>VWZO01016262.1:0-44727 GCA_013396975.1 Bucco capensis
TGGTTAGTGTGGAGGAGAGGAGGCTCAGGGAGGATCTTAGTTCTCTCTACAACTCACTGAGAGGAGGGAGGTTGGAGTGAGATGGGGGTAGGTCTCTTCTCTAGGGTTAACAGTGACAGGACAAGAGGAAATGGCCTCAAGTTGTACCAGGGGAGGTTTAGATTGGATGTCAGGAGAAATTTCTTCCCTGAAAGAGTTGTTAAGTCTTGGCCCAGGCTGCCCAGGGAGGTGCTGGAGTCACCAGCCCTGGAAGGGTTTAAGAAACATTTAGATGTGCTACTTAGGGCCATGGTTTAGTGACATGGTGGTGACAGGTAGATGGTTGGCCTTGATGGGCTTAGAGGTCTCTTCCAACCTTACTAGTTCTGTGATTCTGTAAATCTTGTGGCCTACTCATTAGGAAGTTTTGATTTCTTCACAGAGAAGTGCAACTAGTGGACTGAGCTCATGCTTAGTTCCCTAGCTTTCAAAAGCTGAATAAGAAATTAGAAATGAAATGGCAGGGCCAGAACAATCCTCTTTGATACTTCACAGGAGTACTGCCTGGAGTGTTTATAACAATAGTTATTATTTATTCTAATAATATTTCTTCTAGTTCATCATTGTCATTTGCTAGGGTGTCAGTTAATCAAAGGACATGCTTTAGCATTTACTGTGCCACTGAACATCACAAGCTAGTTGTTATTGCCTCTTCTTGCTTTGCTAGAATGAAGTGGGCTTTCTGATCTTAAAAAAGAAATCTTTTCTGACCATGAAGAAATGAAAGAATATAGACTGAGGGCAGAGAGGTGTCAAGTTGGACATAACAAAGCCAAAAGACTTCAGAGAGCCTTCAGGAATGACTAACATGCAACTGAAATGCACTTAGCAGCCAGATTTGCTTTCATCCATGGCTGCAACAAGCCAAACCACTCTTGCAGATCCAGCCATCTCTCTCCCTCTGCATGCACCTGTTTCCACTCATTCTGACAGCTTTGTACTTGATGTGGGGAGGGCAGCAGGGCCTGACCTTGAGGCCACATTTACCTTCCAGAGAGTCTGCCCTGAGCAGGAGAAATGAGGCCTTGGCACCTCTTTCACAACACCCACACAATAATAGGATCTTTTGGTGCTTGAATTCTAGACATTGACAATTGAACATGAACTCTCACAAGATGCAGAGTGCTTATTTGATCTCTTGCCAGCTAAACTGTGAGGCAGAAGGCAGTAGGTTTATTCTTCTGGCTCTGCTAGTTACAATGTGAGCCAAACCCAGAACCTCAGTGTCCCATGGGGTAGATTGGTTTAAGGGAGTTGAGAATCCCTGAGGAACCTAGCCAGTTTTTAGCTGTGGGTGGGAATAGAGTAGTCTGTGCAAGCCACACTCAGTGGGCTAAGCCACTTGTTCCTATTTTCCTCTGTGCTGGCATCTCTGTCTCCTAGGTGGGATCAGCACTGGAAATACCCAGAAAAAGGAAAACCAAAACCAATCCAATAAAACAAACCCAAAAAAATCCCAAACCACAAAGAAAACCACACAAGAAACACAACCCCAGATATCTGGGAGAATGGAGACAGTGAAGGATCTTGACTTACTCTGTATTATAGCAGAATTAAGGCTGTTTTTTTCTCATCTTTACACATCTCTTAACACAGAGAAGAAATCCACCTGATAAAACCCATTGGATGGTTCAAGTAATAGTTAATAACAAACAGCTTGATTGATATAATCTGTTTGCAGACTCAAGGGATCAGAAGAAACCTTGCAGAGTGCTTTTCTCTGCCACACCAATGGTCAGGGCACTGGGCACAAAGAGTATTTCACAGGCTTAACCTCCTTCCTTCCTGCAGAATTCTATCATGTACAACCTGACCAAAGCCAAAAAGCTGCATGAGGACTAAAAAAAGGGAAATCAGGTTATTAAAAGGATTTGCTTTAGCTAGGAAAAAGAAATCCATCGCCCAAATTCCACTGCAGCTGAAATGGACATTTCAAAGCTTCTAAGACAGGCAACTACTACTCTAATGGTTATGAGATGAGCTTAGGATTTGTAGGAAATGTGGCTTAATTACTGTGTGACTATCCTACTGGATTTTGTCATAAGGAAAGAAGGCATTTTCATGCTTTCTAGGTTAGAGAGAAACAGAACTGATTTCTAATTAACGTGAAGGTCTGGGCTTATTAACCAAATGTATTGTATTTCACAGAGAAAGGAGGATGAAAGCATTTTTTCTCATTTCTATTGGAATAAGGAATTTGTGAGCCAAGAGCAGCTAGAAGCAATATTACTGAGAGCTCCTCTAAGGCACAAATTTGACATCACTCATGCTAGATCCAAGTCCATCTGTTGGATGGCAGGAGGAAGATGAATGAGAGGTCAAAAGGCTAAAGAAGAACATGAAGAAGGTTTTTAAAAGCCATATTTATAAAGGAACACAATTAAGAGAATGCCAGTCCATATCTTCCAGTCAGCTCACTACCAATTAATTAAGTAACACTGATCACTAGGCATTTCTTGCAAGCTGATGGGAGTCAGAGGTTAATAGTCCAAGTTTGTGCCCCAGACCACAAGTTCTTGCCAACTTTGCAAGCCACCAAAGTGTCCCAGACCTAGGCTCTCATGGGAGTTACGTCAAAGAAAGAAAGGTATAAATATATCCTATATTTGGGACAGCTATAGCAAGCATGGGGCAATAGATATTCCTAAATGGACATAGGTCTGCTTCCAAGAAACATCAAGATCCACCAATTGTCATCAATCTGTTCCTCAGCAGCTGACAGGAGCTCTGGCAAGTCTCACCAAATCAAACCCTCAATTTCATGACTTTGGTAGTCCAGTTCAGATAATAACACAGAGGATGTCTGTGTCTTCAGGAAGTTCTAGAGAGCTGGGAAGTGCTGGAAAATGCCTGTCCCCTCATTAAAACTTATGGCTTACACTTGAAACATCTCTCTGGAGCACTGAATCATTTTGCAGCATGTTCAGCAAGGGTGAAAAAAACAACTAGTTGTCATCTTGGTGTACATCAGATCCCTTACTCTTTCCAAAGGTTAGCCATAGCTGCTCCATAGAATCAGAGAATTGTCAGGGATGGAAAGGAGAACCTTAAAGCTCCTCTAGGTCCAACCCCCCTGCCATGGGCAGGGATATCTCCCACTGGAGCAGTTTGTTCCAGCCCCAGCCAGCCTGGCCTGCAACACTGCCAGGGCTGGATGGGGCTGCCACCACCTCTCTGGGCAACCTGGGCCATGTCTGTATGGGTGAAGTGCCATGGCATCAGTGATTTGTGTTTAGGAATGTCATGTTGTCAAGAGTGGAGAGTGGCAGAGAGATGGACTCCTAGCTGAAGTGAGCTTCACACAGCTGTATCACAGTATCCCAGAATGTCAGGGGTTGNTCCCATGGCAGACTATGCACTTCTGAATAAAACTTGGGAAAAAGAGAATAAAGCCTCTTAAAATACTAATGCAGAATTGGTCAGATTTGGGCTTTCCCTTCTACTTTCATGGTTAATGTGAGCTAAAGAATAATGTTATGGTTTTCAGCTTAATAAATGCCTTGACATGCAAAGTCTGTATAAGATGAATATGTTTCATGTTGTCATATGCAATGGGTGAGCATCCTTTCAAGCTGCTGGTACCTACTCTATGCACTAGGAAAGAAGATCTGAAACAGCAAGAGAAATAAGGGAGGATTCTGGGCTTGTAACAGAAAGAAGTTGCTCCCCACAAGGGTGGTGGAACACTGGAGCAGGTTGCCCAGGGAGGTGGTTGAGTTCCCATCCCTGGAGGCATTGCAGGTGAGGCTTGCCAGGGCTCTGGGCAAGCTGCTCTAGTTGGGGATGTCCCTGGCCACTGCAGGGGGGTTGGACTAGATGAGCTCCAGAGGTCCCTTCCAACCCAAACCATTCTAGGAGTCTATGATAATCCTATGAGTGTTATGTTTTTCTACTCATACTCCTCAAAAACCTCCTTGTTATTCAAAATACTGTGGCAGCATTCAGCATGAATGAGAGATTTATGACTCATTGCTCGTTTTGTCTTTTCTTTTTAATGAAATTCCAATCATTCCTTTATTATTAGAAAGTGTGCCCAGGAATCTGAGGAAGGAGCAGTGCCCAGGAACTGAATTACAATTGGGATTCTCTGCCTGTGACTTCTTTCCTCTTCTATCTGTGCCTTTAGGGAAATCTCTGCTTTCCTTTCCCTATGCATAAAAGCTTTGCCATCCTCACAGTTTAATTAGATGGAGTCCAACACTTTCAAGGTTGGAAGAGCCAAGTGTTATTATCATCTGTGACCTTCAGCTAATGGAGGAGTGTCCTGCTTTCACAGAATTAGATCATGACATTGTTTTAATGCTCTGTCCTCCTGACATGAGTTGTGCATGACCTAGTGTGTTGGTAAATCCTTGCTGACACACAATATGCAACAGGGATGAACTTTGTCCAGCTCCAGTTTTTGGTGCAAGTCAAGGCTGTTGGATGTTCTAATGTTTCTCTTCAGCTTGTGCACAATCAAAGCCTTTTAGAAGAAGCTCTGTGGCAGATTTCAAAGGAGAGGAATATGATCACCTCTAATTTAACCTCTCTCAAATTACAAGATCAAATGCAGATTGGGACATGTTGGAAGAAAAGTTCTGCCCTGCTGATGAGAGCTAGAAGAATTTCAATCATGTGCTCTGATATGGCCTTGGGACCTCTTACAATTTCCATGGAGAGTAACTAATTTTTCTTGATTTCTGTCACTTTTTCATAGTTAAAAGATTTTTTTTCTTTCCCCTCCTTTTTCCCCTAAAGCTCACAGTGTGGTAAAGAAGCTGTCAGGAAGAGTTAAATCAGTATATAAATCCCCATGAGAAAGAGTCCATCACACATTTTGCATACCTCAAGGGTTCAAGGACAGTGGGCAGGAACCTGATCTGTGTTACAAGAAGTTAAAACCAGACTAATTTCAAGTGAACTCCCTGGCATTCCTCCAGATGTCAGTTGGAATAACAGAGAGCAGAGAGTGGCTCAGGAAGTGGGAAAGAAAACAGAAGAGCTGTGTCTTTCACCATTGATGCTGTAACTTGTGACAGAAACCTTCTCTGAAGCAGAGAGATGTGTTGGTGTTCCAACCATGCTGAATTCATTTACTTTGGCAGTTTCTTGATTGTTCCACTGTCTATTTATTTGAAATAGAAACCAAGTCCTGTTGCCTGTTCCATCTCCCAGCATGGGATTACACAATCCATCTGCCACTTCTTTGGCAATCCATCACTCCCAGACCTGTTTTCCCATTGTGGACCACAGTACCTGGCTTTTATTTTTTTTGGACAGGTTTCCATCTGAACAGGAGTGTAAAAGAACAACTTAAAAATAAGAGAAAGTGTCTCAGCATTTGCAATGGGTGAAGAATGTCTAGGTTGCTCCCTCACTTACTGACAGCTGATTTGGAACATGTGCTCCTCAGCCATCAGTGTGCTTCTCATTGTTAGGTGTCAGAGGCAGAGATTTTTGGTGTCAGGCAAGCAAACCTTGTTTTGCAGAAAGAGTCAGGAGCTGTCATCATTGCAGCCATCTCCTAGCTGGCTAGGCACAAGCCCTGTAAGGTGCCTGTTCAACATCAGGCACAGAGGAACCAAATGTTTGCTAGTCTCTGGCTTCTAGTCCAATTGTTCTGCAGGCAAGTCAAGTGAAAACTAAAAGAAGGTAGATAAGAAACAAGTCAGAGCTAATGAATTAGGTGTAACACTTGTTCAAATGCATTTCAGATGGAAAAGAAATGTATTAGAGAAACACAGAGTGGTAGGAGTTGGAAGGGAGCTCTGGAGATCAGCTAGTCCAAATCTCCCTGCCAGAGCAGGAGAACCTAGAGCAGCTTGCACAGGATGTATCCAGCTGGGTTTGGAATGTCTCCAGAGATGGAGACTCCAGCATCTCCCTGGGCAGCCTGGCACAGTGCTCCAACATCCTCAAAAAGAACAAAGTTCCTCCTGATGTTCAGCTGGAACTTGCTGGGGGCTAGGTTTTTTTTCCCATTAGAAAGTGTTTTGGTTTTTTAAAGGGTAAATTAATCTAATTAAAATACTACTTCTCTCTTCTAAATTCACAGCTACCATGTATTGGTTGTTAGAACATCCTTAGACAAGTTGTTTTATGCTTGTTATACAGAGGAAGAAACTGAAGTATGTAGATAAAAGAATGTCCAAGATTTACCAGCAGGCCAATGGAAGAGCAAGGAAGAAAGTGTAAGAGACAGGAATAGAACAGAATAATGAAACCAAGGAAGGTCTCAGCTAGTGAAACTGTGTCTTACAAGTGGCCACTGGCTTCATCCAAGTGTTGGAAAAGCTCCCTTCCCTGCTGAGGAACTGCTATGTTTCCCACAGCTAAGGAAGGGCATGGATTCACCCCTCTATGCAAAAGCTGTAGTAAAGATGCCTGATGGATCAACTGATCAGCCAGGAGCAGCACTGCTGTATCATCTCAAAGGGTTGGGATTTCCTCTCTTATTCCACTAAACTTCTCTTCTCTGTCTCCTAGATGGCTGGTGTTTGTCCCTACTGGCCATGCTGGGTCCTTTCATGACACAATATCTCTTAGTTTCTCTTCCCTGTCACCCTCTCCTTCTGCCTGTTTGTTGTCTGGACTCCTGCTGGCTCAAGGCACTGTTACTGACTNTTTCACTGCAGGCCTTTGCAAACAGGCCCTCTGCAGTCTTCTTGGAAGTTCCCTTTAGGTCCTGGAAGGTCACTAGTAGTTCCCCTGAAGCCTTCTCTTCTCCAGGCTGAACAATCCCAGCTCCCTCAGCCTGTCCTCAGAGCAGAGGTGTTCCAGCCCCTGAGCATTCTCGTGGCCTCCTCTGCACCTGCTCCAGCAGCTCCATGTCCTTTGTGTGTTGAGGGCTCCAGAACTGGACCCAGTATTGCAGAGGAGGTGTGAGCAGAGCAGAGTGCAGTGGCACAATCACCTCTCTGGCTCTGCTGGCCACGCTTCTCTTGCTGCAGCCCAGGATGCCATTGTGCTTCTGGGCTGCCAGCGTGCACTGTTTGCTCATGGGCAGCTTCTCAGCCACCAGCACCCCAAGGCCTTTTCTTCAGTAACTCAGAGGCTGGCTCTGTGTCCAGCATCCCTTTTTGTCCTCTGCATTTCACTTAGTGCCTCTGTACCTCCACTCATGTTGCTGATAGAGAGGTGATGGAGCTCTGCCTGCTTTGGAAGCTCTTGGCGACTCCTATCACACTGTTCAATGCCTCACACAAGGCTGATGGAGACTTCTTGCATCCTTCACCTCTGCCTGTGATGGCCACAACCTGGTCACTGATTGCAGAGTCATCTAAACCTTCCTGAGTGTTGCAATCACAAATTACTGAAGAGCTAATTAGTCTGAAGCTGGGCCCAGATCCAGCAGCTCTCTTCTCTTGACACTTTGAGCTGCAGGGATGGCACATGCTCATGTGCTCCAACTGTGGATGTAGAAGGCACCTCAGACAACAAGTGAGCTTGTTCTTCTGGAGGAGACTACTAATCCTCCAGAGCTCAATGCAGCAAGCTGGCAGATCTGACACATGCTCCCTGGCCTTAGAAGAGAAGATTGGCAGTTTTGTTGCCCAGCTTCCTCAAAATGAAGAGAGAGAGCCCGGGTAAATGTAACTTGAGCCAATGTTGTTGCAATGGTGAAAGCTACAGTATCACACATCCCAGAGGAGCTGGTTTTTTGTCTATTGCAGTGTTAAACCAGGTGAGCTTGTTAAATGAATAAAATCAGAACGTTCAAAGGAAATCTATCCACCACAGAGGAGGGATTCTGTTAAAATATGTTTGTGGTTAATCCCTCCTCTGCTAGTAGCAGGGAAGACTTTGCCACAGCTGCAGGGTATGGACATCTCAACCCACTGTGAAAAGCAAAGGGGGTGAAACCTCCACTCAATTGGCATCTAAATTCCACCTCATGAAACAGAAAGGTGAGATGCAGAGTCTATATGAGTTGGGACTTGCTTTTTGCACCAGCTGAACCTTCATTTGTAAAGCTGGCTCTCTCGTTATTATGTCAAAATGAGAGCTTCCCAGCAGAGAGGTTGACAGCTTAGACAAAGAGCCTTGTTCACTAATAAAATAGTTATGCAGGTGTTCTCCAGTTTTCCCTCCAGCATTTGTAAAGAGCATAAGAACTCTGCTCAGGCCTGGTACACTCCTGCCCCATCTAGGATTTGATAAGTGGAGAAGAAGAGATGTTTGGGCTAGCACGAGCATCTGTGAAAGAAAAGAGGCTCAGTAATATTTTGGCTGGTGGACATGCTCACTGGATCCATTTGTGGCAGTAAATGCTGGTGATGGTTTCTGCATGAAGCACTGACTTCAGACATTAAGTCTATTAAAAAGATCATCTTTTTTCTGGAGAAATATATACCCATCACCTGCCATAGGTATAGGCCAGAATCAAACCAGGCATGGCACAGAGAGGGAAGTGCAGAGCATCCACAGCCAAAAGTGTTCCCTTCTTTGATGTCCTCCTACCTGATAAGTGCTGCTTGTAGCCTGATTTTCTTTCACATGATTACAAGCCACACCTAGCAGAGACAAGAATTTGGCTAATGTAAGATATATAACAATTAAAGGTGCAGGCTTCCTCAGGTGGGCTTTGGAAATAAGCATTTCTTTGTATAAACTCTCAGCTGAAGAAGTTCTGACAGAAAGAACAGCCTGAAGTTCTCTGTCCTGTGAGTTATATGAGTACATATAAGGCATGAGGCAGTCTTGCAGCAAATTACTCAGAGCCATTCACCTCTTGAAGCAAGGTAGAAGAGGAATCACTTGGCTGATGTGGTGGGAGCTACCCAGGAGCAAAACAGGCATTCAAGAAGGGGACCACTTGGTGTCACAGGGAACAATTCACATTAAAAAGCAAGCTCAGCTTGAATAAAATACTGAACTAGACCCTGAGTAACTTGAGCTAGTCTCTTCTGCTTTGAGTAGCAGACTTGGCAAGGTCCCTGCTACCTAAGTTCTCCTGGGATTCTGTGACAAGTATGCTATTTGGTAGAAGAGAAGATGTTGCTGCTGCTGTTTACTAATAAAATGCAAACCTGCACCTGTTAACATCACACAGAAACACTTTAGGGAAGGGAAAATCACAGAATCATCTGGATTGGAAGGGACCCCTGGAGCTTATCTAGTCCAACCCCCCTGCAGTGGGCAGGGACATCCCCAACTAGAGCAGCTTGCCCAGAGCCCTGGCAAGCCTCACCTGCAATGCCTCCAGGGATGGGAACTCAACCACCTCCCTGGGCAACCTGGGCCAGTGTTCCACCACCCTCGTGGGGAGGAACTTCTTTCTAATGTCCAGTTTAAATCTACTCCTCTCCAATTTAAAACCATTGCCCCTTGTCCTTTCCCTCCAGGCCTTTGCAAACAGGCCCTCTGCAGCCTTCTTGGAAGTTCCCTTTAGGTCCTGGAAGGTCACTAGTAGTTCCCCCGAATCCTTCTCTTCTCCAGGCTGAACAATCCCAGCTCCCTCAGCCTGTCCTCAGAGCAGAGGTGTTCCAGCCCCTGAGCATTCTCGTGGCCTCCTCTGCACCTGCTCCAGCAGCTCCATGTCCTTTGTGTGTTGAGGGCTCCAGAACTGGACCCAGTATTGCAGAGGAGGTGTGAGCAGAGCAGAGTGCAGTGGCAGAATCACCTCTCTGGCTCTGCTGGCCACGCTTCTCTTGCTGCAGCCCAGGATGCCATTGTGCTTCTGGGCTGCCAGCGTGCACTGTTTGCTCATGGGCAGCTTCTCAGCCACCAGCACCCCAAGGCCTTTTCTGCAGGGCTGCTCTCTATCACTCAATGCTGCTTCCTATCCTCCTCTGCTTTCATCCAAATGCTTCTTTTTAGATAGTATCAAGGAGTTAATTCCTTGTCTCCTCACCTTGTTGATAACTATATATCTCTTTTACCATCTATTATTTCCAGCTCTCCATGGCCTTAAAATATAGCCATTAACACTCAGCCAAGCAAAGCCTACAGTGACTACCAAGACCATCCCAAAAGAGAGCAAAATAGAAGCAATTGCTCCTTCTTGCTCTTCAAGTCTACATTTACATTGCATTGATATTTGCAAACCTATCAGCTCAGGGAGGCAGAAACACAACTCTCCCCAAATACCTGCAGGGGGAATACTTCTCTGTATTTAACAATCACAGGACTGGGAATGCCAACACTTCCCTTCTGAAATGCCAAGAAGCTTTAGCTGTCAGTAAAGCAAATAAAATAAATCATAGATGTGTGCTGGAGGAGGAGTGGTGTGTGAGGGAGAAATGGATCTAGGGAGTGTAATTCATGCTGGAAACAATGGGGAATCCAGATGGGTGACTCACAGCAGTAGTGAAAACATCTCTAAAGTCATCTTTGCTACACTTCTTCCTCAGCACACAAGGTCAGCAAGCCAAGAGGAAAAGTGGAGACTCAAGACACAAGTGTAGAAGAGATGGGAAAGTATCTTGGAGAACTTTTGGTGTTCCATCTGACTTGAAGTAAAGCTAGGCCTGCATCAGAAATAATTGGCAAAGATTGATTGGGAACTACATAAGAGCAACTGGGAGAAGACCAACAGAGAGTGACCATTCCAGGAGAACAAAGACATTTGTTAGGCATTAAAGGGATTGCTCTAATTTAACAGGCAGTGACAAAAACTCAGACAGAAGGCACAAATACCCAGGCAGAGGAGCAGTTGGTCAAGTACCATAGGTAGCAATCACCACTATGGCTTGTGCTTTACATCATGGTGTAAAAAGGACAAGCTGCAGTAAGGTAACACAAATGAACCCCAAAGGACAAACTGCAATAACTTCACACAAATCAACCCCAAGTAAAGAATTTAGTGAAGAATTGAATGATAGGCACAAAGCAAAAAAGTTATAAGAGCAAATGGTGATGGAACAAGATGATCTTTAAGGTCTCTTCCAATCTGGGCCATTCTATCTCTGATTCTATGAAAGAGTAATTAAAGACAGAAACAGAATGATGGATTTTCCACCTTGTAAGATATCAAGCAATGGGATGCATCAAGGCTTTAACTTGATTAATTGAGTAAGGATTTCCTTTCCATTTCTGTGAACACACATGAATCACAGGACCACTGATAAGGCTGAGGTGTCCAATTAAACAGCAGGATAGAAAACATAATCAGACAGACATCTGGTGAGACATTTTGAAGTAGTCAGGAATGGTTTAAAGCCTGTGTAACCATTGCTGATCTTCTCCTAAAATGAAACAAGTGTTTCAAGTGTGACTAGTGGTGTGCCCCAGGGGTCAGTGCTGGGGCCAGGACTGTTCAATATATTCATCAATGATCTGGATGAAGGGGGAGAGTGTTCCCTCAGCAAGTTTGAGCATGATCCCAAGCTTGGAGCAGTGGCTGGCACACCAGGAGCTGTGCTGCCATCCAGAGTGACCTGGACAGGCTAGAGACATGGGCAGGGAGAGATTTAATGACATTTAACAAGGGGAAGTGTAAGGTGCTGCATGTGGGAAAGAACAAGCCCATGGATCAGTCCAGACTGGGAACTGATGTGTTGGAGAAGAGCCCTGGGGAAAAAGCTCTAGGAGTGCTGGTGGCTAGGAGGATGCCCATGAGGCAGCAATGTGCCCTTGTGGCCAAGAGGCCAATGGCATCCTAGGATGCATGAAGAGGAGCGTGGCCAGCAGAGCCAGAGAGGTTCTTCTCCCCTCTCCTGTGCCCTGGGGAGGCCTCCCCTGGAATGCTGTGTCCAGTTGTGGGCCCCTCAGCTCCAGAAGGATAGGGAGCTGCTGGAGAGAGTCCAGCCCAGGGCCAGCAAGATCCTGAAAGGAGTGGAGCATGTGCCCTAGGAGGACAGGCTGAGAGAGCTGGGTCTCTTCAGCCTGGACAAGAGGAGACTGAGAGGAGACCTCAGCAATGCTTAGAAATATGGGAAGGGTGAGTGTGAGGAGGAGAGAGCCAGGCTCTGCTCCATGGCATCCAATGGTAGGACAAGAGGGAATGGGAGCAAGTTGGACCACAGGAGGTTTAGTATTAAGCTGAGGAGAAACTTGTTTGCAGTGCAGGTGCCAGAGCACTGGCCCAGGCTGCCCAGGAGCCTGTGGAGTCTCCTTGTCTGGAGCCATTGCAGAGCTGCCTGGACACATTGCTGTGTGAGCTGGTCTAGGTGCTCCTGCTCTGGCAGGGGGGTTGCACTAGATGATCTTTCTAGGGCCCTTCCAACCCCTAACATTCTGGGATTCTGTGAAACAAGCCATCCCAAAAGACATGTAAACTGGCATCAATCACATCCATGATTTCTCCACAATTCTCCTCCCTAAACCTGGTGCTACCAAGTGAAAGACTAGTTAGGCTCAAGCTGAAAAAGAAGAACCTAGTTAGATGTTTTCATAACTTTCAGCTATAAACATCTGCAATTAGTCCATCTCCCCACTCACTGCTGTTCATCATTGGAAATACTTCAATTGCTCCCCAAAAGAACAGTTCGCTGAAGATAAATAACAGCAGCACTGACAAGACACTGTGTATATTTGTTTAAAAGGCTATTTATTGCATATTTTAGGAATTAAATACTTGCTGTATTTATGGGCTATAACACCAAACTCTATATGGGCATAAACTCTCAGTGAATTTGCTCAGCAACTTCAGCTATGGTTTATTATTGCAGCTGAAGTGTCTGCCTCAAGGAAAATTAATACATTAACTCTTTTTCCACACAATAGTCTCCAGAAACTACAATTGTTTGAAAGAAGCTTGATCCAAAGGAGATGGGAAGGAGGTGCTATTTTTAACAGGAGAAGCAAATCATAGCTTGCAGTGTTTGACTTCCCAAATCCCTTTTAAGTTTCTCATTGAGTTTCAGCTTTCTCTGTTTACTAGATCTTTTTTCCTCTAGTAAACTTGCATTTTATACATTTGGTGTATTTGTGACAGAAGTTCCTGATCTTTCTTAATTCCCATCCAAACCAGGGAAACCTGGAAATGAATTGAAATGATCCTTGTCTTCATTTAGATGAGTATTGTAAATAAATATATATACTTCAATAAAACAAAGCACTTAATTGCTTGCATAGAAGAATCACATCCCTGCCTCCTGATTGATAAACTCTCAACTACATGGAAAGGATCTAGGACTCTTTTCCCAAGGCTCATACAGGATAATATCCACCAAAAAAAGTTAAACAGCTGGACTTGCCCAGGGGGAAGCAGAGAGTGACAGCATCTAGGGACAGCTTGGAGAGATGAGTTTAGTGCACAGCTCTCAGCAGCAGTGAGGAGAGAGTTAGTACAGATACAGGATCACAGAATCATGAAGGTTGGAAGAGACCTCTAAGCTCATCAAGTCCAACCATCTACCTATCACCACCATGTCCCTAAGGAACACAGCTAGATGTTTCTCAAATCTCTCCAGGGATGGAGACTCCAGCACCTCCCTGGGCATCCTGGACCAATGCTTAACAACCCTTTCAGGGAAGAAATTCCTCCTTATAGCCAATCTAAACCTCCCCAGGTGCAACTTGAGGCCATTTCCTCTCTTCCTCTCACTGTTCATCTTTTCTTTCACTTCCTTAATTATATGTGACTAAAAATCATTGGTTTGCATGGAATTGCCAGGCCTGGAATTACCAGTTAAATAGGGTTTTATCATCATTTTGGTAGGGAAAGAGGGACATCTGGTGGGAAGTCTTTGTAAGTCTTGAGCAAGGCAATTTCCTGCTGGAAGGAGTAAGATACAAAACCCTGTGGAAGTGATATATTTTGGGTAACCATTCGATTTTGCTGTGAGAGTGTTGATGAATTAAGGCATAGCAAAATGCCAGAGTGTTTGGCAGTGCTGCATAGCCTTCACTTCCCTTTTCCCAAGCTCACAAAGAAGTATAAGCTAAGCCTAGATGAATGCCCACTTGGCCTAGTTTGAGTCCAAGCAAGGTATTCCATGCCACAGAGGTCATATTCAGTCCTTGAAACTTTGACACCAAGCTTGGCCCTTAGGGTTTCTTATATAAAGCTTAAGATCCAAGCAAAGCAGGTGAATAATCAAGCTATTTAGCATCTAAGTAACAGCCAGTACAAAAAAGGAGAGGGGTGGCTGTCTACCCTTTCTGAAGGTCAAGCACCTGAGCCCTGTGAGGATCACAAGCCTAGTCCTGTTGCTATAGGACTTGTCTGTTCTGCCTTCAGTCCTGATCCCAGAGTGACNGGAAGTGATATATTTTGGGTAACCATTCGATTTTGCTGTGAGTGTTGATGAATTAAGGCATAGCAAAATGCCAGAGTGTTTGGCAGTGCTGCATAGCCTTCACTTCCCTTTTCCCAAGCTCACAAAGAAGTATAAGCTAAGCCTAGATGAATGCCCACTTGGCCTAGTTTGAGTCCAAGCAAGGTATTCCATGCCACAGAGGTCATATTCAGTCCTTGAAACTTTGACACCAAGCTTGGCCCTTAGGGTTTCTTATATAAAGCTTAAGATCCAAGCAAAGGAGGTGAATAATCAAGCTATTTAGCACCTAAGTAACAGCCAGTACAAAAAAGGAGAGGGGTGGCTGTCTACCCTTTCTGAAGGTCAAGCACCTGAGCCCTGTGAGGATCACAAGCCTAGTCCTGTTGCTATAGGACTTGTCTGTTCTGCCTTCAGTCCTGATCCCAGAGTGACTCTCCTGGGGAGAGCTCTGCTGTTCCAGCTCTCTCTTCTGCCTTCCAGCTCAATCCAACAGTTCCTGAGTTTCAGGATCTAGCCCTTGATCTGAGTCCTGTCTGCTGCTGAGTCCTTCTGCTACAGCATCAGAGGTGCTGGAGTTGCTATCAAGGTGGTTTGGCCTGTGGTATTGGTTTTGGGTGTGTATATACATATATGCATTTCATTTCCTTGTTCTTATTTTCATTATAGTAGCTTAAATCTCTTTTCCACACCACAAGCATCTCTCTCTCTGTTAATTTCCCCTTATCCCTCTTGGAGTGCCTGAATCTTCCCTTCTGTGTCCCACAGCAGCAATAGTGCACTTCTAACCCATCACTCTTACAAACTTAGGGCTTTTTTTACCTTTAATACTCCTCAATTCTCCCTAAAACATTGTCTCTGAGCACATTCCAGATTTATCTGCAGTTTTAAAGAGCACTACAAGACTATCAGTGCAGAGAATTTCTGCTTGCATTGGCATTTAAGTTATCATTAGCATAAGGTTTTAAATCAGATTANTCTCAATCCAACAGTTCCTGAGTTTCAGGATCCAGCCCTTGATCTGAGTCCTGTCTGCTGCTGAATCCTTCTGCTACAGCATCAGAGGTGCTGGAGTTGCTATCAAGGTGGTTTGGCCTGTGGTATTGGTTTTGGGTGTGTATATACATATATGCATTTCATTTCCTTGTTCTTATTTTCATTATAGTAGCTTAAATCTCTTTTCCACACCACAAGCATCTCTCTCTCTGTTAATTTCCCCTTATCCCTCTTGGAGTGCCTGAATCTTCCCTTCTGTGTCCCACAGCAGCAATAGTGCACTTCTAACCCATCACTCTTACAAACTTAGGGCTTTTTTTACCTTTAATACTCCTCAATTCTCCCTAAAACATTGTCTCTGAGCACATTCCAGATTTATCTGCAGTTTTAAAGAGCACTACAAGACTATCAGTGCAGAGAATTTCTGCTTGCATTGGCATTTAAGTTATCATTAGCATAAGGTTTTAAATCAGATTATGATGAGCTTGCTTTTGCAAAGCTAAAGCAGAACTCTCCAAGATAAATTGTGTCTTGCTACTATCCCAAAAGTTGTTTCCATATAAAGTATGTTTATTAAATGTGCTGAACTGTTAGAAAGTTCCTTTAAATTTATGAAAAGACTCAGAAACTGCTTGGCAAGAACACTTGAAATGACAATATATATCATGAAAGCCTTTCATACTATAAAAAGAACAGCATGCAAGAAGAACAACTGAGAAAGTTGAGCAAATTCACTTGTGGTCTGAGTCTAACATTAACCAAGTTGACCTCCTTTTCTAAGAGGCCATTTTATACTCAAATATACCACTAGGCTTTATTTGATCTGTTGTATTTTCATTCCTTTTGGCCAAATGTGAGATGAGAGCATTGAGGCTCCTAGAGAGGACTTTAGAAATGGAACAAGATTCCTAACTGATCTGATGGATACCTTACAGGCATTTTAAACCAGAGCTTTTTAAGCTAGCACAAAGAGGTGATGCTAATGCTGTGCTCCTAGCTAGAATGCACATTTTAATTGTCTGAACTTGTAGTGCAAATGGATTTTCAATTCTCTCTTTCCAAAGTGAATGAACTCCCTAGTTCAGCAATCCCTCTCTGGGTAGTTTAGTTTTGTGACTCACTGCAAGTGAAGCCATTGGGAAAACTTCTAGAGCCAAGAGCCCTTTTACTGTTCAACAGTAAGAATAAGATGTCTTGCACTCAATTTTCAATTCCCTTTGGTTCCTGTAGGGTTTTAAATCAGTGATGCAAAGTCATTTTGCAAGGCAGGTTCTCTCAGCTGCTGCTGGAGGAGGAAGCAGCTCTGGGAAGCAATTCCTTCCCCACAGTGATTGCACCGATGACTCTCCAGAAGGGTGCTGCTTGGTTAAAGCATTTTTCTGTTTAGAGATGTGTCCATGCCAAAACTCTGGGTCTGAATGCCCATTCCTTAAGGAGAAAAGGTTTAGCACCTGAAACTCAATTTGCTTCTGCAGTTGACAGGGAACAAAAGGAATTGTAGATGGTCTTCCCTGTCTGTGAAAAGCTCTCTGAGATTGTTCTCATGGGGAGTCAGAATCCTAGAATCCTAGAATGGTTTGGGTTGGAAGGGACCTCTGGAGCTCATCTAGTCCAACCCCCCTGCAGTGGCCAGGGACATCCCCAACTAGAGCAGCTTGCCCAGAGCCCTGGCAAGCCTCACCTGCAATGCCTCCAGGGATGGGAACTCAACCACCTCCCTGGGCAACCTGTGCCAGTGTTCCACCACCCTCGTGGGGAGCAACTTCTTTCTAATGTCCAGTCTAAATCTACTCTTCTCCAATTTCAAACCATTGCCCCTTGTCCTTTCCCTCCAGGCCTTTGCAAACAGGCCCTCTGCAGCCTGCTTGGAAGTTCCCTTTAGGTCCTGGAAGGTCACTAGTAGTTCCCCTGAAGCCTTCTCTTCTCCAGGCTGAACAATCCCAGCTCCCTCAGCCTGTCCTCAGAGCAGAGGTGTTGCAGCCCCTGAGCATTCTCGTGGCCTCCTCTGCACCTGCTCCATCAGAGTCCTTTGACCAAGGTGTAGAACTAAATTTTCCAAGGAACTTACTAATTCTATTGTTTCTAATTAAAGAGTTGAGCACACCTAGAGTCAAATTTTAGCATCAGTCTGATATGTTTTTCTGTTTCTACACCATGTATGTGATGGGATGTTGAATATTTACTGCTTGCAAGTGAAAAATTCCAGCCTTGCTGGGAAAATCACCTGATATGTCATGATAGGTCCTGCCTTGCTGAGAGCCACAATAGTTTAACAGTGCTTTTACTACCAACAAGCCAGCCAGTGGGCTAGGGAATCATAGAATCCTAGAATGGGCAGGTTGGAAGGGACCCTAAAGATCATCTAGTTCCAACCTCCCCACACTGAGCAGGGATGCCAATCACTAGCCCAGCTCACCCAGGGCTGCATCCAGCCTGGCCTTGAACACTGCCAGGGATGGAGCATCCACAACCTCTCTGGGCAACCTGGGCCAGTGCCTAACCACTCTCTGGGGAAAGAACTTCCTTCTAATCTCCAATCTAAATTTCCCCTCCTTCAGTTTATAACCATTCCCCCTTGTCCTATCACAGTCTGAAATGCTGGAATGCTTGGAGAGATTCAAAAGCAAGGTGTGCAAATGGCATCATCCCTGAGGATGGCCACGAGTTTCCTTGTAGAGTCCACAAATGAAAAGGTTTGCATGACTCTGTGTGTTCCAAATACCTTCAGATCACTTTTTGTGGCAGTGTAGTCACCTATAAACCTGCACCTTGCCTGACTTGAGCAATTTGAGTCATCCTAGACTCATCCATGACATAAACAGGTGACAGATGTAGTGATAGATGGCAGCAAGCTTCAGCACAAAAAAACTAAGTGGCCTGTGCAATACAAACCTTATGCACATATATAAGAGAGAGTGATTTGGGTTAAAATGATGCTTGAATGAATTCTTGCCCATTCTCTTCTCAGGATCAGTGCAATGAAGACATATCTCTTTTTAATGGAGATTTTCTGTCCAATCTTCTATAAACAAATCCAAGCTCCACTGACCTATACAAACAGAATCCCAGGCAGATTAATTCTGTGTGGTTTAGGATTGCTTTTGTACCTCACAGAAGTGTAGCAGGCTGGATCCTCAGCACAAGTTTGCTCACAGCAACTAATGTGAGTAGTGCTCACCATGGACCCAGCAGAAGGTAAAATAAACCTTCTTAAACTTAGAGTAAGCTCAAGCTTTGAGGCTTAAACCTTTATGTCTTAAGGGCCATGGTTTGGTGGCATGGTTGGACTTGATGAGCTTAGAGGTCTCTTCCAACCTTAAAGATTCTGGGATATATAAGTACTTTTCTGTGTAGGAGTCTTTCATCTTTCTGGAAGATTCAAGCTTTTTCTTTGGCTCCAAAGAGGTAAAAAGATCTTCTGTGGGAGAACTCAGAGAGGAGAAACATTCAGTTGAATTGAAAACACAGAGAGGGAAATCCATGACATTTATAGCACAACAGTTTATTTTGGAGAGATTAGCTGATGAGATTTTGAGCTATAAATATAATGTACATTAGGTTTAGAAAAGGCTTTTCCCTAGATTACCAGAAGAACATCATGCCATTGATTTCTGGCTTGGATTTGTAAAGCTAAACTGCAGTGAGCACAGCTTGGGTGGAAGCTAAAAATCATCTCACACATTCATTGTTTCAGTTGTAACTCTAGCACCAGCAGAAGTCTGAGTTCTGTGCCAGCTGTAGGATGAACTTATTAATTTCAATGTAATTCCTTTGAATTAATGAAGCTATGCTAGAAGAAAGTTCTTTTCTGCTCTAATTTTCAACTAGGTCTTTATTTTTTCTTTTAAGCCAAGATAATTCTTTTTGGTTGCATCTATGAATGCTTCTGCTAACTTTTGCATTTCTTTAGGTGAGAGAAATATTCATAATCAGCAGGAGAACTCAACATTACTTGGAGATAGTCCTAAGGGCATTGTTTGTCAGAAAATAGGATTGATATCTAAGATTGTGAGAATGCTGACTCAACTGTTGGTAAAAAACATCACTGAAACTAGTCCAGGCTGGAATTATTTTCTTCTTAATGTATTTTAAGCTATTTTACTTGGCAGAAACTGTCCCTGCTTGGTCTTTGTTCAGTTTTTCTCCTTTTGAATGAAAAGAAGAGTAATTTTCACCTCTTGTGTGGAAATAGCAGTAGTAAGTCAATAGTTTCAGGCATGCTAACAGCTAGAGAGATGCAGGAGGGATGTCCTGATACTGAAAACTCTCTAAGCTGCTTCTGTTGGTGGAAAGATAAAGCTGAAAGCAGCATTAAGTTCTCTTTCAGCAGAGAAATGCTGACATTCCCTTTACTGGCCTGCTTGTAGGGCTTAGCTAAGTGTTGGAAGAAGAGCTAGGAAAGAGTGCTGCTTAAAATCCTCGACCTCATTCAATGAAACAAAACCCTCATGCTTCCTGCTACTGCAAAGTCTTCACTGTCATCCAGATAAAGTTGACCTTCAGTAAACCAAATACTGACCTTTAATCATTCCTTGACATTTCTGTGCTACTTTCCCTACTGTTTCTTCCTATTAATTCTCTTTTTTTCCTTTGGCTGTTGGAGAAACAGGAACATATCTGTATTTCTACACATCTACATACTTTTATAAATAGAGAGATATTTACATTTGTGTATAAACACAAATTTAATCTATCTGTAAGTCATCTTTCAAAAGAAAACAATCATCAAAGGGAGGTTTAGAGTAGATAGAGGGAGGAATTTCTTTACTGAAAAGGTTATGTCTTGGAGGTGCTGGAGTCACCATCCCTGGAGGGGTTTAAGGAACATTTAGATTCTCTATTTAGGGCCATGGTTTAGTGTCATGAGAGTGATAGAGATGGTTGGACTTGATGAGCTTAGAGGTCTCTTCCAACCTTAATGATTCTGTTATCAGTAACTCAAATTCACTTCTCTGGCTCAGCCATCAGGAACAAGAGAACCCCAAAGCACAGGAGAATTAACAGACACTTTGAAGGCCACTCAGGCAAACCATGACATGTTCTCTCTTGGGGCTAATTCCCAAGATAGAGACAGAGAAAATGCTCAAGTGTCTCCCCAGGACAGCACCAAAGTTGTCCGAGTCATTGTGGCTTACCATTATAATGCTAGGAAATAATAACTGTGTTAGAGTAGAGCACAGGAGCACAACTTGAGCACTACTATCTAAAGCAGGCTTTGTAATAGCATCCTGACTTGTCTAGGAAAGCTCACATCAATTTAGAGAGCCTTCAGCAAGCTCCTGTCACAGAAATTCCTCATCCTCTGAACACCAAATATCTCATTGAACATCAAATATCTCATCAAGATGAGCTATAAGACACACTGATTTCATTTTGCCACCACAGGAATGGATAACACTTGGCCAGCAGAAGCTGAGAAGTGTGTGTGGGGTAACACAGGAACATTGTTTGGCATCTCAGGCTTTGAGGCACAACACTGGGTCCCATTTCTGGCATTTTCACCTGCTTTGCAAGACAATGAGGCTCAGACACTCTGCTCACATCTCCTCCTCAGCTTGCTGCACACATCAAGTGCTTCCTCTCACATCCAAGCCTACTTGAAAGGGAAGGGAAATCAGGCTTTCAGTGTCCCTGTAGCTCAGTTCCACCTCTTTTAAGGTTTATTTTATTTAGTATTGGTGTAAAGTTCAGATGCCTTAGTGGCAGAGGCTTTTTACACAAGCATTTGTGAGCTTTTAAAACTTATCTCCTCTGGAGTACTCCAGGGGCCTAGATAGGTTTATTCCCTTCACATATGCTTGCTTTCTCTTTCCATCTCTCCCTCTGTCCATGTTCTGTAAAACATATTAAGTTCTTTCTCCTGAAAGGTATTTACTTTTCAGTTATTCAAGAGATGGTCCTGAAACACCAGAGCTAGATGAATTAAACATCATCTAGTCTCTGGAGCTAGAAATGTTGCTGTATTACCTTGACTCTCTTAGTGGGTACAGAAAACATTTCCCCCTTCTTTTCAGTGACTTGTTAGGCATTATTCTGGATGAAATATCTCCATCTACTGACTTACATATTTTATCAATGATAATAAATGTCCTGAATGGGTAACAAGTCCTCTCCATCCACTGACTTACATATTTTATTGATGATGATAATAAATGTCCTGCTTGGGTACAAGCCAATCAAATCAATAACTACAACTGATTCCTGGCTCTGGAATGAGACCAAACTCAACCATAATCCAACCACTTCAGACCAAGAGTAAGTTTATGCAGCTAAGGCTTAAATCTTTATTCCAATATATTTTTAAAAGAGGAGAAAGTGCTTTTAATTCCTACCTTCTGCTGCCCCAGAGTTGTAATTATTGCAGCACTTCTTTCTATTTAATCTTTTTATGATTTTTCTCTTTTTAGGTCTCCATGTGTCTAGTTCATAAATTTCCAGACCTTTTTTTCCCCCTCCCACTTTGGATAACTTTACCTCCTTCTGGAATGGCAGACCTCTGTAGCATGGAAGTAAAAAATAAGCTGTTGCAGAGGAGACTGAAAGATTAATGAAGCACAGGAACTAATAAATTGCATGGAGTGAGCATATCCTTTGCACTTATTTCACATAATTCTTTACAATTATTATGATGTCATGATTTTTTTGTTGTTGTTCCATAAAGAGGCCTCTTGGCAAGAACTTGCCCAGTGAACACATCCTAGCATTAAGCCTACACACATTTTGGTTTTTTCTCCTGACAGGAATTGGTCCTTAAAGTGGGAGTAAGTCTGCAGGAGGAACCTCCAGTGCCTGATCTGCATGTTACTAGACTGGGATCATTCTCATTCAGCTAACCCACGTGTTGGCTAAGAAACCAACCCCTGTAGAATTGTTTTATTTAAGTCATTTATTTAAGTCATTTCACTCTGGTGACTCTCAAAGCATTCACCTCAATAACTTGCTATCTTTCTAGCACAAAGCATCTGATGATTAGGTGGTTAAGAAACATGGTTTAGTGGCAGGGGAGTGATAGGTTGATAGTTGGACTTGGTGATCTTAGAGGTCTTTTCCAACCTCAATGATTCTGTGGTTATGACAAATCTGGTAACCAAAGTAAATGAAGCCATACTAAAAAAGAAAACAGAGAAAGCTCAAAAGTTAGGTGTAAATATTTGTTTGCTTCAGCCACAGAATCATCTGTAATAAGGAATTAAACCAAGACAATTCAGTGTCATTAACAGGCCCTGATCAAAACTCAAGTTGACTGAGCTTGTTATTTTCACAGTATCCCAGAATGTCAGAGGTTGGAAGATCATCTAATCCAACCCCCCTGCCAGAGCAGGATCACCTAGACCAGCTCACAGTAATCAATTCCATAAACAGTCTCTGGTTTCAGAGCTATCCAAATTCTTCTGTCAATCCTACATGGAGGTTTAGCATTGTTTCTGGTTAAATCAGCTTCACACACTGGGTCACAAATTCACCTCTCCAGAAACAATGCATTTCAAGGCAGGCATAACAGGAACTCAACTGCAAAGCTCCAGACAGGAGGTTTACATTGAATTAAGGTTGGAAATGCTTTGGGCAGAAGCACTACTTGTTTCTGTGGCTGGTCATTGTTTGGTTTCTTTATGACCATTCATTTTAGATTTATCTGCTTCACCTTTGGATAGCCTCCTAAAATAACTATTGACTTGTGGAGTTCTCAAGGTAGTAGATTAAGATGTTTCATGCTGTTATTTGGACAGAGAGAACCACAAGCTTTTAAATGTAATATATCAATAGCTAGAAACCCAGGAAATAGCTATGCTCTCAGGCAAAAGAATCATGGAGTTGGAAGCATCATTGAGTCCAACTCCTGGCTCTGCACAGGGCAGAGATGGCAAAGGGAATGGCAGCAGGAGGTTTTGGTGTTCACATCATCAGCTATGCCTTTTGCAATTGCTTCATGATGGCTTGGTTGGGTTGGGTTGGAGACTTCTCCTCCCTCACAGTGTTTAATGCAATTATCTATCCTCATGTTACATGTTCAACAGAGAAAGAGGAGTAGATGGGGTGAAGCTCCTCCAAAAATAACAGAGAAGAAAAGGGAAATGCCTCTGGAGAATTCATGGCTTGCATCAGGCTTCAAATGGATGGAAGGAGGTGGAAAAACTAAGTCTTTTCCATATTAGCTTGTATGATCTCATCCTGCATAATTGTGCTTAAAAAAAAGTCAGCAGAAGCTTGGTTGGTTTTGCAAACCTTTCTCCAGGATGGATCAAATTTAGGTTGAAAATATAAGCTGATAGAAATAAGTATCTGTGGGAAAGGTTTTGTAGGACTTGAGGTAGTTTTAGTTGGAGTATGATTACACTTTTCGTGCTCACTAGGTTATGCATACCAATATATACACTCCAGAACTAAAGAGCATGAACTTCCCTGAATTTGTTTGTATTTAAAGAGCAGAACTCCACTCAAATGAGAATATTTCTAGGATTTCTTCTTCAAAAAGGGTGAGCCCCCACATTTCATGTAGCTTTTGGCTACATATTCTCTGTGCAGCAGGCTAAAACAAACCCTGAAGATTAAAACACCTTACTGTTTCCCTTTGGATTTTATGGCTTGTGTCCAATCCTGGTTTCAAGTTTGGTTTACAACACTCTAAATCCACACAGCACTCTCTAAAATGCACATAGATAAGGATGTTGGTGGCTATTAAAAATAAAACAACTTTGGGAAAATATACCTCAACGGATAGTTAGTGTTTGCTTAGTAAAAAAAGGATAAACTGAGGAAAACTTTTAAGTCTTCTATTNTATATATTAGTTTATATAATATATATTATGTATATATATTGTACATACATTATATGTTATATAAATTTATAAATAATATATAAATTATATATAAGTTATAATATAGATTATATATTTATGTATTGATATATTTATATTATATCTAAAACTATATAATATATAGGGGTTTTTTGCTTCCAGTCATGCATCCAAGCCACTGTAGAATCCTGGGACACACATTTTTGTTCAAAGTGTCAAAGCAGCACAAAAACATTTAACCAATTCCTTTGTGGAGCAGGTATATTTTGGGAGGTTTGCTACTCAAAATGAGCAGTAAGCTAGCAGGGATTTTTCCATCACTTAATCTTCTACTACCACCCAGTGGCTGAGATCTTCGAGGTCTCTGCCAACCCTGATTACTTCAATGAGTCTCTCTCTCTCCCAACCACTGCTCTGAGTTTGTCTGTCTGAATTTAAATGGCTCTTTTAGCATATTTTAGATATGATGCCATGAGATTGGACTGAAATGAACTATCTTACTATGAATATTCCAGGGCATGAAAATTAGCTTTGAGAAAAGCTTTTCAGTAACTTCCTTTTCCATTATTTCCCCTCATGGATTTAGTAATTTTCTTTCCTTTTTCAAACAAGCAAAGCAGACATGCAACACTGGAACAGAATTAATTCTTTGGTAGTGATGAATTTGCTCCATTCTGTTTGGATATGAAGCACTAAAATAACCTGAAAAGGCAGAGTGTTTTAAAAGCTAAAAGGCTTCAGTTAGGTTTTTTTTTCATTATCTATACCAGCTCATCACAATTAGACAAAAATCATCTAAGTCTTTGTATTTAAGTGCAACCTCCACTGAAGCCAAATCACAATCCCTGAGTGGCTTGAAAGACTTAATAGCTCTTTCTCTACTCTTAGTTCATAATAATCTTCTCTCCTAGCTCTCCAGCACTGATGTGGAAGGAAAAAACAAGTTAAAAATATAGTAGTCATTTCAAAGCACAACTCATTCAGCATCTTAATAGATAATATTTCAGCTAATTTGCTCAGGCTATGAGGAACAGAAGGCTTGACAGCGATGAAAAACTCAATTATTTGGGATTTGTTTAGAGGGCTTTCCTTCACATTTCTGACTCTCTCCTTCCCCATTTACTCTGTTTGCCTTTTGTTGCCCCAAGGAGAAGTTGTAGTAGCAATAGTAGCTTCTTTGCATTTCTTTAATTAAAAGGCTGAAAAGCTCCAGATGCTTCCATGTGCAATCTCCCTTTCTCTTAGCAAAGCACAGAGGAGCTAATCATATAGTAGGCTTCAGTTTACTCAGAACTCAGGCTGGGGCAGAGTTAATTAAGTCTTGCCATTTAGTTCAAGTATAGCCTGTCATCACAACAGGTTTGTGCTGCATTGCTTTCTATTGGGTTTTTTTTCTAATCCAGTAGAGAATTCTGAGACTTTAGCTCTCTCTCTCTCTCTCTAGTTTATATTATTAAAGGTTTTGATCTGTAATCATTTCCTCTTGTCCAAGAACTAAGTGTTGTAATTCAGCCCTCAGGAAGTGCCTGGTTCAGTCAGACTGAAGTGTAGCTTGCTGGGGCTTGAAGAAACAGCAAGAACGTTTCCAAGGATCACAGAATTAGGAATGTTGGAAGAGACCTCTAAGCTCATCAAGTCCAACCATACCTATCACTATCATACCACTTTACCATGGCCCTAAGGAGAGCATCTAGCTGTTTCCCAAACCCCTCCAGGGTTAGTGACTCCAGCACCTTCCTGGGCAGCCTGAGCCAACCCTTAACAACCCTTTCAGTAAAGAAAAATGATGATGGTTTGTATTATTTTAACCAGATCCAGAGGTTATTTAGGTGCCCAAAGGTACATGTTCCCTGGGATTTTCACAAACATCTCAGGCCAATACTAAAAATCTCAGGGTGGCATTATCTGCACCCTTAGGTGTCTAAACACTCTGTTCTTGACTCTTACATCCCCTTTCCAGGGATTCTGTGGTGTTAAGCAAGGCAAATGTTAGGCATATAACTCAGAAACAGCCAAGAAATTCAGCTTTTACCTTTCATAATGGAAATATAATCCAATCAATGATGTACCTGGGATGCAGCTCACTTCCCAGGTACATCCTCAGGCTGACAAGATGAGGTTTTTATCCCTTTACTTTTTCCCTCCCTACATCTGATTCCTCTGGGCAGGAAATGTGGGTTCCTGAGCCTGAAGAGAACCCCAGAGCACTCCAACAGGGTCCTTACCTGAGGGACCCCAGTCAGGAAAACAAATCCTGCTCTGCCTTTCAGTCTCACACGATGAGTGTTGGATATTCACAGAGATTTATTTATGGATGAGCTGTAGACCCAGAACTTTATTTCCTAGAAAAGGAAAAACTTAACAAATCATTTTTAATAACCAACACAACTGAGGAGAACTTCCTCTGCTTGGGGACAATTAGCAAAGAAGAGAGGTAAAACTTATCAGATAAATGATTCATTATGCATTATTCACATAACTTCACAGGAAACTTTAAATTAGTGCAAGATAAAGATCCTAATTTATAACTCCTTTCCCTGAAGCACAGGAGTATGTGAGAACTTCAAACAACTAGGCAAAAAGAGTTTAAAACATCTCTCTTAGGCCTTTCTGAGATTTTAATAACTCACTTGCATTAGCTTGATCAGATTTGTAGTTGTGTTTAATTACAGATAATAAAACTGAAGTGATCAGCAAGCATAGCCCTGACTCCTCAGGCCTGGCTTGAGTCTTACACACACATAGACAGAGCTCTCCTAGAAGTTACTATTGTTGGAAAATAAAATACTACAGGCCAAAAATACCTCAGCCAGACTGAAAACAAGAGTTTTGTCACTCTCTTTCCAGGCCAGGAGGTCTTATCAATGGAGTACTTTGAGTTATCCTGTCTACATGGTGCTCAGAGAAATACTTTGCTCCTTCTTGGAGCATATCTGGTTACTGCAAGGCCTTTTGCTTGCTCAGGACTTTTTTCATCAGAAAGTAACATAATTATTCCCAGTTGAACTAAAAGACCTTTTGTGCTGCCCACATATCTAGCATCCCCTTTGTTCTTTCTGTTATTTACTTTTATATGCTTAGAATCACTGAAAACCATAATTCATTTGCCCACAGGAGATTTAACACACTCACAACCCCTCCATACACTACCCTGGCTTGTACTTAGTTAAAGGACTACATAAGATACAACATTAAGGAAAGCTTGGGTTGATTTTAGCCTAACAAATCTCACATTACAAGCCCATACTTGTTAAAAGTGCCCATAGCTTAAACAAAAGGGGGGGGGGGGAAACCAAACCAAAACACTTTTGTTTTCATCTAAACACAAAGGGATTCTCAGTAGAGGAAGCATAATTAAACCTTGGGTATGAGGTCCTCATAGATCCATGATGTGATGTGTAAAGCATCAGTGAGTTACTAAGGAGTTGGGAAGGAACTCTTTATCAAGGAGTGTAATGATAGGATGAGGGGGGAATGGTTTTAAACTGAAAGAGGCTAGGTTTAGATTAGGTAGTGGGAAGATCTTTACTTCGAGGGTGGGGAGGCTAATCCTAATAGGGTTAGAGGTAAATATTGATCATGCAAACAAAAAATCAGGCTTTCATCAAGGAGGATAAATTAACCATAACCTAATATTAGAATGGAATAAAAAAGGGGAAAATTTAGACTTGATAGCCAGGGGGGAGCCTTTTGCCAGGTTTTTTTATACTGTGAAATAATAGCCAAGGGAAATGGCAGAATTCACTTGAGACATTAAAAAACCTAGGAAAAGTACTGCAGGAAACTTCCCTCCAATGCCTGGGAGTGCTCCAGGTGACCTTTGGTAATAGAACTTCTCCATTACTCTTTTGTTCCTCTCTTTCTGAGCCCACATATATATATATATATGAGCCCATGTATGTTTTGCTTTGGCCCTTAAATGAGATTTGATGATGGCTATCAACTGTTGGAGAATAGGGATTGCTAACAGGAGCTGATCTTCAATGTCCTTTTGTCATTATCCATGGAAGAAAAGGGAAGCAAATTAATTGTTTCATTTCATTTTTATTCAGTATACCCTAATATATTTTCATGGTTTGAATTCCAATTGCTCCCACTTCACTTTGTCTCCAGTGTTGGAAAAGCCATTTCTTCTATTTCTTAATATGCTTGAAGGATCTATGGAAATTACAGAATTTAACAGCTTTACTTCAAAAAAAATCCATCTAAGAGCTCCAATGACCACCATAAGCTGCATGGTCACACTGGACAAATTGTCTGATGGTTTAGAGAATTTACTTATATTAACATCTAGAATATAAAGTAGATAAAACCCATCAGAGAGTTTGAAATGTTCCATTCATCAGTAAATCCATTATACTGCATAAAACCACATTGACCTCTTCTCAGTTAGGACAAAACTTTCCATTACCAGAGATTTAAAGAACCTCTGGGTTGTTTTTTTCCAAGCTTTTTAATATTTAGATGAACTCTATGAAGTTTGGAAAGATTCAGGATTGAACTGTGCATTCAGCAACCTGAGGGAATATTATAGTGAAGTCAGTTACATCTGTTAGATGCATCCAAGGAAAAAAAAACCCTCACAATATAGTCTTTTTTATTATTATTCTTTCTTCTTCCCTGAAGTCCTTAACCACACACTCATCAGAGGAAGGTTGCCACTGAGAGGAAATGGCAGGTAGCAAGCAGGTGAGAACTCAGCACATCAATTTTCCCTTGGCCTTGGCCTTTCTTGAGTGCCTACAAGGATGAGTTTTGTGTTGACAATAACCTCAAAGGCCCAGCTTGGTCTGGAGGAGCTGCAGGTTCAATCAGCTAGGATGCAAGGCCTGATTTTAGCCTGGTGGTAGGTGTTCCTGCCAGCTGAGAGTCAGGACACACCATACCTGCACTGCAGTGAGACCTGGAGACACAGTGCTAACCAAACCCCAAATTGTGACCTGTTTGAACCACCAAAAGTGTCTCTGTGTGATGTGTCTATGGCCTTTTCAATCTGGAATTAAATGGTGTAAAACTGGTTTTATCTTATCCTCAAACTACTGCCTGCACTCTGGCAGGCTTCCTCTTTGCCTTCATGCCCTCAGGCAGGGAGCTGGGATGGGGAAATCCTGCAGGCAGAAGCAGTTGACATCCCTGGAAAGGGGGCTCAGTGTCCCAGGAGTGACAGCAGCCTAAGGAGGCACTCACTAGGAAATGCCAAGGACATGGGGAAAAAATAGTGCAGGATGAAAGGGATACACTCCCCTGGGCAAGCAGACAAATATAAGCACTCTGTATGCTTTGGCCACGTGTGATCCCTGTGGTAGCAGACCTTTCCTTAGCTGCCTTTGATCCCACCACTGATATACTGCCCTCACTATCCAAGTCGGCACCAGAGCTCAGGAAGTCTTTGAACCTCAGATTACTGGAAGCCAAAAAAATACTCTCAAGAAGTATCCCTGCAGCATCTGTTGCTCTTTCCCTGGCACCTACTCTTGGCTCAAGTTAGAGAGCAGATCCCCATTTAGAGGGAGGTTTAGCCTTGCTCACTCCAGCTCTTTCCCTGTTTTGCAGTCTAGAGCAGGGTTGCAGAGAGGTCAGCAAGCTCAGCATGTCCTAGCTCTGAGCAAAGCTCCAGCATTCAACCTTCCTCCTACTAAAAAAGCTTGGTTTTTAGAAAACCCTTGAATTACAGGTATTTACCATGAGGTTTTAGCTCTCTTTAATGACCCCCAAATGACAAAGCCATGCAGGAGGAGCTTTTTTTACCCCTTGGGAGATATTTTATCTATACACATATTAAAAATCAACTACAAGTTGTTCCATGCAAAACAATTCTTTTGCAGAATGTGCCCTTCCTCTTGGATGCCTGCAATTTTTTTCAGCACCTAGCTTTTTTTTTTTACCTATCATTAAGTTGTGCTGGGATTTATCCTGACATTTTCTGAGATGATTGGAAAAGACACCATCAGCAGAAGGTCAGCCATGTCCCAAGGGCTTGAGGGGTGGGAAACTTCACTCAGATAGTGATCTCAAAAGGAAATTTGCTAAGTTATGGGGGTGTCTGGTAGTGACATAGATCCTTCAGCTTATTCTTGTGATCAGATCCTTATGAAGCTATCACATGCTTGTGAATATTTGGAAAGAATCCTGAAAGACAAAGTTGAAGCATCAGTTATGCAGCAAGCTTCACAGACCCAGGCAGCACTGCCCAGAGCAGGTAAAGCCTAGCAAAGTTAATTATAAGAAGAGCTAGAGATTGTGATGCGATTGTGGTATTGTCTTTACTATGAGTGTTTTCTGTGAAGGGCAATGGTTTTCTTTGAGGTTATTGAAGTTGCACAGACTGTAATGGTGCCTGCATTCTAAGAAATCTCAGGGAAGGCTTTTGAGTGCCTGTTTTCCCCCTGGTCACTATTGGTTTCCCCATATGGAGAGTCCCAGGCAGCCAGAGGCAGTTCCTGGGCAGCAAGCATCTGGCTGTGGCTCAGGGTCTGAAGAGGCAGTCAAAGGCTGATAGCTGCAGTAGGAAGGAGTGCTTGTGGAAATATAACTGAGCCTAGCAGGCCTGCCACAATTAATCATAGAATCATGAAGGTTGGAAATGACTTCTAAGATCCTCAAGTCCAACCATCTACCTCTCACTAACATACCACTAAACCCAGTCCCTAAGTGGAACACCCATGTTTCAGGAACACCTCCAGGGGTGCTGACTCTAAGTATCACAGTATGTCAGGGGTTGGAAGGGACCTAGAAAGGTCATCTAGTGCAACCCCCCTGCCAGAGCAGGAGCACCTAGACCAGCTCACACAGCAATGTGTCCAGGCAGCTCTGCAATGGCTCCAGACAAGGAGACTCCACAGCCTCCTGGGCAGCCTGGGCCAGTGCTCTGGCACCTGAACTGCAAACAAGTTTCTCCTCAGGTTAATACTAAACCTCCTGTGGTCCAACTTGCTCCCATTCCCTCTTGTCCTACCATTGGATGCCATGGAGCAGAGCCTGGCTCTCTCCTCCTGACATTCACTCCACCAACTTCCCTGGGCAGCCTGGGCCAAATGCTTCTAGATGAGGAGAAATGATGCACATGGGTGCCACCCTTGGTTCCACCACAGCTTGGCAATGCCACACACTGACATCCAGCTGCACTTTTAGCTCTGCTCTACTGGCTTGGGCATCACTGGTCACACACGGAGGGCTGGAAGCTTCTCTCCAGAGAGGCAGACCCCTATGCCGTTGCACTTGTGTGTTAACATTCCAGTCCTCCATAACCCCACGACTTGAATTTGCTGTTGCATTTCCCTACTCCTCGGCTGAAAACAGGACCAGATGAAGTCAGCTCTTCCCAAGAAGAAGGTCAGTGTTTTCCCCTGGGGAAGCCCAGCCACTACCACAGCTCACAGTGCCAGTCAGTCTGCCAGGCATTCCTCCCCGGCAACACACCCACAGGGAGCGGCGCTAACATTAACGCTTTATTAACATTTGGTTTTTCATAAAACCTTGGGAAATCGGATCGTGCTTTTTTCCCCGTTGTTTAGCAGCAAGCGATTGCGCGGTTCAACGCCCTGGGTGGCTCTCGCTTGCGGTGAGTCCCGGCCGCAGGGGCCTCTCTTCCCTTACCCTGGCCTCCCCGCCGCGCGGCCGCTGCCAGAGCCTACTGCTTCCTCCTCCTCCTCCTCTCCGCTTCCCCCGGACGCCGTGACGGTTTGCTCTCGCCCCGCCCCGGCAGGCACTAAGGGCGGGGAGCGAGTGGCTGAGCTCAGCGCGGAAGAGCCATGGGCTCGGCGGCGGATCTCCTGCCGCCAGCGCCGCCGCCGCCGTTCGGGGAATGCGAGCGGGAAGCGGGGCCAGCGTCCACCCGGCACCGGCAGTGCCCGGAGGAGCAGGTGGGTGCCGGTAGGGTGAGTGGTTTGGCAGGGCCAGGCCGTGCCTTCAGGGCTGCGGGTCCCGCCGTCAGACGAGAGAAAAGCGTAAACTCCTCTTGGTTCATCTGCCGTGGTGTTGCCGTTGCAGCCCGGAGGTGGTGTGAGCCTGAACCGGGTAAGGGCTCCATTGCGGCGGGGCTTATGCAACCTAGCCGGGCTGCGTGGGGGATGCTGGAGTATTTCCCCCAGGCTACCTACCCGGCCCTCGGTGCCTCCCCACCCGGGAGGCTTGGTCCGCCTGCAAGCAGAGATAACGAGGGTGGTCCCTGTGCAGCACCCACGAGGGAACGTCTCGCTGACAATGATTAGGGTGCTGCTGCCCTATTAGGAGTTCCCCTCTTTCAAAGACTTAGGCGTGTTCACCTCAATGTTGTCAGCTTTCAGTCAGTTTATCACTTAGGAAATAGAATGCAGTGTGATGGGAGAAAAACGACTTGTCTGCTTTCTTCAGGAAAGGCATTTTTAAGGCACGGTGGGCTGGAAGTGAGCTGCTCGCTTAGGAAGTGAGGGGAGCTGTGGTGTTGTTCCCTGTTGTTGATGGTGAAATGGCTTTCCACGCACTCTTTGTTTTGCAGACACCATTGTCCCGCTGCTTAGACAAAGGCACGGTTCCTAATGCACCTTTATTGATGTGTCCTTTAAAGAACACAACCTTTTGTTTTATTTGTCTTCAGTACTTAAATGTAATGATCTGCTCTGAATGCTTTCAGTAGGAGAAATGCACTAGCAGTGGTAATTAGCACAGAGCTGCTGGAGAACATCCCAAAGTAATTTCCAGACAGGTTTGTTTAATTTGTTAACTCTTTCTGTTAAAAATTCTTCCAAGTTGGTCATGACTGCACTCAGCCATTAAGTGAGGCCTTTCCAGCAAGAATAGCTTACTATTTGGAAGTGTCTGGTAGTACTTCCCTGAGAGTCCAGCTGGAAGCAAGCCACTTCTTAAAGGCTCTGGCACTTGAGAAATCTCTTGGTGACCATTTCTGTAAGTCAGTGCATCTTCCTTGGTCCTTTCTGCTGAAAAACGGGGCAGAGCAGGGCACATACCTGAATGTAACTTAAGGCTGGATGTGGTGAGAGGTGCAGCACTTGCCCTCTCTTGGTGTCCCCAAGCCCTTCTGCAGGAGAATCAGAAATACTGGCTGGTTCTGGCTGCTGTCTACCCTTAAAAGAGAGATTTAAAAAGTTGCATCAGATCATTTTGGATCTTCCTGCTCTTGAACTGGTTATAACTAGCTAAGGTGGGAGCTCCCTGCAGGCTCCCATTGCCTCTCTCTTAGTGATGAGTGTGGTGTTGTGGTTTCAGGGCATGGTGTGGGCTGAAGGTCTTGGGCCTTTCTGACAAATTGGGGCATAACATTACAATAGCAAGGCAGAATTTTTTTACATAGACCATGGGGAAGAAAGAGAAAATCCTTCCTGTTTAGTAGAAAAGTTTCACCGTCATAGTGTGGAATATTTGTATTTCATACTGAGGTGCTAGCAGCTGGATAAATAATAAAATAGATTTGGAAATCATAGACTAGTTTGGGTTGTAAGGGACCTTAAAGATCGTCTAGTTCCACCCCTCCCTGCTATAGGCAGGGATGCCACCCACTAGAGCAGGTTCCCCAGGGCCCCATTTAACCTGGTTTTGAACACTGCCAGGGATGGAGCATCCACAACTTCTCTGGGCAACTTGTTCCAGTGCCTCATCACCCTCTAAGTAAAGAATTTCTTCATAACATCTAATCTAAATCTCCCCTCTTTCAGTATAAAACCATTCCCTGTTGTCCTGTCACAATCTGCCTGTGTAAAAAGTCTCCCTTCCTCTTGTTTTTTTAACCTCCCTTTAATTATTGGAAGGCTACAAGAAGGCCTTCCTGGAGCCTGCTCTTCTCCAAACTGAACAACCCCAACTCTATTTTTTTTTTTAAGAGAGTATTCTGTAGGAAATAGATCTGTTTATTTAATGCCAAACCCTCTGGCTTTAATTTCCTATTAAAGGTAATTATTACCTCAGCAAGTACATGCTTAATTAAATTACTGACAGGTACATTTTTAGGATCTTCTACTAAATGTCATAGCTAGCCTTTGGAATTCATTATTGCAGTAGACTGGAGAATTACCTACTTCAGTCTTTAGATTGAAAAGCTAAACTGGATGATGAGTTGGTTAATATCCTTTGTTGGCTTTGATGGAAAGAGGAAAATAATCACACTTCCTTTTAGTCTTCAAAGTGCTGCAGAACCTGGGTAGTTTCTTCTCACTCTCCTGTGTGCTGGTGTTCACAAATGGTGTGTGAAGGTACCAAAAGATGCAGCTGCTCCTGAAGCCATAGGAGTATGGGAATGCACCATTTTCCCCTAACTTTTGATAGTTATTAGTCAGGCACTCATTGTCCTGTATTTTCAATATCATTAGAGTTAAGGACCTCAAATCTCCTTCCCTAACCCATTTCCTAAAATAGATTAGCCTTTATTACAGTCTAAATCTCATCAACACCTCTAAATTAAACCATGCAATAAGAACAGAAAGGTGGAATGCATGCAAATGTGTAAGAATAAAAGGTGAGGCAGAAAGTCTTGCATTCCAGGAGGATATGAGGTGATGCTGGCAGGAGACACAACACCAATCCATCCCCAGGCACTTGGAAAGCAAGCTGTGATACAGCAGAGTTCCTGAAAGCTATGGCACATGTATCCACAAGTACTTTAGACCATCACCTTGTCCTTAACCTGAATTTGGAACCCTTTGGGATGTTGTTTTTATCACTTTTGAACAGTGTTTAGCCTCTAGAAAGTGGAGTATTTTACCTTCTAATAGATGAGTTGAGAATGAGAGGAGCTCACTCTGTGGTGTTTGCCATGTTGAAGAGGTCTGAGTGTCTTCACTAAATTCAAGTCCTGAACTTTCTGAGTAAGTTTTCCACTATCATTAGTATTTCTCCAGTATGGAAACAATGAGCAGAAACAAAACTAGAGGAGAACATCCACAACCTTGTGATATCCCTCACTGGGTTGCCTGCAATAGTATCATTTCAGTCCTGTATCAGCAGAGGCCAAGAATGTTTTAAAGTGAAGTTGTGTGTGTGTGTGTGGAAACTGTGGTGCCTAAGGCTGGAAACCTACTTCTGATTTATTCCACACTGAGATAATCTGAAAATTGCAGGTTTCTTCTGCTTGCAGTTGTTGGGATTTCTTTCTGAAGCAAAAAGACTCATACCTGACAGGGTTTAATCCCTAATTTGTTCTGGCTCTGCTGCAGAGGTTCATAGCTGCAAATTAATATGTGATAGGAGCTTTCTAAAAAGCATTAGTGGGTTTTTCTGGAGCTTGACAGCATTGGAAGAGAAACAACCAACCAAAAACCCTTCAAACATAGTTGTATCACCTACAATAGCTAAGGTAACATGAATAAAGTGAAGAGCCCATTTAGTTAAAGCAGAAAGTGGTCTGGAGATACAGATCTTAACATGGGGACAGATTTCCTTTGCCTTTGTGCTGGAGTCTTGTCTGTGACATTTTCTCATCTAGTTCCTTCTTACTAGGGGAATTTCCTCTTAAATGATGGGACTCACATAGTTTCTTGAGGGAAACCTCTCTTGCTCCTTAAGCCTTCTCTGCTCTGCACACACACACAAGGTCAGGATGTGGAAAAGCCTTTTCATCTCCTTAACTCTTGGTATTTCCAAGTTTGTGCCAGCAACTGTTGATCCTGAGCTTGAGTTGCCATAAAAGCTGACTAAAGAGGATCCAGTGCCGTTAGTTGCTTTTCTGTTGTTGCTTGTTTCTATAGAAACATCTTGTTTCCCTTTTATAAACAAGTGTCTGGATTCTTGCTGTGAAATGAAGGTTAACCTAATCTTTGTTTGGCATTTTTTGTATTTAAACTCCCTCCAAGCATGTCACTTTTATTGGTGCTGTTGTGAAGTACTTTGGGTATTAAGTTTTCCAGTGTCGTGCATTTGTGGTTTGTTTTTTGTTTGGGTTTTTTTTCCCCCCTCTTGTCTTATTTTTCATCTGGAAGTGAGATAGCATTTTATTTTCCTCATTTCCTCATCATTTCATCTTTTCCTGTTTAAATATCTGATTAAAAGTAGCCTAGAGAAATGAACCTGGTTTGGTTTTGGTTTAATAGTAGATGAATATCAGGATCTTTTTACTGCTTATAAGGTTGAATGCTCATCATTAGTTTCATGCTAGCCAAGGATTCAAAGGAATATTGTTCACTTCCTGCTGTAGTAGAAGAGGAAGAAAATCAGAACATTATTTACATGATTCACTTTCTTTTAATTCACAGAATCACAGAATGTTAGGGGTTGGAAGAGACCTCTGGAGATCTAGTCCAACCTCCCCTGCAAGAGCAGGATCATTAAAACATAAGAAATCATCTCAAGGATGAGAAAGCAAGGTGAAATCCTGCTTAGTAACAAAACTGTCTAGTTTTCCCTTGTGGAGGAGCAGGAGGCACAAAGATTGTGCCCAGGTTTTGTGCTGGTGCCCTGTGGTGGAGCAAGGCTCTGCTTTGGGGAAGGAGGGAGTCATGGCTTTGCTATTCACTGCAGTGAGGAGCAGCAAGGTTGGGTAATTCATTCCTCCACTGCTGCCTACCTACCTGTCAAGTGTCTGTAGCTGGATACCCAACAGAAGTTGGCTTCTGATTTTGGAGGGGAGAGAACTTGTGGTTCCTTCCATCCTGGCCTCTTATCTGCTCACTTTCTTCTCTTAGTTCTCTGTCAGATTGAGCTTGAAGTGTTTTCAGGTTTAGTTTGTGTCCTCTAAAAAGAGCTGACTTGGAGACTCTCTCTTCTAAATGTTCAATATTCCAGCATTCAAAGATCCAGGAGTATTTTGCAGTGAGAAAGCATGTTCCTAAAGTCACACCTCAGTGGCTTTTTTGACATTGAAGTGTCTCTGGTCTTGAGCTGTCAGACAATCCACCTGTTCCCTAGAGTAAAAATAACCATGACTAGAGTAAAGTAGATAGTGAGCAGTTAAAATACACTGCAGAGGAAAGTTTTTACTGGAAAAAGAAGGAAAATGTGGGGGTGAGTATGGAAATGGGATAGCTCTACATTGCTTTATTACACTTTTACTGTCTCATTTAGATGTCATTAAACACTTTGGCTACCAAACCCAAAAGGGATTTCTTTTCTATCTAATTTGGAAATAATTCTCTTAAATAGGCCATCTCTTTTTCTTTCTCTTATAACTGTAAATGTGACTTTTCCAATCCATTAGACTTTGCTCCTCCATTGCTGGAGGTCACATTTGTTCAATAATGCCCTTTGGGCAAGAAAAGAGAAAGTGATAGATTTGTACTGGGCCTGGTGCTGTTGTCAGGTTGAGGATGGGGTGGGAATTTTGCCAGCTGTCTGAGCAACAGAAGCCTCTTGGCATTTCTTCAGTTCATTAGTCATGGAAAATAGGAATAGGGCTGTTACTTGGTTTGTTTTGAAGGCTCAAGATCTTCAGGCTAAGTGTGGAAAACTCTGGACATCAACACCTGGAAGGCAAGACCATGACTACACCTCTTCTCAGGTCTAGTGCAGTAGTGAGGTTACAGGATTTGGAATCATTGTGGTCACTGTAGAACTAAATTCAGTTTGTGGTCCTCCCAGACAATTCATCCAGCTTCCCACTGCCTTTCCTGGTGGCCCTGGAGCACCTTATCCATCACACCAGCCTTCAGGCAGAGGGATGTGTGATGAAGCAAAGCTGGCAGGAGGCACCAGCTACAGCTGCCACAGCAGCTTGGGGCACTCATTTCCTTTTCATCTTCCCAGGGATGAGCTCTGGGAGGCCCTAAGTTGTTCTGGTGGGGGTGGCAACCCTTAGCACTCCCAGATTCACCTGCACAGAGGTGTTACAAGAGTTTGTCAGATGTGATTGTCACATGGCAGCAAGGGAGAGAGAGGTGCCCTGGGCGTGGGCACCAAGGAAAAGTGCTGCAAGGATTTCCAGGTGGAGTTTGTTGACAACACTGTGTGAGGACATCATCCCTGTCCTTCAGTGAGCTAGTGTGGCTGATAGTAGACAAGTGCTAAGTCTGTGCTTCCATGCCCTCTTTGATTAGCCACAGGAAAATAACTTCCCAAGAGTGTTAGATAGAATCACAGAATGTTAGGGGTTGGAAGGGCCCTAGAAAGATCATCTAGTGCAACCCCCCTGCCAGAGCAGGAGCACCTAGACCAGCTCACACAGCAAAGTGTCCAGGCAGCTCTGCAATGGCTCCAGACAAGGAGACTCCACAGNCCTGTCCAGGTCACTCTGGATGGCAGCACAGCTCCTGGTGTGCCAGCCACTGCTCCAAGCTTGGGATCGTGTCCCCTTCAGATCCACTTGTGTTCTGCATTCTCCAAGGGCTTGGCAAAGTTATTTGGTGTGATCTGCAAATGGTCAGGGGTAGGAATTGCCTGGTCCCAGCAATTTGAAGGGAAAAGACCTTGAACTGGCTGTGTTACACTTAGGAGGTGCAGAAAGGCATCAGCTTTAACTTCAGCTCAGTGCTAACTTTATCCTTCTCTCCTAGTGAGCAGCATGTGAATCCCTGCAAAGATGGTTTCTGATGGGATCTCATGGTTCTGTGCATGGGCAAAACACCCTTGATGGGAAGGGAGAAAGCAAGGAAAAGTTCCTGCTGTGGAGTGGCCTCTGCTTGTGACTTACCATGTGCATTGTGTTGGAGTGAAGGTGGTGGAAGTTTGCCATGAGTTAGTGGTCAGAAGACACATCATTTTGGATGTTCTGTTGATGCTGAACATAACTGGCAAAGCCACAGCCAGGTGTTTGTTGGGTTCAGGAAGCTGAATTGACTTCACTTTCTCTGTTGTTCTAAAGCTAGTCCAGGAAGATATTCAAGTACATGGGAAGTGATTTTTTTCAGCAGCATTTCAGGGGTGTAGGAGCCCCAGCTATGCTGGAAGTGGACAGAACTTGCACTTGGCTTCTTCTTCTCTTGCCCTCCTCAGGCTTTCATTCTGACAAAAGATCCTTTTATGGCATCTCTGTCTGCTAACTCAATTTCAAGTCAAAAATAGAAACCAAGTATGGAGAACTGCATCCAGCTCTGGAGTCCTCAGCACAGGAAAGACATGGACCTGTTGGAGCAGGTCCAGAGGAGGCCACAAAAGTGATCAGAGGGATGGAATACCTCCCCTGTGAGGAAAGGCTCAGAAAGAGTTGGATTGTTCAGCCTAGAGAAGGCTTCAGGGAGACCTTGTAGCAACCTTCTAATACTTAAAAGAGGCATATAAGAAAGATAAGCAACCTGATCTAGTTGAAGATGTCCCTGCTCACTGCACAGGGGTTGGCCTAGATGACCTTTAAAGGTCCTTTTTTAACCCCAACCATTCTGTGAAATCCTTTTTAAATGGAAATAAAAGAATATATTGCACTCTATGAAAGCATTTCAGGGATAGAAAATGAAAAGGAGATTGAGGCAATGAGGTCAGAGACTTGTATGGAGTCATCTGGTGCAATTTGCTTTAAGGGCATTGATGATCCTAGCATGTCTAAAATAAACTCACTTAAGATTTAAAATTGAGGTGAATTACAGCAAGGAGTAATTCATTCCAGCAGTTTGATAAGAAACATGTTAGGAGATAAATGCATTTCTAATACATTCTCATTTAGCTTCAGTCATTTCAGGGGAAAGCCCCATTCTCCTTCCTCCTCCAGGTAGAATCCCAGATGTTTGGGATTTGATGTCTTTCAGCCAGTTGGAGGAAAGAGGAGAAAGGAGTTGGGGAGACAGTGCTGCTGGTCCCCTCTTTTCAGGAGATATTTTGGGCATGCATCCATCTATATCCATCTGGATCTCTGGCTACACTTCTGCTCCCCCAGCTCCTCTGAATTTCTTTATCCCTCCTCTCTTGGAAAGAGTGAGGAAAGGCAAACAAAAAGACTGAAGATGAAGTAGACCTCTCTTAGGTTCCCTCCTGCACTGTGGCAAACATCTTAGCTCTGAGAAGAGCAGCTGAAAAGGCTTTACAGGCCTGCTTTCCCTGGGGCTAGTGCAGCTAAAGAAGTTCCCTTCCCTCCTTCTTGGTACACAAAAAGAACCTTAGAAGTTCTGAAGCCAAGGCTGGGTTGTTGATCTTTCAAACCAGCAACTTTGGAACAGAAAAGTTCTTTTGCTTTTAAATGTGGAAGCTGTGTTTGGGTGGTGAGTGAGCTGCTCAGAATGGGTCCATTTCTCTTTCCACAAGTTGTCTGTAGCTTCAGGCTAATTCAGCAAGACTTAATAGGAAAAGAATCCAAGCTCTACCATGAGAAGAGTCCTGTGGAAATGAAGAGTCAGCTAGGAACTGTGTGCTTGCTGAAGATAGCCAATAAAAAGTTCAGAAAAGTGGTTTTTGGAGGGAGGGGGGGGGGGAAAGAAGCAGCATTTGATTGTGAGGATGTGGTTTGAGGGCTGCTCATGTGTGGCACACGTGTGGGACTGGATGCTGATTTACTGCCACCCTGAAAAATGAGTGAGAGAACTTCTAGCTTCAATCTGCAAGCTTATTTCATCTTTTTGAGCAGTGTGGAGTGTGGTGACATTCCTAGTGTTTGCCCTGATGCTTCTGCTGGAACTGCACCTCAGAAGAAATCTTTGTCCAGCAGGTGAAGTATTATGCAGTAGGAAAGAAAAAAACATGCCATCTGTGTTTTACAACTGATAATTGGGGTTTTCTTTGCTGAGTTGCCTGAAGCAAGACATACTCAGCCTGAAGAAGGTCTGAGAAGATCCTCAGAAGGTCTCCCTGGAGCCTCCTTTTCTCCAGACTAACCAACCCCAGTTCCCTGAGGTGCTTCTCTATGAAACAGTTATCCTCTAGACTCTTCACCAGCTTTGTTGCCCTTCTCTGGACACACTCCAGCACTTCAGTGTCCTTCTTGGAGTGAAGGGGAAAAGTCCAGAACTTGTTTTCTCTGCCCTTTGCTATTTTGTCCTACCTCTTTGCATCTGTGCAGTCCTTGACTCTGTCTTCCTTTCCCAGCTTTCTATGCCAACACCAGGATGGATGTTTGCTGCCTTCCTGGTCAAATCCAGTGTCTTTTTCCTGGTGGTGATGGTAGCCTTTCTGTTCCTTGTGCTTTGGTGTGAAATACCATGCTTAATAGTTTTGTGGTTCTGAAGATGTTCTGGAAATGATTTAGAATGAATCTGGCTCAGTCAAACCCCCTCCCTGAAGTTAGGGGCATTTAATTCCACTTTGGTTGCCCTGGCATCCAAATTGCCTGGACAGGTAAGATGTATGAGCTACAGGAGAGCTTTACACCTCTAGAGTGGCATCTGGAGGGGAGATAGGCTGTTAAATGTTTGTAGTATCCCTTCAGATGTCCTAAGTTTGGACAAGTGAGTGTCATCCTTAATGTTCTACTGACATCACAAATTTAAGGAGTAGCTTTATTGCATGTATATCTTTTTATACATTCAGATAGAAACTTGTCCAGAATCACAGTAATAAGAACTTCCTAACTCTGTCTTCTCTTCACAGATCCAGCAAGAACCAAGAAACCACCCTGCAGAACCTGTAATAGATGACTATAAAAAGATGGGGACTCTCTTTGGTGAACTGAACAAGAGCCTGATCAGGATGGGCTTCACAAGGATGTACTTTGGAGAACGGATAGTGGAACCTGTCATCATTCTCTTCTTCTGGGTTATGCTCTGGTTCCTTGGCCTACAAGCTCTTGGACTGGTTGCTGTTCTGTGCCTTGTCATTATTTATGTCCAGCAGTAAAATTGGGGAGCTGCTGCTCAGCTGTTTGTCACTATGGCAGTGGATTTATGTCTTTTAAATGGGTGGCAGATTAAAAAGCTCCAGTGCTTTGAGTTGCATTTCACTCAACTTCCAGTGTTTGGGGTAAGGGAGACTAAAGTTAGGCATTCTAAGCAAAGGCAGCAGTGCCCTGCTCTATCTTTGAAGGGCAGAAAAAGGAGATGTTTGTAATATATTGGTGTCCAATGTACTGTTTTCTGTACTCTTGGGGCCTTAGTCCAAGGATTGGCTGTTTGTTCCCTCTGCCTCCCTCAGTGTTCTTGCTTTATATAGTGAAGATTTCCTGTCTGATTTTAAGATGACACTTGATGTGAGAGTCCTGTTGCACTGTTGAAGGGTGACTCATGTGCTCTTTGTTCCCTGGATCTGCATCATTGGCTGGTTTGGGGATGAAAAGCTAAATCTGCCCCAGGGAGCTTTGCTAACAAACTTTCAGTGACAAATATTCACGAGGTGGATTTCCACTTCCCAACACAAAAACATCTTTGGGTGGTACATTTATAGCAAGCTTTACCCCAGGAAACACACTATGCCAGTAGAAAAGGTTTTATCCTAATATTAATGACTTCACACAAAGCTTCAGCTGTTGTTCAGGAGGAACCACAGTCCTACACTGTTAATGTTAATGGTCTAACCTAGCTCTGCCTTGGTTTTGGATGGCTGCTGCTGCTGTTTTCTTTTCCTTTTCTGTTATATTTACTCTTTTCCCCCCAGCAAGTTCCTTCTAAAGATAAATATTTGTATAATTCATGGCCTTCAGAGGTAGTTAGAGCTGCAGTGTTGGAGAGTTTGCTTCCTCTGGGTCCTCCAGAGTAGCTATCAGACCACATCTAACTTGCTGCAGGGTGGACCCAACAGAGCTAGAAGCTTTGCATACCTCAGCAAGTCCTCCTGCAAGGCAAGAATGCAGCTGAAATCAGGTGATTATTTGTTTTTCAATAGTGGGAACTGATTTATGATTTTCCATGCTGGGCAATAAAAATGCAGAGCTAGAGATGCATGTCACAGGCAACACAAATCAGACAATAAGACTATTCCAGAGTAGGTGCAAAATTCACTCTCCAGGAGCCACACTAGAGGTATATTGAGTGTCTCCAAGTCCAATGTGCTGCTCTTCTAAAGAAAAAACAGTCAAAATGAGACAGGATCTTTAATGAATAAGCTGCCAGTTTAATACTTGCTGTTGAGTAGGAAATTTAATCATAGACTCACAGAATGGGCAGGTTGGAAGGGACCCTAAAGATCATCTAGTTCCAACCTCCCCACACTGAGCAGTTGAGTTCATCTAGGGTAGAGAGAAATATGTTTACTGAAATGTAATAGGAGATGTGAGATGTATAGAAAACTACTAAAACTTTTGGAGTTAGTAAACACTTTTACACTGGCAGAGATCAGCAGTAGTGGATTAGCTGAAAAATGCTGTTTTGTCCTGATTGCCTTTTGAAGGCAAGGGGAAGCTTCTCTGTTGTCTAAGTCCTCCAACTGGATGCTCAAAGCTGGTTTTATGCCTACATGGATCATGTTGCTTGCTGGGCTCTAATTCCAGAACCCTTAGCTCCAGTCCTTACAGACATTCCTATTAGTGAAAAAAATAGTGAAGGCAGAGGAAGCTTCAAGGAGTCAAAGGATATCCCTAGCTAAAAGCAGAAGGTTAAAAAAAGGCAATTTCACTATTGTCTATCTAGTAAAAAAAATGGATAATGTTATTTATATTAGTATATATGATGATTATTGTTCTTTCTAGAACTGAAAGCACCTTTATGCCTCTGTGTGCAGGACTGTATGAAGGCTGTAGCCCTTAAATCTGTGTTAAACAACAAAGGGTGTAATTCCTGTCAGTGTAACTTCTTGAAAGCTTCAGATTATTCAAAGATGAACTCTTCAGTGATGTTTCACACCCACCAAATGCAGAAATGTTTGAACTACTGTGTCCAGAGAAGAAACTTTACCTTGCACTGGAAAGAATCACATCAAGTGTCCATAGAAGAAAGGAAATACCACATCAAAACTATCCTTGTAAGAAAGGAAATACCACATCAAAACTATCCTTGTAAGAAAGGAGAAAAATATCATATTTCTTAACAATTCTGTATTCAATGGATCCTGAGGGAAGCACTTTGTTATTCTTTCTAATAAAAAGGATTGGCATCAAGGAGAAGTGTGGAATTCTTTGTGGTGCTGGCTTCAAAGTGACTTGACTCCTTCTTGGTAGGTTCAGATGAAATGGAGCAAGGTTCAGCTAGCTCCTGAGATCAATTAACTTGCAGCTAGTGGAGGAATAACTGCAGGACAGGAGCTGAGTCAACTACATCAAATCTCAGTGGCTAAATGTGCAGCGAGTTACACTGAACTTAAAAGTATTAAAGCTACATTTATGGCCTCTATATATGGCAAATAATAGCAATATTATGGTGTAACCTAACTTTGATTTCACAGCATGGTCTAGTTTACATCTGAAAGAACCAAATGTGGACAGGGCTGTGAAAAAAAATCCTTTCAAGTGACAGTTTCTGTGCCACAAAGATGTTTGGGAGTTTTCATTGGTTGGGTTGGGTTGTGGTGGAGGTTGTTTTGGTTTATTTAAATATGCATAGAACAGCATATTGTTCAAAATAAACCCACTTCAAACTGTTCTTTATCTTCCTTTCCTGCAGGTCAGAATGGTGTTTGTTCTGCCAGATCCAAGTCGTGTGGGTGACAAAGGTACAAGAGACATGGGTTTGCTCTATGACCAAAAAAGGGTGGTGGAAAGTGACTTTTTTTATGCCTAATTGACAAATAGCTGTTTTCTGCTGTAGCAATCTTCCTCAAGCTAGCTGCAACATGCTTCCCAGGTACAAGAAGTCTGTAACAAGGAGATGAGTTGTTAAGTAAAGAAAATCCTTTGGCAACCAAAATCCTACTCTGTGAAATATCAGATATTGAGAAATCTCTTCCTGACTTGAATGAGAGCAGAGTTCTGAATCACAGAATGTTAGGGGTTGGAAAGGACCTCTGGAGATGATCTAGTCACAGAATCACAGACTATTCATGGTTGGAAAGGACCTCTCAGATAACTAAATCCAACCAAAAACCCCTCCCAAGCTTGGTAGCTCTCCTCT
>VWZO01016292.1:0-10521 GCA_013396975.1 Bucco capensis
CTTACCTTACTCTGTGCCGTGCCTGTGCTTGGCAGAATATTATTATTATTTTGGTATTATTTTAGTATTATTATTTTGGCAGAATATTAGTATTTTGTGTACTCTATGATTATACTGCGGTTTTGGTTGTCTGCTTTATTCTTGCTACTTAAGCCATTACTTAAGTAGTTACTTATGTAACTTTTTTTTTTCTATTTGTGAAGTTAAGTTTATAGCTTCAGCTAGAGTATTTTACATCAACTCTTTTTTTGCAAATGTGAATTTGCTGGCTTTTGGTACTCAGTTTTCATGAGGCAGGTCTGAATGTTTGGCATTCTTTTTGATTTCTTTTTATTTTTCCACTAAGGAGGAGTTCAAACAAAAAAGATTGTGAATAAACATTTTAAAGCATTGGATTTGCAACATCCTACTGTAGCAAACTAAATATATTTTTGTTACATTTGCTTTTTCTAGTGATGTTTATCTGTCATCAAGAGACAGACAAATACTCGACTGGCATTTTGCAAACCTAGAATTTGCAAATGCTACACCTCTATCCACACTTTCACTGAAGCACTGGGACCAGGTAGCTAATTACTGTATTCATTTATCAATACACTAAGAACTTAAGCTATATTTATTTCATTTTCATGGAAGCTTCTCTATATTGACAGTTTCTAAATACTTAAGTGCTATCTGCTTTTATACAGATACTGAGCTCTTAAATGACAATTACTTGCTGATGAAATTCCAGACAGCCTTTTGTTAGTGCCAGAACAATCTCTAATAATACTGTCTTCTAAAAGTTCTTATTGCTTGACTAATAAACAGAAAGGATTTCAAATTTATTTGACTCAGTCTTTGAAAAATTTTTGAAAAAATGTTGGCGTTGTGTAGAGTTGATGATTATTTTCTATTGAATGATGTTACTTCATTATAAATGCATGCTTTTTATGCATCTTCATTTTAGGATGATGACTTTGAATTCACAGGCAGTCACTTGACTGTGAGGAATGGATATTCCTGTGTGCCGGTAGCCTTGGCAGAAGGGTTGGATATTAAATTAAACACAGCAGTTCGACAGGTTCGCTATACAGCATCAGGTAAATGAAACTCCAGAAAACTGCTCTGAGGAAGTATGACCATAGAAATTAGATTTCAGTGCTTCTGGAAGCAGATGTGAAGATTGGTTTTGTAAAACCCCTCCCATTATATATTTTGGGTTAGACAAACAACCACATTTCTTATTGCAATTAATTGTGTAGGAAGCAGTTAGAGATTTATTAGTCTTCAATGAGTTTTGCTTATTTCTGTGGCTGGTTTGACACCATCTTTTTCAGTTGTATTTACAAGTTCACATTCATTCTCCCATTTCTTTACTTCATTGACTAAAATATTTGGAGTAAGAGGTCTTGGAATTGCCTAAGCCTTTGTGCTGTCAACTGGGAGAACAATGCAGCGAGATGCTAACTCTCTATTTGCTATGTATTTATGCACATATTTAAACATTTACTGGTTTAGATGATCCTTTAGTGTTATCCCAGTATGGCCTTTTCCAGTTGCTGTGTAAATTTTACACATTCTGAAATTGAGCTCTGTGGCCAGTAACGTTCACTGCCTACAAGTTAATTGTAAGCGTAAAGCTGTCTCTATCAACAAAATGTTTTCTGATATGGTTATGTTTTTATGGTAGTTTCTTCAAATATTAATCCAATGCTTTTGCCTCCTGGCCTATGAAATGCTTGTTTTTCTCTCCCCTTTCCAGGCTGTGAAGTGATAGCTGTAAACACTCGATCTACTAGCCAGACTTTCATTTACAAATGTGATGCTGTACTGTGTACTCTTCCTTTGGGAGTATTGAAACAGCAGCCTCCAGCAGTACAGTTTGTGCCGCCTCTTCCTGAGTGGAAAACTTCTGCAGTGCAGCGTATGGGATTTGGCAACCTTAACAAGGTGACTTGGTCATTGTGAGGGAACTGCAGCAAACCGAGATCACAGGTTGTGATGGGGGACTTTAATTACCCAGACATTTGTTGGGAGACTTACACAGCCAGGTATATTCAGTCCAGTAGGCTCCTCCAGAGCATTGATGATAATATTCTAACTCAGATGGTGGAGGAACCAACAAGGAGAGGAGTATTGCTGGACCTTGTACTAACAAATAAAGAGGGACTCGTTGAGGATGTGAAGGTAGGGGGCACCCTTTGGCTGTAATGACCATGAATTGGTGGAGTTCAGGATTGTGGGCACTAAGCACAGGGACAAGAGCAGGATTGCTACCCTGGACTTCAGAAAGGCCAACTTTGGCCTTCTCAGGGAACTGCCTNTGCCATTTTGCTGGATTTTGATGATGAAAATTATCTGAAGAACTATTAAGGACCTCTGCTCTATTTCTCACACAATTTTTAAATAGTAGGTTGACTCATCATGTCTACTGTAGCTTGTTAAGCAGGAAATTTGTAAACTATGAGAGCATACTAATATATGGAAAGCAGTATACGTATACATCTTTATGTATATGCAGAATATAGTCACCAGATTTTCCTTTCTTGACCTTTCCAGTGATAAAAATCAATGAGTGTAATTGTCTTTATTTTTATTTTTATTTTTTTCTGTGTGCTCTTCATAACTCTTGATTCTTTCTGTTTCTAGGTTGTGTTGTGTTTTGATCGTGTCTTCTGGGATCCAAGTGTCAATTTGTTTGGTCATGTTGGCAGCACTACTGCTAGCAGAGGAGAACTTTTTCTGTTTTGGAACCTGTACAAAGGTAGCTGTGGTGCATGTCTACTTTAGCCAGCATTTTATTTGTGTAGTTTCAGATCTAGAAAACAGATGCTGTTAGTGTTCACATATGGATATGATTAGAAAGTAGTATTTGTATGAAGACAAAAGGGAGCAGAGAGCACCACTGACTTGGAAACAATTCTATAGTAAACCAGGGCAGACCATGGATGAGTATGAGTTTACTAATGCTGAATTCCAGGCTATCTGTTAAATTGCATGGCTACCTAACTACTGTAACGCTTGCATTTTTATAGGCTACTTTATTGTCCTACACCTTGGTGACGTTGTCCTGTGACTTAGTGTTACCTTGATTGCTTCTATTAGGCATCTGTTTAGTTGCCACTGGTATTATGAAAAGCTCATTTTGATTTTTATTGTGCTGTATTAAGAAAAAAAACCCTGAATCTAACATGGTTTTTATAGCACTTCAGAAATACAGCAAATAATATATGTTTGTGGAAGAACAGTATTGTCTTCACTAAGTATCTACTTTGTCAGGAGGATATATTAAGAAAAGAGTGATTTGTTTCTGCAGCTTTTCTGGATTAAAAGCCATTTCGTAGTTAATGTGTCACTGAAATTGAGTTTCTCTCTGGTCACTTGGAACATTGTTTGAGCTCTTCCCCTGTTTTACTAAGCTCCTCATGCAAATGTGACTGGCATCCAATTTAATCTTAGTTTTGAAAACCTGAGCTTCCTGGATGCTTTTCAAGTTGAACTGACAATTTGAAGCCGGCCCTCTTTCCTGGGCTGATTTGTGAATATTAGGTGAGCCCCTTTCATCTGTGACGTCAAGTACTTTCTGGTACCGGTGACTTTTTTGCCCAGGATTTAAAACTTTAAGTGTCTAGGAGCTAACTAAGATAAATTACATTTTTCTTCAGATGTAAGGGGTGCTGCTGACTTACGTATTTTCTTATGTGTCTGCATTGCAAACTCAGTGCTTGTAGTTTATCCTGCTTTGATTTCTCAGGGTAGTGCAGTTCAGCCTTTACAGAGTATTGAATGCTCAGAATTCAGTGGGGCAGACTAGAGGCTTTGTGGTAGCTCCATTCTTTCTGCTGAACATTACCATTCATATGGTTAAGATGAAGTGTGCACTGGAGGAAAGGCAAGCTATGGTGTCTCCGGTTTGTTAAATAGTTGACTTTGTTTCTTATTTTGAATTGCAAAGCTGCTATGACTGTAGACCAAGACTGACAGGTAATTACTATTACTGACAGGTAAGTTCAGAACTCATCCGAAAATGATTAAGTAGGCAAAAGGTATTATTCTGCATGTTTCTACAGCTGGACTTTGCCATTAGTAGTTTTGTTTTATCTGTAGGTGGTGTCAGCCACAAGAGGTTGTCAGAATATAGTTTCAGTAAGCATACTGTTTTTGTCATTACTGTTTAGCATACTAAAAGCAAAGATGTATATACAGAGAGCACTATTAAATGAGTTATTTTTCTTGCAAATGACTGTTCAAAGTACCTGTGGGGACTCTTTCCTAGAAAGGAAGGTGCCTTTCTAGGGTATTTAATTGTTAAGATGTTTGATAAGAATTGACTGGAGAAATACAAGTAATGAGCCTTGGATATCTGCTCCTGTCCCTTTAAGATGACTGCTACATACTTAATCAGTAGCGTTTGGGGTTTTGGTTTAGATGGAAAGACCGTCTCACATTCAAAGTTCTTGCTGCTAGATGCAAAACCTTCCTCCTCATGAAAATAGGCAGAGCACATAGCATAGAACTTTATTGTGTTTCCATTTGATTTCTAAAGCGCAAGTCAGAAGGCTGAAATTGAAAAACCAATTACCATTTCTTGTGGATAGCTAGGTGGCAGTTAACTTGATTACATTGTGAAATATCAAAGTAGACCTGACTGAAATTTGTGACGCTGCTATTTATTTCTGTCATAGTCTGTATTTCTGTAGCCACAGTATTTTTGGCAGAGACTATTTAAACTGATGAAATTGGAGGACAATTATTTATCTAGCAACAAAAAACCTAGAAGTACCACAGCAAATGCTGTATTAGCACAGTAGAAGTTCTTTAAAGGTTTTGTGTTGGCAGAGACCAGCTCGTCTCTGAGAAGTGTTTAAAGATAAGTGCATGAATGGAGTGAAACTCAGGTTGAAAGGCTGCGTGTGTTTTTACTGCTGTTTAATGACCTGTTGTAGCTCTGACAGTGGTTTAAGTCCTCCCAGTGGTTTAAGTCTAGTCCAGGTAATGACTGCTGTGAAAACCTGTAGTCTGAGGAATTGCTGTGTATGTCCCAGAGCAGCTAGCCTGTGCTGTTGGTGCCTCTTTTTCCACCATGATGTTGGATTGTTGTCATAGCTGTGTAGATCCACTTTAAGATGGAGAGACTCAGTCAGCACAGGGCAGAGGAACTTCTGGCAGAAACATTCTGGAAGTCCACTGACATTTCAGTCTTTGTTTTCTTGCCTAGCTCCTCTGATGATGAAAAAGATGTGGTCCGTCCTTTGCCATAATTTTGTGGTTACTCAGTGACCTCTGGCTAAACTAAAACTACATTTTCTGCTTGCTGTTTGGTATCAAGGATCAGTAAATGTCACTTTCTCAAGTGGAGTGGTGACACATGCTCATCATGCAAGAAGGATTTCTGAGGGGCACTTTGGTATTTGCACAGCTAAGTAGTCACTGTTCTGCTACAGCCTTCTGGTTTCCTGTTGCAGTTCTGAATTGTGTATATTTAATATTTCAGTTGTCTTGATAATTCAAAGTAGTACCATAGCATATACGTTAATTCATTTTCCTTTTGGTAATTTGACATGATGCTGGAAGACTTAGAACTACTTATGTTAAGTTTGTTTAGTTTTCAACCGCATGACTTAACTGCGAATCCATGCCCATTCAAGTCCAACTTGTCTGCTTAAAATGTTGTATTTCAATAATTCAGTTGTTTTTTCTCTCTCTTTCCCCACCTCCAGCACCAATTTTGTTGGCCTTGGTAGCAGGAGAAGCAGCAGGGATCATGGAAAATATCAGTGATGATGTCATTGTTGGACGGTGCCTTGCCATCCTCAAAGGCATATTTGGTAGCAGCGCTGTGCCACAGGTTAGTGCAGACAGTGTCTTTGGGGAACTTCTCTGCATTTCAGAATATACTACAATTCTCACTAGCTTGGCTGCAGTATTGAGCTGTTCGGTATATGTATCACCTTTTAGTTGTTCAGAATTTTTTGGGAGGAGGGGTGTTTGAGTTTGGGCTTTTTTGGGTTGGGTTGTTTTTTGTTGTTCTGTTGTGTTTTGGGTTGTTGTTTAGTTATGGGGTTTTTTGGAGGAAATGGTTTTAAAAATGACTAGGACTATAGCTCTTCCAGAGTGTCAAATATTTCAGTTAATTTCTGTCTTTCAGATTTCTGGGGTTACAGCAGAGCTGTCCATGGCTACTGCCAGTACTGCTTAGATTCTCCCTGCCATATTCTGCACATTCTCCAAAGTACAGTAAAGCTCTTGACTAGTGAATTCCACAAAGAAACTGGTTTGGCTGGAAAATAACTGAAGGGTGAGGAAGGGAATAAAGGCAGTCTTTCATCTGGATCAGTTCCCTGTACAGCTAGCCCGTGGTCATTTAAGCCCAATAAGTGTAAAAGGAACAATTGGTAAAGGGAGAGTTTATAAAATCCTTAAGTATTACTCAAAAATGGAAGCTTCTGTTCTGCTGACATTGATTTGAAAAGTCTTAACAGCTGTTGAAGCTACAGTGTGTGTGACCTAGTTGAATACGTGGTCTGTTCTCCTAACATGTAGTGTGGAAGCAGTTTTTACAAATGGCATTGGTTGTAAATAGATAGTTCGCCTTCACTGAGATTTCTATATAGTAAAGTAATAGGAAAAATACATGGTTACTTTAATATACCAGACCTCTTTGAGCATTTTGCCAGATGTGAATTGGACTGTTGCTTGGTATTTCACAAAAGGAAGAGATTCACTTCATCATCTTTACTGTAGAATAGTTGTAGAGCTCTTTTTGAGCTGTTTTTTTACTGCTTTCCATATGATGGACAGGATACTCACAGCTGACTGTAAACGTGGATTTTTTAGTTAATGAGCAGATCTCATATTTCAGAAATGCTCAGTTAGTTGAATTGTACATCTCAGGACTGGGGAACACAAGAGAAGGAAACTCTTTATGATAAATTCACAACTTCTCTGAACTCTCTGAAGACAATCTGACTTCCTAATGAGATCTTTCTGTGAGAGCAGCTTTGAGACTCTTCTGTCTACAGATGCTGTAAAAATCATGTAGAAAATAGCACATTGCAGAATCTTGAGGAACAGCAATTCTACTGTAGGTAGACATCATATTTAGAGAAGAGAAATTTTAGAGACCATTTAAAGTATTTCAGTGCATTAACTGATAATCCCTTGTTACAAAACAGCTAAAAAGTTTAACTAAAGCAACACTTAATTGGAATGTGAGCATTCCTCCTCATTCCTGTGCTGCTTCTTTTTACTGTCTTATTTTCTCTTTCTGGTATGGTTTGGTTTTCTTTTCTTGAAGACAGATATAACCACTTTCCCCCACTGCTGTTCTTCTGCACGTGGAAGCTTCTTCAATGTTGCTGTGCAGATAACCTCTGCGAGCTTCATGTCCTCCGTAGAAGCGGATTCTGATTTTGTAGCACTTCCATTGTAGTACATGTCCTTCTCCCTGTTTACATCTTTTGCTTGTCAGGATGAAAATAAAAGTTGCCTCATACCCATATATGGGTGTGTAAGCACATGAACACCACAGCTGCTATTTGAACTAGTGTAATCTCAGTATTGGGGAACTGGTACTTTTCTATTCTGCTCTGCAGTTGTATCTGGATTAGCCATACATTCAAAACTATCTCAGTGAAGTAAAATTTATGTCTGAATTTTTTCCCTTTTAGACTGTTATGCTTCATGTGATTACTAAAGACAATTAAGAAATCTATGAAGTGCCTCAAAGTTTTTAGTCAGTCATACTTACGATAACATACAGTGCTGTCACAGTGATCTCCATCCAACAAGGAGGGAAATATGAGGTTATTTTTTTGTCAGGAAGCAGTCAATATATGAAAACTGGCTTATCACTCAGTTTCTTACCTTTTGGATAATAAAGTTCTGCAAATTGTGAAGAATTTTCTCAAGTCATCAGACCGTATTGCAAAATGTGGTCGCCAAGCCCCAGTGGTTGGTGTCTTATGCCTTGGAACATGGCCCCAGTTCTCTGTGGCCTTCCTACAGACTCAGCAGAAGGCATCAAATATAGTCCAGCTGAGGCCAGCCTCAGATCACTTCAGATCTGCTGGTGTTGAGTTCCAGGAGACTACCCTTTCCATGAAGCAGTATGGTACCTGGTGGACTACTTTCTGGATAATGCCCTAGCTAGACAGAGCCTCTCTCATTCCTTTTTGGCAAGGTCTGTTAAAATAGAAACATTTCTATGAAATATCTTCATGCCCAAGAAAAGGAGATGAAGTTTCTGTTTTATCTTTGTGTTTTTACAGGATATGATTCCTGTTAAAACACAAACATTTGCATAGACTGTGGGCTATTTTAAGATTCTCATCCATCACTTTTCAGTGTTGTGTCTGCAAGGTTATGAAGATGTCCCATTTTCTCTTTACTGCTGTTATGCCTTAGAGTGATACTGGATTGAGTCCTGGTAATGCTGTCACTGTTGCATCTTTTAGTGAAATGTCTTCCATCATTACCATTAGCTTGGCAAAACAGATGGATTGGAGTGCAGGTGCCCTTCTTACAGTCCATTTTCCTAGATGAACTACAGGCCTTACATAGTCAAATCAGAAGAGATATTCAGATGAGCTGTGGCTGAAAGAAAGTAAAGGATTAGGAAGTGTGTGTTCTCATAATCTTGGTTATAGGAGAAGAAACAGAGCAAACAGTACACAGTATGCACTTACAGTTGACTACAGAGTCTGAGTTCCAATGCAGAAGCTATGTGCAGTAGGTTCTGGTAATATATTGGAAAGAATTAAAGTACTGCCACCCAAGACAAGTTATTTACCTTAGTATGTGTTAAAATGGAATATAAACATGGAGTTCCACCATTAACATTAGCCTAAGGACTTCGTGTCTTTTATTCTTGTGATGTGCATCTTTTGTATTTTGCACTAACTGTAGAACTTGCACTGTGTCAACAACTGAAGTTTCTGTTTTGTCTCAGCCTAAAGAGACTGTGGTGTCCCGCTGGCGTGCTGACCCTTGGGCCCGGGGATCATACTCCTATGTAGCAGCTGGATCTTCTGGAAATGACTATGATCTGATGGCTCAGCCAATTACACCAGGGCCAGCCATTCCAGGTGCTCCTCAGGTGAGAGTTCTTCTTTTTAGAAAAACTTCAGAACAGGATGTTTTTCCAAAATAATTTGCATGTATATCTAAACACAAGTTTAGATAACTTGGATCTTCTGATGAGTGATTAGAACCTGTAAAATAATACAATTTTCCATCCATGCCTTCCCATGTTTGGTATAATTTGTTTACTAGAAAAAGAGTGTATTTATTCAGAAAACCAATTTCACAGAATCACAGAATGTCAGGGGTTGGAAGGGACCTAGAAAGATCATCTAGTCCAACCTCCCTGCCAGAGGAGGATCACCTAGACCAGGTCACACAGGAATGCATCCAGGTGGCTCTTGAATGTCTCCAGAGAAGGAGACTCCACAACCCTCCTGGGCACCCTGTTCCATGCCTAAATGCAGTCAGGTGGCATTTCTCTTCTGCATTATGTTGCAGGTCTGAATATCAAAAAGAACTGAGGCTAGAAAAGCTCATCTCTTCACAAAAGCCTGTATGTGCTAGCTTTATATCATGTATGACTTCTGAGAGTTAAGGAGGAAATCAGGAACACTGTCCCTACACCGAGTCATCAGATTGAAACTGAAGAAAAGTGGCACTACTTTGATGATTTCTGAACAGGGTATCACAATATTATACATCTATTGTGTTTAATACTTCATATTTATGTTACCCATCACCACATTTAAGCAAGTTGTAGTGATCTGAAAGAGGGTGAGGGCGAGGGCTAGAGTGTGAGGAACAGGAATCAAAAGGTCTTGCCAAAACTGGAAGCAAACACAATGAAGGCATAAGTTCACTTTGAGAGGGTGAAGTTTTGAAAGCAGTAACCATTCTGAAAACACTAGCAAAGAAGGATGTATGGGTTTAGCTTTATTTAGGTTCTTTTTCTAGTGATACAAGTCGTTAATAAACATAGCTATGGATAAAACAATTCTTTGCAGGGTTTAGTATATGGAAGTCTTGTTTTTCTCCTGCTTTCTTGACACTATCATGTAGGTCTCAATTTAAAGAGAAACTGGTAATTCAAGTGAATTGCTGAAGTTTTTGTTTGCTTACTATGCTAGAGTTTATGTCCCAACATCAGAAACCATCGCAGGTCTTAAATATGTGTGACAGTTTGACTGCGGAGCACATACAATGATATATGACATTGAGGCATTCAAATGCTTTTTTGTTACACAGCCAGGCACGTTAATGTTCCCTGCTTATCTGGTTCTGAAAGTACTGTTTTTCAAGTAGAGCTTTATTACCTTTGTATCAAAGTAAAGATATTGGCAAATAATTGGAAAATATTTCCTCATATTGCATTCCTCACTAGAAGCATGAAACCTGCCTGTGAAATGAAAAGTATATAAAGATTGGTAATTTGTAGGACAGGTTAAAATATTTTTAATACAGACTATTTTACATGCACTACCTTCATAAGGCCAGAGGTAGCATACCAGGGCCCAT
>VWZO01016297.1:0-10001 GCA_013396975.1 Bucco capensis
CCCCGCCGACTCATCAGCTCTGCTCCATCCTGCGCAGTTCAGCCGACGGGAAAGGGCTACGACTCACCAAGTTTGCAAGTAAACACATTAACCGTCAGGGGTGTGAAGTGAGAGAAAATGGATACCTTGGGCAATTTTTACATATAACTATAACAGTATTCTACTCTGGAGGGGAACACAATGTTACTGATTTCTATTCAGGAAGCATTTCCTCACAAAAAATAAAAGGGTACAAAAGCAAAGTAATAAAATCTTTCTTATGATCCGTAGCTGAGTGTTTTGAAATACTGTCATGTTTTGCTGTTGTTACTATGATGAAAAATATTTCTGTCATTTTAGAAATTAATGACAAGAAGTTTTAATCAGTTATGATCCTAATCGTTTTACTCTTCCAAGCATCTTTGTCTTGCAATGTCATTCTGATATCTCCCTTGTCCTACAGTTGTGAAATGTGCACTATTATTAGCTCATTACGTGTTCTAGCCTCTGGTTCAGTGAAGAATGATTCCCTATATTTCTTAGTCACTGACAGTTTCAATTCCTTAACCTCCAAATTTCTCTTGATATGTCTCTCCCCTTCTCATTTCAGCCTTCCAGAATATCCCTTGACACCGGGTTCTGAAGTCAGCCCCCATCATCCTATACATAGTAAAACTAAGTATGATTTCCTCTGCCAGTCAAACATCTAATTCCACCAATTTAATTCATTATAAATTCAACTATCTTACTGAATCGATTATTTAATCTTTCCTTGTACAATATATGAGATACCTTTCTATGGCTCTGTTTCTGTTCTTCAGAAACGTCAGCCTACATGTCTTTGTATATATATTTTATATATATATACACACACACACTATAATAAACCTTAGATCCAACATTCTAATTAGTTTCATCCTATTTTAACTAGAATCATTACTATCACACTTATCTCCTGCTTCTTTCACCTAACCTGTCTGCAATATTGTCTCCATTAATATGCTGGAGATCTTTTACCAAAAATCTTTTCTCTAAACAACACCACAGATAGAAAGCTAGTAGGAGGGAAATTTTTTAATACACCTTTGACAAACATAGAGAAAGAGTAACTGAAATTAGTAAGTACTAATTGAAGTAGCACTTAAGTTGCTGCGTATCTCAACAGCACATTTTTATGGAGGAAATGAAAAAGTTTTAATACCAGTTAAGACGGGGCTTTTAATCCCTCTTTTAGTTCATAACAGAAAGTGTTTTATTGGGGTGGAGGGAAAAACGACATCTCTCTCTCTTTGGAGGACTTTTAATATTTCCAAAGCCTTCCAGAAACTTTTTCCAGTGTTTTATTGGGGTGGAGGGGAAAACGAAAATCCCTCTCTCTTTGGAGGATTTTTAATGTTTCCAAAGCCTTCCACAATCTTTAATCGAAATTATGAATGGGAGATTATGTTGCTTTATTAAAAATCTTGGTTTATTAGTGTAAATTACTTGCGTCTAATTAGGTCAATACATTTTTAGGCCACAAGAAAATCTTAAAGTCAAGCTATCTGATGTTCTTTGTAGCACAAGACACAGAAGGACATACAGTGATTTTGCCAACAATTCTTTTTGTTATAGTTGGACATACTTTCTAGATAGACATTAGTTTGTAGGGACCACCCTATTTTCAAATAAGTTACTCCACTCACTGAATGCTTTTGCTGCTTATTTTGGAAGGGTTAAATAGAGGTTAGCTCCTACTCTGAGATACGTATTCTCTAGTGTCATTTAATCTAGTCTTTCCTCAATTAAGCTAAATAGATTGATCTTTCATAGCTTATGACTGACAGAATAGTCTCCCACTTTTTACAGTGAAAATTCTGGAATCTGCTATCAGGAATGGACACAGAATTTTATTAATATTATTACACAATATTACTAGTTAGTAATAGTGTTATTCCCAGCTTTTACTCTGCCTGCATTCTGTTGATAGATGTACAGCAGTACCAGCTGGATCATGCATATTAAGATACCATGATGAACTATTAATTTTTTCTACTTCAAAATAAACGCTATAGACTACAGCTGTTCTTTTGCAATCCAATACATGCTGTACTTTGGGTAATTAGAGAAGCTGCTAAGTTTGTCCTTGGGAGTCAAGAGCTTAGTTACACAGATGGCTCTAAAGAGACAATTTAAAGAAAAACTTTACATTCTAACTACAATAAACCTCTTTTGCAGTATATTTCTATAAGTTTCTTCTCAAACTATTTCAAGACACTCCATAAAAAGCCAATGCTAAAATTACTGTACAAACAGATTATGCCTTCAGAAATTGTTCACAATGTAAGAAGCTGTTTCACACAAAAAGAAAACATGAAGATTATTCTATAAAATTTAAGGTGGTTGTACAGGAGATAAGAATTCCTCTTATCCTTTATCTTAAGGGTACTGTAAAACTTAATTAAATAAAGCTTACAAAGTACTTTGAATCACTGAAGTCATGAGGTGAATATATGCAAGATTCCATTTGATTTTTAACATTAAGGACAGCAGTCCTTTAGCACTTTATAGTTATTAACAGGTAGGACCTTGTCTACTGCTCTGACCCTTACTTGTACAGATTTCTGAATCACAGAGATTAATCTGCCAGCTTAATATTCTTGCATAGAATACTGTAGTAACTTTCTCAAATAACTGTCTGAGTCATATAAATTCTGACTTAAAATTACTTTTGATTTTGTGTTTTTGGGCTGTTGTTAAGAATGAAAAACATTATTTTAATGTAATAGTTTCAAGTCTACAAAAACATGAAATAAGTAATTCAGATTGTATGACTAGATGACTACACCTCGTGATGCAGCTAACACGGGATTTTACTGACTATCATTTATACTGGTATGGATATATCACTATCATTTTTCTCACTGAATATGTGGAGAATAAAAATCTCAGTCTTCACAAAATTTCAAAAGTATTTCTTTAGGGCACTGTTTGTCCTCTAGCCACCTCCTCACCCATTACTGACAGCTGCTATGGTTCATGCATCTGCATCAAGCAACGTTATCACAGCAGTGCTCCCTCCTAAGGAGCCCTCGGTCAGATCAGGACTTCATCTACCTTTTTGGTAAGGCTGTACTTAGAATACCTCATAGCAACAAATTCTGTCAGCAAGTGCCTACATATAGAACAAGATTTTTCCTGAAATCATGATCTAAAATGGTTAAAAGCAAGCTCACTTACAGGAAATACAAAGCTACCTTGCTTAATGTGATGATTTCCACATCCTTCCTTGTGGCATACTTACTGGCAGAGGTGGAACACCTCCTCTAGTACAAGCATAAATAACTGAAAGTGAAGGGTGCCTCCTCAGCGTGAGCCAAATACTCCAGCTTAGCAAGGATGTTATCCTTCTAAGAAGCAGGACAGAGCAACATACAAGGGATGGAAATCCCATAATTATGCCCAGATCAGAAGTGAGAAAAGACATTTAAAATGTCGTTTACATTGAGATAATCTACTAGAAATAGTTGGGGACAATATTTACCAAATATTTACCAAAATCTCAAAGAAATATTATCTGTCTTTATGTCAGGGAGGTTTATTGATTATTATGAACACAGGTATTCTCTTCCTGTATTGATTATAGCCACACTACTTAGGGAAGAGTGTAATAAAAATATATATAAAAATTATAGTCATTATCTATAAAAACTATTCTGTATTTAAAAGATCAAACAAAACTAAAAATAAAGTATCTGTGCAATCTGAATAGCTTTAGTTATCTTATAATGAGTTTCTTCTTCCCTTTCCTTGACTGATCTATTAGTTTCCTGATTAAAAGTCCAATAATAGGTCTTCATTTATATTGACTTGTCTAGAACATTCATGCCACTAGCTTTACACAGAAGAGCAGTCAGGTTGAAAGCTCCGTAAGGCAGGGATTATCTTCTGGTCTGGTGTCCTCAGTTTGGCTAGGATAGAGTTAACTTTGCACAAGAGATGGGAAGAGGCCACATCCAGGACAGATATGCAAATCAACCAATGGGGTATCCCATCCTACACTAATGCCGTACCCCTGGGGCACTGGCGGAGCTGGATCTGAGCTAGGGCTAGGCACAGGGCTAGACACTGGCACTGCAGTGAAAGAGCAGCCAGGAACCAGCTAAGGCATTGGGGAGGGGTATTGCTGGGAAGACCTTCCCTCTCATATACCCACAGCTGTTGCAGAAGCTGAAGCTCAGGCAAACTCAGGAAGTGTTAGTTGGGAGGGGCAACTGTTGCTGGGTGAGGGTTTGCACAGAAGCTGGGTTGTATATCCTCTCTGTGTATATTTATATATATATTGTATCTATATATATATACACACACTAAAATATATGTGTTATCTCTATGTATGTATGTGTATTGTATGGCTAGGCTTCGCAAACAAAGANCTCTATATATAATATATAATATACATATGTTACATATATAGTAAAAATAGAGCAAATTTCATTTTCTTGCTAATCCTGTTGTTTTCTTCATTCTCCGTGTTATTCTATTACTTTTCCTTAATTCATCCCTTGGGATTTTGACATTTTTCACCCTAATTCTCCTTCATCTCCCACTGGGGGAAGGTGGGTTGGGGGAAAACATGCAAGCAGCTTTTGCAGGCTCAGCTGCTGAATGGGTCATAAACAACAACATCTAGCTAGTGAGACAGTTTCCAACAACCCTATTATGTTTTATGAAAAAGAATGCTCTCATGTAAACACAACTGAAAGAAACAGAAGAGCTACTTGTTGGTAGTACCGGGAATTAAGCCCTGCAGATTACAAACAGCACAAATGGAAAGCACAACAGGTCTCAACAAGTTTCTACCTGTCTAAATAGGATGCACTATCATGTCAGGTTGTCTGTCTTGGCTTGAATGGGTGGACCCATTTGGAAATACTTTACTATCAGAAATTTTCATCATTCCTCTTTGGAATCCAAAAATAATTCATAAAAATCAAATGAGTTATAGAAAGCTGACTCCGATTCTTTATCATATACTTACACAGCAATCATGCACAACTCTTTTGATAAAGTCCTTTTGGGATTTTTCTTACAGCTGATGTTTCTCATCTCTTCAGTATAATTTGGCATCTGTCTTCACATATTGGCAAAAGTAAGACTGAGGACCTCTCATTAACTTATACCAAAAGAATTTTATTTTCTTTAAAGCAATAAAATCTTCAATAATCAGAAGAGGAAAAAAGGCCGTTTCATTATTATAGATGTTCATAGCAGTTTACTGCTTTTAGCAATATTACCTAATTATCCATAACACATTCATGGGAAGCCACAATTTCATCAGCTAGGAAGAAGACAAAAGCCAGTTTCCAGAAATGCAACCTTCACTCAGAGCGCAGTTTGCACATCCAGAAAAATCTCAGAAAAAATAGAACAAGAAACATTAGTGAATACATTCAGTACTCACAGGTTTGATGACTGATCATCAGTTTTCACATAGAAACAATCCTATGACATAATGTCCTATGAATATATGTCACTGGACATAGGGCATGTGTTCCTATGCAGAACATAGTCTCCCCTCTACTACATAATGTTGGCATATATATGCCAATTAAATGCGTATTTGCCTCTGATAAAATATCTATCTACTTCAAAGCAAAAAAGTACTCCACCAAACACCTTCTGAGGTACCCAGCTTCCCCTGAAATAACAGCTGTGAAGTAAAGGGCTGAGACTTGGACGTGATTATTAGCAATTTATTTCAAGACTTTCTGTTGTCATTAAATTCAATAGATTGTCATTAGAAATTTTCTGCACTTTTTTTTCGCGTTCTGTCTCTGAGGTCTTGATCTAATTTAAATCAGACAATGAAGTATGACTAGCAAGAAAACAACCAATGTTGCCTTTGCTAGGTGTGTTGTTCCTTGACTATCTCATTTGCAAAAGCAGCACCAATGTGACAGAAACTGCACTGATGACTTCCTAACCCCGCAAAATAGCAAGGGTTGCACAATGCCCTTCACCACAGTCACAGCCCCAGGAGAGCAAGCCATCCTAATCTTACTGTAAAAATCCTGACTTTGCACTTCTATTCATCCATCATCTGTGCGACTGCGCTCATGGGACTATGAGAGGTACCATGTCAACTGTGACTCCTTTGGTAGGAAAGCTAAGTAAGTGACCTCAGAAAGAATCAGCAAAACACAGTGTCCTTCTCACCTAGAGGTAGGAAGAGTAGATGCAAAGTCAGAGGGAGATCAAGAAAAGCCTTATGGAGTCCCTAGGAACAGCTTCAAGCAAGAGAGTGAGCAAAGCACAAGGACTAGAGAAAAACACAGATTGTGCTAATGGAGGTGCTGCTTCTGCAGAAAACCATTATTAGTGGATGACAAGAGACTACTCTGACTTGCACAAGTAGGCAAGACAGGATAACATTTTGATCCTGTAATAAGACTCAAAATTTGGTAGCTACACTGTATGTGTGTTTACGGAAACTGAAGGACTTCCTGTCGCCTCAGTGATAATTTTTACACTGTGCAGTTAAAGTTAGACATCCATAAAACACTGATGTTTCATTTGGATCAAAAAACACCTTTAAGGATTTATGTACATATTCTTGCTTAAAGATACTCAGCTTTACTTTACTTTGCTAACAAGAAAAACACAATTTACAGACTGTAAGAATCAAATAAGTATGAACATCTAAAGACTTGGGCAATTGTGATATATCACTCAAAGCTTCAGTCTTTTCTGGGTTTATCCAACAATATTGTTTACTGATAAACTGTTTTTCAAAGACAATGTCTAACTTGAAAAGAGATAAGTCTATCTGAATAGCTGTCTCATCCTGCATAAAATCTGATGAAGAACTACACTACATGATCTCTTTCTTACAGATATACTTCTTGGAGTTAGGGTAAAATTTAATTATAGCAGCATCTAAACCTGGAGTAGTTATTTTAAATAGTTTTTAAGTTTTTTTGTATGTAACTGTCACAGTAACAGTGATACGCACAGCAGTGTTAACAGTTCTCTAAAGTTCAGCATGCTGAAGTCTGAAAATATTGTCTGCTGTACCTTCTCATGTCCAATTTTCAAGTTCCGCTACTCTATATTTCCTTTCTTTAACTTGATTAAATACTGTGGTTCTTACTGTTTGCTTGGCACTCCAGAACAGAACACTCCATTTCTATCTAGACAAGGAATAGACTTTAGTTTTAGTTGTTGAATATAAAATTTAAAATTGAATAGGCTGCTAAGATGCATATATAAAAGCATGACTGTGATGGGTCCCAAAACCACTTACAGATTAGCCTTAAAAAAATTCCTCAGACCCTGTTAAAAAAGTTAGGTAAAACTTGAAGAGAGCAGAAGAGTAAAGAGAGGGGGAAGTAATCAGTCCATGCAGCATTTCTCAAAAGGGTTCAAACACAAAAATCATGTGAGTTATTGTAATATTAAACTTTAGTGATTCCATGCAATAACGGGAGATGCAGGAGTTTCTTTTAATTATTAAGGTTGTTTATGTGAAAAGCGAAATAGGCAAGAGGAAGCAACATCTAAAGAATAATTGATATACACTTTACTCTTCTACTAGTATGCAAATTTTGTTGTTTAGAACCGGAGAAAGAGATATTTTTTTTTCACAGGCTATTTGAAAAGTGTTTTACACTCCTAGAGGTCCTTCTTATATGAATTTAAGTGAAACACTGTATTTATGCTAATTTCCCAGATACTCCTGTATGCAATATTTTCTTTTTGAAATAATACAGAGTTTATTGAACTGCATTTGTAAAACATACCACATCTGGTTTCATACTAAAGATCTCCTTTAGTAGATCTGAATCCCCTGTTGATCAGTGTCATGTAAGAATGTTGAGAAAATCATCTTCAGCCACAAGGGAAGAAAGAAAATTTTGTATGAAAAGTCAGATATGAGTTTCTGACCAGAAATAGATAATTTTATGTTCATAATCAACCTCAGTCACATATGGAAATGCACAGAAATATTTGAAAGAGTAGTATTTTCTTTAGTAAATGCCACTCTTCAGAGAAAAAGTAGGAGTAACATTACTGCAGAAATAACATCTTTATTGGTATATATACAAAAATAAATTTTCTGTTTTCCTTTTCCTAGTCATAAGCATTCTTTCATAGCGAAAACTAAACTAAAACCAGTAATATCTTTCTTGCTACCATCAAAAGGGAAACTCAAAATTTTTAGTTTGTATTTTTTGCTGGTTTTGTGTACTTGGGATTCTCCCACCTATTCAGTCTGCAGCATTAACAATATTATCTCCCTATTTTCTGTACAGAAATGACAGACAAAATTATGAGTTAAAGACTGCTTCTTTTGCAAGACTTCCTCTTCTTCTGTGGGTTTATCCAGAGGGGAACAAATTTAACTCTAAAAAGGTCTGTAGTATTTGGAATCACCATGAAGTTTGAAGACTTTTTGTCTTATTATTTGGAAGGCTGTAATGCTTTTATCTGACTTTCCACTATGAATCTTTCCATTTTCCATGATGCATCCCCTTAAAAGAAAGCACTATGTTAACTTTAATCTGCAAGCACAACGTGGGAACTTAAACAGGGCTCCAAATCATAGCCATGAGAAAAGATGATCTTCCGTAGAACTACAGAAAAGTGTCAGAGGTTTATTTTTTAACATGTTCCTCTAATATTTGTTGCTTGCTATTATAGAAAGGATACAAATCATATTCCTCTAATTGTGCTGACACAGGGAGAGCGACTTTCACCTGTGGTTAAATGTTCCCGTAGTTCCTCCTTCTTCAGTTACCCAGAGATGAGCTTGATATAGAGACACCATTCTGCATTTGGAGAGAAGTGTCAGGCTTTTGGCAAAAAGAAGAGGCAGAACGGGCAAGGTAAATGCATGATTGCATAAGCTAGAAGCAGTAAGTAGTGGAGAAAGATGTTAACTGTGACAGTAGCTGTCGAGATTCGTTTTGCCTAAAGACACAGTGGTAACAATAATAACATTGAAAAAAAAATTAAAAAGAAAGAAAAAAGAGAAAAGAAATTAAAATGTGACTACAATCAAACAGTTCAGTTGGTATTCACTTTGTGAATTAATTTAATCTGAACAGATGTTAGTAAACATGGTGATTGTCATACACTGGAGGAGAGGATTTAAAAATAAAACACAGAACTGGAGAATGAGAGGGAATGTGATAGACTGAATGATCAGAGCCGGTAAAAGCACTGATGAGACATCTTCCACAGTCAGCTCCATTCATTTGCAAGTCCATTTTGTTTAGCAAGGCTTTCCATGCCTTGCATTGTGGGAAACACACCGAAGTATGAAGAATGGAAGAAACATGCTTTAATGATGAAGCTGAATGACATGTTGACCTGGACTGAATTTTCTGTTAAAGCACTTTCTTATCCCTGCTGGCTGAATGCTCATCCCAGCAAAGGAAGTCAAACTGGTTTTTCTGCATTGTTGTGGTAGTTTCAGTTCTTTTGTTTCCCTGCCATGTGCTGGAACACATGGGCAGAGTCTCGAGTTAGCCCCTCCTTTGTCCTAATGCTATTGGATTGTTGCCCTCAGCTTCTTCCCTACTGGCTAGCCCACCTGAGACCCTTCCCCTTCCTGTGTTCTGACCCCGCCTCCGACCCAGGCCCCTTAAAACCCCTTGCTTTTGGATTAAACTCTCTCTTGCATCCTGACCTCTGGCTTCATCTCTTCCTTCTGCACCCCCTCGGCTTCGGAGGCAGGTGGGGAGCACTCCCCTAATCCCCTCAACGCTGCAACAATTGACCCCCACATTGCATAATCCTCACACTGTCACATGGGTCAACTTTTTCACCAGGCAGTTCTCTCCACTGGCATTCTCTCTTTCAAAAACGCTGCCATGCTTCTGTGTGGTTTTAAAACTGTTTTAGTAAGGACAATGGTAATGCAAGATGTGTTTGGTGAGCAGATCTCTTCTTCCTCAGCAATTCCTGGATCTCTTGATTGTTTTCATCAAACCAGTCCTTGCTTTTCTTAACGGAGAACCCAAGGGATTCTACAGAGGACT
>VWZO01016303.1:0-10686 GCA_013396975.1 Bucco capensis
TCCAGCTGAAACTGTTCTGTGATTCTATGATTCTGTAAGTTTAGACAAATGTCCTAAACTATCCAATGAGAAATAACTGGCCTAAACACTTTTTTTCCAGTACACCACTAGTGTTGCATTGTTTTTTTACAAATAGATTTTGAAAAGAAGGCAAAGAGTCTATTTTCTGTATAGGCAAAGTAATGAATCAATGTTTTTAGGCTAAGGAAAGAAGTACTGTTGGAGTTCGAATGTAAAGTACACATATATTAGATAAGCAGATGCAAGAGTAAATGGATGGAAGTGCAGTCAGGAACACCTCTAGGTTTAATCAGCAAGCATGAGGGCTTTTCTATATCAACAATCAAGAGATGGGCTGTCCAAAAGACCTTTTCTCTGAACCAGGGACTGGTTTTGCTCCTGTTTTTGCTCTTTGTACTCCCATTAAAATTCTGATAGCCTCTGCATATTGTGTGAGAGACAGAGGAGACACAATTTATTAGGTATTCATACCCAAGCCCATGATGATATAAGATCATTTAAGCATAGGTTTAGATTGGATTGGAACATCTATGTCCTGGTTTGACCTGAAGAACTAAGAATTTGTTAGGGTCAAAAGAACAATCTCTTTGAGAGGGCCTCCTAGATGCCCCCTCTCCCCAAATGGGGACAGCAAAACAAAATAAAAGCACCAGGCACACAGATAGTGAATTATAAGAATAGCTTTATCTATATTTAAATGCTACAACAATATAAAAAGAGAAGTAATAGGAAAGGAAAGATTTGTTAGCTGAAAATAGCTTCAGGCCTCCTATAATTCCCGAGTCATAAAGGTCCGGGAACTGAGACAGGGCCTTAGGCCTATCAATCACCACCTCCTTATCAGGAGCTCCCGCTCTTTACCAAAAAAACCAAACTTCTCACTCCCACCCCGGGAAGGGGTGATAGAAGTTAACCCAGCCGGCCAAAAGATTAAAGCAGTATACTTATCAATTTATGACTTTTCAGCGATTAGAGGAGAGAGCCCGAGCCGCAGAGAGAAAGGAAGCCAAAACCCAGAAGGAACATCTCTCCCGTCCCTTCCTTATATAAACAAGGATGCGTTATTTTTCACATGACAATCGGCTCTTTGTTTATTTTTCCCCCCGTATGATGTTCCGGGTCACAGCCTTTGGTTCCTCAGGGCACAGTTCCAACTTTCGTTTTCCTTATCAGTCCCTCGGTAAATTCTTTTGCGGGCAAAGGAAGGAGGGGGAGGGGCACAGTTCCAACTTTGTTTTCTTAAAGAGGAAGCGTCTCTGTCCCTTGTCTGTTTAGAGACAGACAAGCCTAATTTCTTCAAAAAGGGGAAATGATGTACAGATGTCAAGAGGATCCCTGATGTCTCTTTCTCTTCAATTTTAGTCACCCTATGACAATCTATTACCAGAGAACCCCAAAACAGCATCCCTCATATTTCTATAGCTATCTGTACAAAAAACAACCCAGTGTGTTCAAATACCGAGCCTGCTTGCATTATTCCTTTGACTACACTTTTGTATTAGGCAGTATGCCCAGTTTCCCAAGGAAATGAGATGCATATATTTGTAGTATTTCTCTATCTGTCTGTTTATCCATTCTTATGATAACATTGTAATCTGTTTTTTAGTTTCAGATGTATATATAATGAAATGATGGTAACGTTTAAAAATGTCAAGTTTCTATAAGCTCCTCAAAAAGTCAGGTACAGGAATCTGATCCTATAACCATCTGCCTGAAGGATAAGGCTAAAGTAAGGCTAAAGCCCTTATTAGACATAAAAGAATCTGTGAAGCAACTCATGACAATTGCTCAGTAGTTAATAACAATATAGCAAACAACAATAATAAAATTGATTTTGCTCCTCTTGCTACTAGTTTTGTTCTTGGTTTTGCTTTTTTTTTTCCCCCTGTGGGTTTTTTTTTTTAGCTAATTACTCCCTTAGAGTTAAAGATTGTGTGTTTCTCAATCTCTGATTTGTAGACCTGATTAGGTAAGAGTCTTCTCTCACGTATAAATATTGTGTATTTTTTTCTGTAACAACCCCATAATTCCTATATTAATAATGACACTATTTCTTGTTTTTTATATTGAAATATAGATTACTTGCCAATATGCAAAATTGTTTAACAGGATGCCTTTTTTTGTCACTTGCACATGTATGATTATCTAAGCAAATCCATCCTGATCATTCAATTCTTTTCCAACAGAATATCTTTAGGTTATGCATTACTGTAAGACTCTCAATTTTTTTTTTGGCAGAGTGTCCTGGTTTGACCAGAAGCTAGGGTCAAAAGAACAATCTTTTGAGGAAAGATCTCCAAGACCCCCGTCTCCCCAATAAGACGGGGACAACAGTAAACAAAACCAAAAACACTAGGCACGCAGACAGTGAATTTCTAAGAATAGCTTTATCTAAATTTAAATGCTACAACAATATGAAAGAGACAAGCAATAAAGAAAGATAAGGTGGTTAGTTCAAAGATGGCTTTCGGCCCTTTCTCCCTTTTAATCACTCAATGTCTGTCCTGCCGGCACAAAGTCGGCAGATTTCAAATCAAACACCTCCTCCCTCCTTCCAATCAATCACCTCCCCTCCCCCTTACTATCATTCCGGGATGGGAGTTGTACAAATTACCGGAGGAATTTCAAAAGTGCCATAGGCCTTTTTCTGTAAAGGGAGAAAAGGCGAGCCGAGGAAGCAGGAACATCAAACAGCAAGCAGGAACAGGAAAAAGGAGGAGGAAGTCTCACTTCTTCCCTTAAATACACAAAAATTACATTATCCCTCCACGCAGTCCGTGATTTGCTGCTTTCCTGTCTCTCTTGAATGATGTCTCAGGGTTACAGTTCTTGACCCCCCCATCCAGAGATGCCGTGATGATGATTTACAAGTGCGCATCTGCGAGGTTTCGATTCTCTCTCTTCCTTATCAGCTTCTCGGCTCCTCCCGGCAAATTCTTTCGGGGGGTGGGAAAGAGTTCAACTACTGAGTCCTTTTCTTTTAAAGAAACAGTGTCCATATCCAAACTCAAAAGTTCAAAAGGGAACATGACATACACTCTTAAATTTTAATCACTCCAGGACACAGAGATAGCGTTGGATCCTCACCACATCAGAAAGCATATCATAAATACTTTTTTTCATACTTCCACTTTTTTAATATCATAACAGACAGGTCCATCACAAAATATTTGAGTATTGCACTATAAAATGTATTAATGACATTATGAATCTCAGCGACATTAACAAACACTACTCTTGTTATAGACAGCTGAATAGCACCAGGACAAAAGAACAAAATAGAGCTCCTGATAATCTAATTAACCAAAACCATGGAAAATAAAAGGACGACATTCACGGCACTCACTTTGTGCCTAATTCCCTGTTTGCGCATTAGCATTGTAAGTGGAAGTTAATTATGAATGTACTCATGTTTTTTGTAATTAATGCTTGCATCATAATTCAAAAACATAATCCATACTCAAAGAATTCAGGACCATGAAAACCAAGCAGACTTTTTCTTCTAAATTAATGGTATTTAAATATCTTCATTTTTATAATATATTTGTACAGGTAACCTCTGGTTTATCTTCCATAAAGATCTATAAAAGAGATTTTGAAAACTTTGAAGTAACTTTGGAGAAGTTACTGCCATTAGTTTCCTCTGATGCTTCAGAGGTTTTGATTTTGATCTTTTTAATTTTGGAGATTTTAGAAGTTGTTGTAGATTTTAATATTAGTACTGTAGATTTAGGATTTCTATGCAGCAACTTCAGTAGCTTAATGTTTACACATTCTAACCTATGCCCTCACTAGCTGCTTAGTCTTCTTTCAAGATAAGACTGCAGGAAAACACCATAGGCTGGCACCAGGGGACATAAACATTATAGAAGGACCTTCACATAGATAATTTTGGGAGGCCTCCAAGGAACAGTACATGTTGTGAGGCAGAAGATGATGAAGTAGGGAGGGTCTTCAGACCCCAGACTCAATTCCTGAAGGGGTCTGTCAGAAGGCAGGACTGAGACAAGTAGCAAAATGGGATTGGATGGACATCATTATAAAAATAATGGGACTGGGGCACAGAGGGCACGTGCTTTTGTATTCCAGGGGGTAAAGGCTCATTAAAGCAGCTTTCTCCTTATCTCATCTCCTATTAACTTCTGGAGTTTTTTCCTCCTCGCTCCTTAAGGCAACACCTCCAAAACTAATGGTACTGAATGCTACCAGATTTACAAGTAGTTTATAGTTAAGAGGCTGCTATATCTTTCAGAGCATTTCTAGTCCAAAAGCTCACGGATTAAGGCCATATGAAAGAGAAAGTTCTTCAACATGATTTTATATTGAGCTAGTCCATGTAATTTCATGAAAGCAAGTTATGTTTGAGTTAGAAAAACCATACAACTCAGAATACTTTTATCAGCTTTAGAAAACTTCCCTAATAAATAATAAATTAAAAAAAAAGTGAAATGTTTCCAGAAAGTGCTTTGCAACCTTTAAGGGGAAACCTTCCAAATTACATAATTTTAAACTACATAATAGAATAAAATAGAAGTCATTAGGTCAAAAAAGTTGTTCTTGTAAGAAGTCATTCACTTTTTACTCTTCATAAACCTGTTTCTGGAGTCATGCTAATAATTTCTAGCATCTCTGGAATTCTCTTTTTGTCTCATCACATGGAAAATAAATTGAGAAGTGGAAATAATGTTCATCAACCTTATATCGTCCATATTTTAACTGTTTTAAAGTGCAGCTATTTGCTTTTATTTCTCTTCAGGTCATGTTCTGAAGTCAGTTAAAACTGTTTAAAAAAAGAACAGATTTAGAACCCTTCCATTACTTTTTTTTCAAGTTGCAACAACAAAATACCAGGGGAGATAGATGTAGACTCCCTCCATTTTTTTTTTTCCAAGCAGCAACAATAAAATATTAGGAGAGACAGGTAAGAGGAAGCTAAATTTTAAAAATATCTTTGCTTTTAATATTCATTTAGCTACATGTCAGGATTCTCTTAAGTATCATTTGTTTGTATTTTTGATATTTCCGTAAGAGTTCATTATCTGTGGGCAAGCTGCCCATGTACGAGCTAATTATAATAATAGCTGTGCAATTTTCAAGGGCATACATGACATCTTGAAGTGTTAAAAGGATTGTGTGAAGACCAGAATACACTTGGGATTCGGTCATGAAGAAAAGAGAAGGAATTCTGATGATTTTCTAAAACTCAGCAATTTTTTTTCCCGATAGGGAAATTTATGCAAAATGTTTTTTGCTGGAAACAAGGAAATGAACAAAACATTAAGATCAGAGTTCTATTAATTATTTATGATTCATTTAACATGTGGGACTCTACTGTATGTTAGCCAAATTCTTCTCTCATTTAAGCCATTATTATCTTAATGCATCCCATTGATTTGAACAGAATTATAGTACATAACAGCACATAATGCCCCAGTCTTACCAATGACGTTATGATAATTGCTTAGAATATCATCTGTACTTGTCTTACCTGGGGTAAAAGCCCCCACTATTGAAGTCAGTCATACTAAATCCATTCACATCTAATAAGTAGCTTGTAATGGTCTATCTACCATGCAACTTTGAATTGTTGAGAATGTAGCTTAGGCAAAAGTCAAGTTTCAACTCAGTTGGACATCTGCATGATTCTTCCTTGAGTGTATAACTGCTCCGTTGTGTGGTTAAACCTTTCTATCTTTATGAAAATACTCAAGTACCAGGAATCATAAAGAATACCTTAGAAGATTTACTGTGGTAGTTCCTTATTTCATATCAAATCTCACTTCCTTTCCTGTGAAAGAATCCTCTTGACCTCTATGATTTTGTTGTATGTTAACCAGCAGTGTGTATCTTTGTACTACACAAATGAATTCAGCCAATATGCTTGCATGATCTGTTCTGAAACAAACACTGTCCCCCCTTTTTTTCTTTTCAGAATGAACAAGCACCCAGAAATAGTCTAAACTCATTATAATTTGTGACAACAAATTTATTTAGTTTTGTTCAATAGACCAAGGTAAGAAATAAATGTATTAAAGGGATAGTAAGGAGTAAGTCTTTTCGTAAACAGATATATTCTATACACTTTGTACAGATATTTTTTTCATTTAGTATTTCACTGACATTTTTCTAGTTATAGTGTTTTGAACTATTTAGCCTCTCCAACTGTTCTAATTATATCCTTCAAATGTGATGCATGTTTAATCAGCTTTTAATAGGATGGTAACTCTTTTTTAGCTGCAAGTTTAACAGCAGTGTAACTCATTGGTGATAAAGCATAAGGTGTCAGATCCAGCTACCAGATAAGTGCTAGAACTGAATTTAAAACCCATTTATTGACTGACATTGATGTTCAGAAGGTAGCTACATGTAACCTGACGTAGAGGATAGCTTTGTACATATATGAGATAAGCAAGAAGCTGATACTCAAGCGTCCCAATTATGAACATTGTGCTTTTTTGGGGAAAAAAAAATTGTGTGTAATTTTCCTATTAATTTTGTGTGGGGTATGGAGTTTTCCAAGTACATTTATGCCAGCAAACACATGTTCTGAAAAAGAGTACCTATCAGCTATTGAGAAATATATCTTGTGAATTGTATTTAAATCCATCTGACCAAAGAAAAAAACATTTGTTAAAGGAGACATCCTAAATGTAAATGATAGATTGACAGAACTTCTAAATAGACTCCACAAAGGCGATCAGCTATGCAGTCATCATTATGTACAACATGGTGTACATGGTTATTGTTTCTGAGATATCAATTGGAACAAGAACACATCTTTACCAAAACATCACAATGGCAGAAAAAATGCAAGTAGAATATCCAGCCAAAAGTGACACTACACACACAATAGGCACTCCCGCCCCACAAAAATGTAAAGGGAATAAAAAGAAAATAAGACAGAAAGATGACTATAAAACTGGAGTTACAGATCAGACTTGTGTGACAAATAAGGACAGATCTAAGTACAGTGTGGAGTTTTCCCAAATTCTCAGACTAAAACCTACCCATCAGGCTATCTGTAATCTAACTATTACAGTAGGGGATTCTTTCAGAATGGATCATTAGCTTACAGTTAAGCTTGTATTTTAATGTTACACTGCACGGTTGTCTTCAAGGGATAGCTTGCATCCATGGAAACCCTTCTTGGCAACTTTCTACTCTTGGTGTCTTTATACACTTAGTGTGAACTGCACATTCTTTGACTCTCCTCCTGTAGCAAATTTTGCTTGTTCCTCTCAAATAAGATCTATATAATGTTTTCAGCATAAATAATGTTTTTGAAGTTGAAACTGCTTCACTGCTTCTCTGGATTTGAAAGCAAATCCTTAGGTATTCCTTAAAAACAGGAGGATCTAGAAATTACTGCTGGAGATTGCATAACAGTCTTCCTCTTGCAAGTCTTTTTAATTAAAAATTGGTATTAAAATTATATACTAGCAGTTGTTAAATTACGTTTCTTCATTTCTAGGTTCACAGTTGTATAGAAACCTCAACTATAACATCAAGATTAGTAATACTACTACAGTTGCAAATGTTGAAACTGAATTAAGGTCAAAAATAAGAAAGTAATCTCGGTGACTGCATGCTATTAGCAACATCAGAAATATAGATAAACTTTTCTGGAAGACAGAGGGAACACCCACTATTTACAGCTTTTTTTTTTTTTTTTTTTTTTTTGCAAAATGGTCAACGTATTTCTGGAGATACAGAAATTTTTCTTTTTCCAGTGACTGTATTGGCTGAAATTCATTTCCTTGGCACAAAAATGACATTGTAGTTATTACATGGATCAAGAGAACACAACTTGCCAACAGCAAAACTCACTATTTAGTCTGCATGTACTGCTTAGATCAAAGGCTGTAGCCTTCAGTGTCATCTGGAAAGGATGGAAGAGCTATATTCCCTGTTCTCAAACTGCATATTAAATCATGAATGTAGATCCTTGTCCCAACATCTGTAGGTCAGCTCAGCTCTACCTACTTCAGACACCTAGGTCAGATTATTCCTAACCTCAGGCTGTGTATTAAAGTCCTCTTTTTCAGAGCAGATGAGGGCCAACATTAACTCACCCTGAAGAGATCAATCTCCTAATGTCCTGATCACTGTCACTACAACATAATTTTTTTCCATTGTTTTCTTAAAATTCTTATATCTGTTGCTTGTATAATCATTCACTTCAGAGCTTGGAAGTTTGTGTAGAATGAGTAACACTATTTCAAACCTAAAGTCCACCAGATAACAACTGTGGTGTTTCTAAACTTTGAGGAATCAGAATTATTAATTTCTCCAATTTTCTAGATTCATTGCACAAAGTAAAGAAGCTACTTGTAAAATAAAAAAAAAACCACCAACCCAACCTACTTTCTTGTTCTCCTTTTTATTTTCCTCTCATGTTCTTCACTTTTCTAAAGGGACAGATTTATCTTTCCACCCTTGACCCCAGAAGGCATACCTGCACTCTAAAGATATATAGATAGGTAGGGAGATAAGCAGGCATGTAGTTAGGTAGTTATGTAGATTAGATAGATAGACAGATAGATAGATTAGATAGATGAAACAAAGTATTTTTCATGTCTAACATGTATGAAATAGATTAATCAATCTAGTTAACTATCTTGATATCAGTAAAATATATTTACACAGACACACACACACTATTTCTTGGGTTTTTAGGGCATTAAAGTAGCATACTCAAGGAGTGTTCATACAAAAAAATGCAATTTGGAAAGTATTTCAAATAAGATTTCTAAGACTGAACTTATTGACACATTCGTAAAGGTTAACAAAGCAGTTTGTCTCAAATTATTTAATAAGCTCTGCTTTTCAAGACAGTTTCTCAAAGATAAATAAATGGGAAAATAATGCAGAAAACATTAATTACATTCTCCATCTCCCCCCAAAATCCCTACACCAACAATTGAAATCAAAACAAAAAAGGAAAGTTGATATTGATGGGAGTGACTTGTTGCAGACCTGCCCTATGCCAATATTACAAAAATACTAGCTTTGTTGCTATAGTTAGCATTGAATCTCTATCTTATTCTTACTTGAAATAGAAGACAAAAGGAAAGATAAACCTCCTCATACATCTTAATTTTACCCATGAAGAAAGAAATGGAGAATATATGTTTGCATGCTTGCTTCCCTCCATAAATAAACAGCAAACCAACCAACCAAACAAACAAAATCCTAGCCAAACCCAACCAAACCAAAAAAAACCAATCCCCTCCAAAAAAACAATCCAACTAAACCAGAAAAAGAAAAAAAGAAAAAAAAGGAAAATAAAAACAGAGAAAGATAAAAGAGAAAGGAAAAAGAGAAAAAAATTTAAAAAAAAGAAGAAAAACAGAGAAAGAAAAAGGAAAAAAGAAAAAAGCCTGACGTGAACACTTGTCATTAGGCACAGTCTGAAAATCACTTGGGGTNGTCTTTTCAAAATTTTCTTTATTAGCTACTCCTCCATGCTGTTCCTTTACTTTTCCTAAAGGTTTATTTGTAGCTCAAAGGGAAGAGAGAAGGAAATTCTCTTACAAAGACAAATACCATCTCTATATTGTCCACTAAAAGTTTGATTACTGAATGCTTTCTAAAAATTATTTTAAAACATTGTTACAAAGGTTGACAATACAGATCAATATACAGGTGATTCTGCTTTCTGGTAGCAAAAGTAACAGCTCCCTGTGAATAATGTCTGATTGTTCTACTGTTTTACCTTGTAGGAGCCTGAAACCTCCTTAAAGGACTAATGTCTCAAACCTTGAGTGTTGGTAAAATGATATTATCACCTGGCTGGAGAACGAGAAAGTCCCCCCTGGAGGGGGAAGGTGTGAAGTGCAGGCAATGACCGACAATGACCGTCAACGACCCTCAATGGCCCTACTCGACCCTGGCCTGAGGCAGGACTTGCCCCTTGCCGATAAAGAGATTAGTATTGGAAAGAGATAAATTCTGCGGAGGTGGGACAATTTCTTTTTCCGGAGTTAATCTCCCCTTTACACGGCTGTGTAAAGGGTGCATCCTGCATGCATCCACCACTGAACTCGAGACCCGATCTGCACTACGTCACTGGATTTGCACCCACCACCTGAGGACCTGAGACCGGCCCTGCAAGACGTTGCTGGAACCAAGGGTGGTGATATCTCACTCTCTCTCTCTATCCTCTATCCTTCTCCTTTTCTTTCTATCTTTAAGGCACTAGAGACCAAAACCTTTCCAAAATGCCTATAACGCTCCTTGCCTGCAATAAACTTAGCAATTTAATCAGCCGTTTGGTGTCGTTTCACCTTAATTTACTCCAAGGGAATTTTCGAATCTTGCACGACCCCCTGCCCTACCCTGGGTAGCTTGGCAGTCGGGTCGTGACATCTAAATTGGCATCATGGACAGGATTCCCTTGCTAGAGTAAAGCAGCTGTTTAGGACCAGACCTTTGTAAGAATTTCCCCAGGTCGAAACAATACGGGAGGAGGGAAAAGGAAGCTGATCCCTGCACTTGTAGGTTTTGTTGTTGTTGTTGCAGTCCCGTTAGTGGGGGGGACCGGTTCGTACTTGTAGGCTTTTGCACCCCATTAGTGGGGGGGACCGGTTCATACTTGTAGGCTTTTGCACCCCGTTAGCGGGGGGCACCGGTTTGTACTTGTAGGCTTTTGCACCCCATTAGTGG
>VWZO01016307.1:835-51566 GCA_013396975.1 Bucco capensis
TGCCCATTCACCTAGCCTGTCCAGGTCCCTCTGCAGAGCCTTCCTTCCTTCCAGGAGATGGACACTGCCTCCCAACTTGGTGTCATCCGCAAATTTACTGATGGTAGACTCGATCCCCTCATCCAGATCATCAATAAAGATGTTGAACAGGACTGGGCCCAGGACTGAACCCTGGGGGACACCACTGGTCACTGGACACCAGCTGGAAGTGGCACCATTCACAACCACTCTCTGTGCTCGATCATCTAGCCAGTTTTTAACCCAGCAAAGAGTGAACCTGTCCAAGCCATGAGCTACTAACTTTTTCATTAGGATGCTATGGGAGACTGTGTCAAAGGCTTTACTGAAGTCTAAGTAGATCACATCCACAGCCCTCCCCTGATCCACCAGGCGGGTCACCCAGTCATAGAACAAGATTTAGTTGGCTGCCAAAAGGCAGCCAATAGTGGGAGAAGATTATTTATGCACTGTTTTCCTGAACTTAAAAACCTAGACAGGTAAAAGGACTTTTTTTTTCCTTTGGTCTAGTATATCTCCACTTCATTAAGGCCCTCGTGGCTGCTTTGCTTCTAGCTTAGTTTTACTTGCTCAACAAAAAGGAAGGCAGCACAGAATAAATGTTTAGTTACACAAGTAGATCTCATAATCACACTTCAGAAACAAAAATTATGAAAGCAAAGATGATTTCATATAATTCAGGCATTTTAAGAAAATTTCTGAGTTTACTTTTCTAGGTAGCAGTTTGGTGCCTGAATCCTTTCTTCAGTGACTTCAAGAGATAATATAGAACCTCTTGTAAACTACTGGCCATTTGGAGGCACATCTTGTTGATAAGCACATAAGTACTAGAGTCTAGCACTATTACACTAAGCATAGTGCTGAATAATCTCTTGCCAAGGTAAATAAACAAATCAAGGGATTATAGTTCTAAGGGTGACTCATGCAGTGATGTTTAGAATAAGATGTTAGGAAAAAAAAAAGACAGAGAAAAATACTGAACTATATTCATAGGAGCACAAGCAGCACATTCACTGCATCAACGATCCAGTCTTAGGAGTTACTAGAAGGCATTATTGCCAAATATTTCTGCAAGTATACCTCTTTATTGACAGTGTTGTCTGGAATATATGGCCTAGTAAGGAGACCAATACATCTCCTATTGTCAAAAAACTTATAATTTTGCTTTCTTGGAAACATCCTAGAAATAATATAATAATTGCACACAACTCACCATCTGAAGTTCTCTCCTGTGGTTAAAAGACTCTGGTCAAAAGCACCTTGATGTAGTGGGCACATAAACCTAGACCCATAAAGCAATAACAGCTTTAGTAACTTCAAACAAATGAGGTTCCAAAAATCTCACTAGGAACATCTGAAATATACCAAAGATGTTATAAAATTTAATTCCAAATTTTATTTAGCTTTCCTGTTCCGATTGCTTAGACACTTATCTGAGAAAAATTGCTGATTTAAGCCTCAGAAATATCAAGAAATGGACAATATATTCAATATCAAAAAAAGTGAAACACTTAGAACTAAATTCAACTTTTCAGCTATCAGATAGTACCACTGATTTTAGTGAGACTATTCACCTACTCAGATTTAACCAGATACGTTTTTCCTTACAGAAGCTAGATAATAGTCACTATGTCTTTTTTCAAAACAATGGAGGAAATAGAAAATGTGCTGTAATACAAAGTCAAATCATGAACATATACCATTGCTGTCATGGTTTGACTTTGTTTTTAAGACAAGTACATTTTAGGTTGACTGAATGCTTCTAATGCTGTTTGTCTCAATCATCACATCTGAAAGCACAAATTTCAAGCTGTTTAGAGAAGTGGGAGAACAGTATTTTAATATCATGCTTTCAGAACAACAATTGTAATTTCCAAACAAAAAGACTGCAAATTGAAATTGCAGTAATACAGGTTCTCCTGTTACAGTTACTTTCAACTAGGACCTCACACTACAAATTGCTAGATTGTTAAAATCTCTTCTGTGTGGTTTCATTGAATAACCAAGATGATTTCCAGTCTCCCTTTTAATCAAACCTCTCAGTTCTCCCAATTCTCTCAAATTTTTCTCACATCCATATATACAGAGTACAACTATTACACTGACAAGATGGTGAAAAATAATGAAATAATAAGGACATCGAGTTAAAAGTCTTGAATAATGCTCAAGTAAGGAGAAATTTTTTTTGTGGAAGTTATACAAAATGCATAAATGAGGACTGGTTTCACATCAGCACTTGCAAAGTTCAATAGCTATATGTTAGGCAAATAAATATTTGTCCAGGATAACAGAAATATGGGCTCACAATCATAGTTTTTAGCACCTGACAGAAAGCTTCCCAATAAAAGCTTTTTTTAACTCAGATCCATTTTCTGTTGTCTAAGAGAAGGCTGTAAGCTGGTTGTCACTTGATACAGAATTATGCGGAAAAAAAATCTGTTATTACTGGGGGTAGAAGATATATTTACTGATAAGGATACAAAAACTAGTCATTCTAAGATGGAGTTAAACTCAGACTACAAAAATTTGAAACTTTCCAAACGAACAGGGAAAATGAATCATCAATGAAACAGTTTACCTCTGATGATGGATTTACCATTTTTAAAGAAGAATTAGTTCTTTGTTTTTTCTTTCCACTGAGATTTATGTTTAGATCTAGATTTCCTCGTGTAGCCGTTGGCCTGCTTGGGCAAGAAATCTTTATTCCAGTCTCTGTTAATACTGCTGGGTCCCTTTGGATAACAGGTTGTTCATTTTACACAAAATGGTCATGACCTTCTAGGTTGTTGAGGCAATTATAATAAATACTTTATAAAGTCTTTATAGAAGAATGAGGTTATTTTCTGACCTCTCTCTTCCCAAATAAATAGCTTCTACTAAAGGATTATTGTAAGGATAACCTTTACCAACAAGCATAAGAGATTGACTACAGATAGGTCAAGAATTTCAGACAGCAATTGGCTGTCTAAAATAGTCTAGAGCTTTCCTTCCTGTGGCTGGATGGTGTTCCTGCTCATATATTAATATATAAGATTATTGGAAGGAATTATTCAACCCCTTCTTCTCACTTGCCTCTCTTCTCCTATACCAGTGCAGCAGTGCTTTGAAAACAGACACCTTCAGCACTCATTGGGCTCCCTCAGATTGCAGTCTCAATAACATTAGCATCACTAACCACATCCCATCATCTCATTATGTATTACCACTACTAGACCCAAAGTTTTATTAGCCTACCAGAGCCAGGTTTGGCATAAAATGAACAGTTATTGTCTGTTAGCTGAAATATTCTTGGCAAACGTGATTATTCCTCTATCCAAATTAAGGTAAAGACATCTATATATCTAAAGCTAGGCAGAGAGTCGATTCCAGCACCCAAATGGGCTTGCTGAGTACACTCAGATGGATATTCAGTAGCTCCAATAATCAAGTCATACTACGAATTTTCATCCTTGGTAAATTAAGCATCTAATTTTAGATGTTCAATCCTGAAATATTTATTCCCTTTCCCTCAACTGTCCTCTCAGACCTGCTGACAATTACTAGGTTTGTTTTGAAAACCATTCCTACAAGCATTAAATGTTAGAGAAGCTTCTTGTTGATAGCCACACAACAGAGCAGAGCCGTGTTCCAAACCCAACATCAAAGGGCCTATCAACACAAGGCTTTCTGCCCTGCTTGGCTGCCATAGGAACAAAATTCTTTTAAGGGTGGATTTTTGTCAGCGATTCTGTCACATGAGGACACACATTCACAGCTAAAAAACACCTTGCTGATTTATATCACTAAGAAGGCTGACTCTCAGTGTGAAACTATAAATAACTTATTAAATCTTCTCGCATGATTAGCAATAGCTTGACTTTTTACTGTAAGCCTCACAATAAGAAAATATGACTGCTGAAAAAGGAATTCCATTTGCAGCAGATGTTGTAGGCAACTCAACTCATGTACAACACTACACCTATGTAAATCATTCTTTGTTTTTAGAGACGTGCACTAAAGTTACAATGAAATCAAAATGCATCTGGAAAGCAAAAGTATGTTATTGCCTCTAGCAATGAATGCTAATGAGTTATCAATTAGCTTCTGCTGCCAGGTCCCACTATTCCATAACAAACGGGCCATGGCATAGAGATTTAAACACCATTCCTGACACTATTCAGATCTGTCCTGCTCTCCTTGTGTAATGTAAGGTACTACTACACCAGCAGTTGAAAGAGGCATTATACTCCCAGTCCTAAATAATACTTTCAGTATTGCTGTAGTCTCACATAACAGAACAGCAGGACTTGAATGGACTCAACAAGCTAATGTGGTCCTTTAAAAATGTCTTAGTACTACTAAGGAGAAATGGAAGACAATACAGTAATACTGGTTTTCTAAAATATGTGTACAAAATTAAGCAGCTAGCTAGAAGTTTTCTCAGCAATTTAGAACCATGTTAACCACAGGTTAGAGGAAAACAGCACATTTCTCCCACGTGCTCAGTTTTTTTTAAATCCTCTAAGAGGCTTTTTATTTTTTATTTTAAGGTTTTTGCTTACAGCCTATCTCCCTGACAGAGGCAAGAAGCAAGGAAAGATGAGTCATATGCTGTAGCTACAAGAATTAAAATTTTTCTAAAGAAAAATTTCAGAGGCATCCATACATTGGATATCAATTTTTTTTTTAATTTCCCATTGTGAGGGATACTCACACTTCTAGTTCTGAAGATATATAACCAATTATTAAATGCTTCATTTTAAAATCTAATTTAAATTTTAAATAGTTGTATAATCTAAGTCACTAAGTATACATCACAAGCATCTTAATATACAAGAACATCACACAAGTTTAAAATTGCTTCATCTTCTCAAAAACTTGGGAATGGTCAAATAAAATACATCAGATACTACACTCAATCTGCTAATCTCATAGGGGAGGTTCTTTTCATTTAGTAGAATAAATATAACAGAATGTAACTTTATTCTTGCAAGTCAGGATGCAATCACTGGAATATCTGGAACTGTATTTAAGTAGTTGGCATTTCATAATTCTTATAAGGTATATTTTTCCCTGCAGCTATCTTTTCTTCTATGCTTTTGTACCTTCATTGTCAGAAGCTTAGTAGCACAAGGCTTTGTCCAAAGGAAGATCCAGTTGTGCTGAGCCCATTAGCCAAAATGTTAACACAAGGCCTGTTTATCAGTGTATTCACATCAATCTACAAGAAGGAAATTAACATGGATAGTAGACCCTATTTAGCCTGCACTGCCACGGTTACTGGGGGCAGCCTGCTTAGTCAGGCAGCACACACAGTCAGCTGAGCTCCTTCAGCTTCACCTGCCCCTTTGAGGATGGGCTCAGGCTGTACTTTGTGTTTGCCGTTTTATTTTCTGTACTAACAGCAATGCCTAGAACACTATGGAAATAACATATCAGGAAAAAAACAAAGCATGCATTTAAAAGCTTTGCTTAATGCAGATAATAATGATTAGTATCTTTTAGGTCTCTTCTGGTATTACTGGACTGAAAAAAAGGCTTGTAGTATCATCCTCCTTCAGAGTTCAAATGCATCACTGTAATCTTCAGTTTACACCGTTCATGCATAGCTAGCTAAACTCTTCTGTTATCTTTAGCAGGGAGGTAGAAAGGTACAATTAAGTGAGGATAATCATAGAATAATGAAGAGACATTTAAGATCATCGAGCCCAACCGTTAACCTAGCACTCCCAACTCACCACCAAACCATGTCCCTCAGCACAACAGAAACACATCTTTGAAAAACAGCCCGTGACTCCACTTTCCTGGACAGCACGTTCCAGTGTCTCACAACCCTTTGGGTGAAGATATTTTTCCTAATATCTAATCTAAACCTCCCCTGGTGCAACTTAAGGTTGTTTCTTCTCATCGTCTCACTTGTTACCTGGGAGAACAAACCAACCCCCCCCCCCACTACAACTTGATTTCAGGGAGTTGTAGACAGAGATAAGGTCTCTTCTAAACCACCTTTTTTCTAGACTAAATAAGCCCAGTACCCTCAGCTGCTCCTCGTAACACTTGTGTTCTAGACTCTTCACCAGCTTCCTTGCCCTTCTTTGGATATGTTTCGACACCTCAATGTTCCTCTTGCAGTGAGGGGCCCAAAACTGAACACAGTACTTGAGGTGCAACCTCACCGGTGCCAAGTACGGGATCAGAATCACTTCCATAGTCCTTATCATTACATATACTTCCTTATTTAAATACCATATACGAGACAAAAATGCAATTAATTCTCTTTAGAATTTACAGTACTAAATGTAACAATATCAAAAGTAACTTTGGGAGAGTTTTCTGGATTTTTTGCTGCTAAATAAACATATATAGTGATTTATGATAACAAAATAAAGCACAGCCTTTGCCTAATTGAGTCTACACTGTTGTACAGAAAAGAATATGCTTAGTAACAGATTAGTAATGGGAAGATGTCGTGCTTCTCATGCTCTCCTGTTTGTTGTCCCACAATAAAGAAATATTGTTTCTGTCACTTGAAATAGTGAAATGGTTATTTTCACGTCATTTTTTTCCCTTTTCTATTTCTTTTTTGACTCCCTTCCCCACAAACACTAGCTACCCTGAAGCTCTCTTCCTCCTGCTTTGGAATCCCTCTTGTTGAATTCTGCCAAGCTGAGTATCAGTGGTGTTGAGTTACTCTGAGTCATTTTCCTGACTACTGACACTAAACCTAAAGCTGGCGCTTCAGAATATATCGAAGAAGAATTCTGGTAAACCATCCTAAATTAGAAAACAGAGCACTGCAGTCTAAATAAAGTGTGTCATTGAAGATTAAGAAAACATAAAAAACGAGGGAGGAAAACAAGAGTGGACTCAATAAGGGAAGCATAACATCATCTTTAATCCTGTTAGCTGTAATGGAAGAGGTAAGGCAAGAAAAGATTCACTACAATCACATTAGCAAGATCGGTTTTCCTAAGTCAATTCCTTAACTAATGTATTTTGTAAATTCTCCCTGCCTCTATCTCATTTTAGGCATTAAAAATCTCTCTTCCTAAGAAAAGCAAATTCTGGAGGACTTAAATGGCTTTGTAATTCCAGTGTAAATTTAGGATTACAAATACATAACCCAAATAACACTAGAGGTAATGAAGATAATGCCATATACTGGTACTACAGTGTAGGACTTAAAAACATTCAGTCAGGTTCTAGTCCTGAACTATTCAGTTCCTTGCAATTTTGATTAAGCAAGGGAACTCCACTAAGAAAAACTGTTTTCTCAGAAGCAGCATGTGATGGCAGTGAGGGTTAATTAGATCACAGCTTTAGTTATCAGACAATAATGTGAAAGTCAAAGGTTCTTTCTCAGTCACTGTCCCTTGCTAAGGGACACTGTCAGTCACACCCACATCTCAGGCTCCAGCTGAGATCAAAAAAGGAAATTGCATCTGATTGTTTCATATATTTAAAACATTACAAAATCACAAGTACAGATGAAACCAAGAATGGGAATGAAAGTGCATATCAGAAAGGGACTTCTGAACATATACACTTCTCTACCAAAAGCTATTCCTAACCCTATCTTCCATACAGCATCTAGAATGTAAGTTTTCTAAACCTGACTTAAGACAAAACCAGCAAAATTCAATGGGGTTATGAAGAAACAGGAAACAAAAACAAGGCTAGTTCTCTAGAACAGGAACTGTGTTTGAATCCCATGGTTTCTCTTCACTGTTTTCTCTCTAAAGCAGACTAGTTTGATAATAATGACATTAATTATCTGACAGCCTCTGTTCAGCCCCACTACTACCAAGACTGAAAGCTTTCTCTCCACCATAAGCACTGGCTGAGCCTTATGCAATAAACCTCACAGCCACTGGTCAAACACAGCTAAGATCTTGCTGCAGCATGCACTTTCCTCTGACTGCCCTCACCTACAGTTGAACATTAGAGAAGCCTCAAACATTGCCAAAACAAAAAAATTAAGATAACTCCACTGTGGGAAAATTTTCCATCTGGATAATGGCTTTTGGATTACTTGTGTGTGGCTCAGGAACTGTTTGGATCAGGATTGGTAGAGAGTCTAAAGCTCCCAGGGCCCTACAGTTACTTTGAATAAGCTATTTATGTTGGCTGCCACCCATCGCTCCCTGCTGAGAACTGTCTCTTCCATGATACTGGCTTCTGACTGCCTGACATCATCCCTCCACAAACTGGCTTATGAAAACTATAACCAGGGCATTACAATAGCCAGCTTTATTTCAATGAAAAGGTAAAGCTGCAGTGCAGAGGCAGTAACTTGCTTAAAACATGCTCAGTCAGTCATTTCTGCTGGCAGGAACTCCAAATGCAAGTGTATAGTTTAACCCAAACATTCACAGTAGCATAATATTTGGTTATCACATTCTAGCTGTAACACAAACTTCTGTTGTTCTTATCCCTATCTAACAGCAAGCACAAAGTTTGAAAGGAAAGTAACTAGCATGTAGAATTAACAGTAATCATTTTGTGGTGTTACAGCTAGTTACTCCCCTGATTTCTCGGGGCATATACTACACTAGTTTTAACCGCTTTATCTCCCATTCACATCAATAGCTCCCAGAAAGTTAAAAAAAACACAGACCACACAGAATTTACACTTTTAAAAACTGCATGAGAATTTAATTCAGTTTGCTACATTTGTTCTCAACCTCATCACTAAAGACAGTCTTTATTGCTATAGGCACATTCATTGCAATACAGATTTCCGTGTATACAAGCAAGAAAAGGACTTAAAACATTTGGGATCTAACTGTATATATACAGATACCTCATTTTTAAAATTAAAATAGGCAAGAAATAAGCAAAAGTACTATTATCATAATTTGCTCCTTCAAGGAAAATTAAAAATTACTGTGTTCTGATCAAGAGATTTTTACATTTCATTTCCCTGAAATGAAACCATAGACTTCTGCCGCGATGACGAATATCTTTTAGGGACTAGTATCTCAATGGCTACACATAGGCAAATGTCTGCCTGTATTTAGCAATGGGAACTGTGTGCACTCATTAAAGAGCTCTTATTTCTGGAAATTGGGGCAATAAGTTGCATTTTGTCTTTTTGTGACATGGTGGGTAACCAAGTCTGCAAGTATTTGCTCCTTCATGTAGATTGCAAATATCCAGTCTTCACCTACACTGGGTTTTTTGCATTTTCACACTATTTCTAATTTCTCCAGACTGATTTAGTAGGCTGTGTCCCAAGGGTGAATTCCCTCAGAACTTTGTTTTTGTTTAGACACCTGCACTCAATGAGAAGAGGCAGCTGCAGTAATATTGACTGTAAAACACATGAGCAGAATGGTGAGAAGTTTAAAGGGAAAAAAAAAGCTTATGTCAGATTCACATGACCATTTTAATACCATCTTTAGTAACTGCTTCTTAACAAAGAGAAATATGTAGGAAATTTAACAAGTTACAAAGTTTGATCCATTTAGAACCATGATCAAATTCTAGGATGAAGATTTTGCATAAGTAACTTATATTTGACACTTCAGTAGGATGGCAGCTTATTCATCTATAAATGTGATTTCCTTGCTCGTAGAGTATCATTTATCTATGTTTTCTAACAAAAACAGATTGGGCTGTAATTGCAGTAGTATGGAAGATATATAACTACAATGTAATAAACTACATCCATTTTTGTACATATTAATCTAAAAAGCAAATGCAGAAGTACACTTTAAGGGGGGGTTAAATCTGGTACAAATTGTCAAAAGCAAGAAAACTGTAATCACAGTTGGCATTCATTCTTCAGCTCTGCCCTAAGGCTGTCGATGCTATAGCACATACAACAATACAACATTGAATCAGGTTCTCAGCACCTTGTAAAACACAACAGGCTTCTTTCAGACATAAGTGTGGAAGAAAGATTTACTTTTCAATCGGCAAAGAATGCAGCAGTGGCAACAGTCAGTTCTGTGGCCAAGCACTAGATTGAGACAGACAGGGGGTTTCTGCCAGGGGCAACTGTGCAGGCAGGGCATGCAGGAAGAGCACAGTCACCTGATAAGCTCAAGAGGTAAGTTCAACTTAGAGTGGTTAAGCACTGGAACAGGCTGCCCAGGGAAGTGGTGGCATCACTACCCCTGGAAGAGTTCAAAATACATGTAGATACTGTGCTCAGGGACATGGTTCAGTGGTGGACTTAGCATTGTTACCTTAATGTTTGGACTCATGATCTTAGAGACCTTTTCCAACCACCTTTATTCTATGATTCTACAATTCTTATTAGTTCTAACATTTCTCCAGATCAAGACTTCCTATGCAGTCTTTTATTGTTTATATGATTAATTAATTTATTTTGTGGTGGCTTAAAGCAATATATAGACATGAGTCTCCAGGCACAGTCTTAAAATCACTTGGGGTCTGCTGTGGCCCCTGGTGCGATAACTGTGCCCACAGCAGAGGGAGCATTGAACTCATTGCCCATGGGAAAGTGTGGGGAGTGATACCCATGTTCCTAGAATCCTTGCGTGGGTAGGATGAGCTCATTAGCCTTCTGGCAGTCATCCTAGGAGAAGGACAACTCTAATTCCAAACCCAGGAAGATGGAGCTCGTTTAGCCCTGTAAGGCCTTCCAGCTAAGAGNATCTAACAATTGGCAATTGTTTTCCTAGAGCCTCTTCTTTCAATTGTTTTAGGCTCCTAATCTCTTAAGAATGATTCATCCAGCAGATTCTGTTAAAATCAACTATTTTGCTCACACACCACCTGTCTAAGGAACACCAGCTGCCTCTAGCTGCATGGAATAGCAGCACAATATTACATCAATTTCATTTGATCAATTATATATAAAATTTCCAGTGTTGTACAAAATATAAAACACACAGGATTACAGATCATCCTGTTCCATTACGCAGCACATGCAGGACAACCAGGTGATCAGAACCAGTCAGCATGGCTTTATGAAGGGCAGGTCCTGTTTTACAAACCTGATCTCGTTCTATGACTGGGTCACCCACTTGCTGGGTGAAGGAAAAACTGTGGATGTTATCTTGATTTTAGTAAAGCATTCGGCACAGTTGCCTACAGCATTCTTCTAGAGAAATTAACTGCTCTTGGCTTGGATGGGCATACGCTTCGCTAGGTTAAAAACTGGATAGATGGCTGAGTCCAAAGAGTTGTGGTCAACAGAGTTAAATCCAGTTTGCAGCTGGTCATGAGTGGGGGTCCCACAAGGCTCAGTACTGGGGCCACTCCTGTTTAACATCTTCATTAACGATTTGGACCAGGGGATAGNTGGTGAGGCCTCACCTCGAGTACTGCATCCAGTTTTGGGCCCCTCACTACAAGAGGGACACTGAGGTGCTGGGGAGGGTACAGAGGTAGGCTACCAAGCTGGTAAAGGACTTAGAACATAAGCCTTATGAGGAAAGACTGAGGGATCTGGGCCTGTTTAGCCTGGAAAAGAGGAGACTGAGGGGAGACCTCATTGCTCTCTATAACTACCTGAAGGGAGGTTGTAGAGAGATGGGGATTTTTCTGTTCTCCCTAGTGGAGAGTGATAGGATGAGGGGAAATGGATGTAAATTGCACCAGGGGAGGTTCAGGTTAGATATTAAGAGGAATTTCTTTCCTGCAAGGTTTGTCAGCCATTGGAACAGGCTGCCTAGGGAGGTGGTTGGGTCACCATCCCTGGAGGTGTTTGAGAGATGGGTGGATGTTGCATTGGGGGGCATCATTTAGCAAGTTGATAGGGCTGGGACAAAGGCTGGACGTGATGATCTCCAAGGTCTCTTCCAGCTGTAACTCTTCTATGATTCTATCAGTCTATTTTTACAACAGCAAACCTTTCTTAGCAAAATTCTATAAAGCATATTCCTTTTTAACCAAGAGGTTTTGGTTTTAACCAACAGAGTTTTGGAGCCCCTGAGAGCTATCAGGCAAGTCACAATCAATTCTTTTGGCTTATGGAAAAGCTGCTATGGAATGTCTTATTTCTGTATTTTGCTTAGGCCCTATTGCAAGAGCAGAGCAGGTATGCTGTGCTACATGTGCTCATTGGAGTCCACAGCTTCAAACTTTCACCTGGGTCTCCAAACAGCTGTATCACTCCCATAGCCATAAACAAAAATTCTTCTTTGTTCTAAATATGATTCAGAATGAAAAGGGACACCAAGTAAAGAACTCCGTCTGTCTCCACCTTTTCAGTACACCTGTGTGGATACTTGGCATAGACAAAAATACCAAAGAGTTTGTGTGTGTGTAAAACTCGATGAAAAAGAATACACAGATTCTTAAAATCAGTGTGGTTTTGATTTGGGTTTTTTTAAGGTGCTTTCTGTTTGTCCCTTACTCTTATGTGGTGAAGTTAGGTCACAATGAGTTTAAATTTTGTTAGCATGGAAATATGGGCTTTTTTACTTCTAAATAATTTGTCCAGTAGGGAAAGTTGTTTGTGACTTTTCATTAATGATTACAAGAGACATCAAATAAGAATCTGGCAGAGGGTCAGAAAAGACAACCAAAGAACATGAGACAGAAACAAATAGATTCTGAAAAGCGACACAAAATAATAAAAAGTAACACTTTCATCCTTACAGTGACACTAACCCTGTATTCTGTGCTTGATCACACACACCACTACCAGATTGACTGTCGTCTGCTGTAACAACACCCTTAACCTGTAAGAGTCACTGGGCTCATTCCTGCACTGAAGAGGGTAAAAGAAAGGACATATGCAGAGTGACCAGGTAAGTGAAACAAACAGGGCACAGCATATAGCTTTCAAGTGCTCCTTAAAATGAGTCCAATTTGTGCTTTATGGAGAAGAAATATTTATTTTCATCATGAGGAAGATAACCTATAAAATGAGAATGAAACATCTGAGGCACAAAGACTGCTGTCCATATTAGGCTCACCAAAAAGCTGCCCTCATAGTTGTAACAAGCATCTTAAGGAATGAAGCAGAAGAGAAAGGATGAAAAGAGCAGTTGTTTGATCCTCTGTTTTTCCTGTTTAAGTCTAGGTGCACTCTACACTATGTGAAATGCAGCCATAGATTTGATCAGACTTAGAACAGCCCCATCGATGGTTCAAATTTCACACAGGCGTCATCCTTGCACAGATTTACCCTTTCAAACACTAAAGCAACTTTTATATTACTTTTTTACTCCCTACATTTTCAAGGTGTCATATAAACGTCTTTCTTCATGTGATTCTACACAGTAGCACACGTCTTACAAGGCTATAAAAGGCTATACTTTACTACTAAGTCTCCTTCTAAATTGAAGACACAAGTTTTACTTAAATCTCCTTATATAAAGAGATGAACTCAGAGCAGTACAATTTTTTATGTAGAAGATATTCATCTCATTTTTATCTTCACCAATAAAAATGAAATAAGAAAATTTTGAAGTTCTTTAGATAATGATTTTCCTCTGGGATATCATTTATGAAACTATCATACTGTAGTTTTAAATAACTGCTTTTTTGCTAGCAAATCATGTCATTTTTGAACTCTATGCTTTTTTGTCTTCCATTTTTTCTTATATATATAAATAGGTGCTAATTTACATTTTAAAAAAACCCACAACCAAAACAAAAAAACTCCAAATATAACAGACTTAGATACTTTATGAAACCATAAAAATCCAGTGAGACCACAGAACTATTTAATGACACATTACACACCAAAAAGTAAATGCTACCAACGAAACCAAATCATCAGGCTAGAAATTGGTCAAATACAAGAAAAGTACATCTCAAAGACCTATGCTTTCTTACAAGCTGAGAAACTGTTCAAAATGCTTTAGAGCTTAAGTGGAACCTATATTTAGAAAAAACTAGTAAGTTTGGTACAAATTCATGGCTTCTGAGGCCAACAAAAAGTCTTGCAGAACCTAATTTTGAAGTTGTCTTACAATGTACAGTTGTTGACTGCTACTACTCTTCTTTCCAGTTAGCAGACTTAATGGATACCAACCAATGACAAATCCAGAGCACAGGTAGGTATCACTAATGTCACCATGTAAGCTGTCCAGGCACAGCAAATACTGAGCAAATCCTTCTGAAAATACTTGGCTGAGTTTTGCCTTGAGAAGAAAACCCTTGTTGAACTGAGCTTTGTTCCGGTTAGGATTTTCATATAGTTTTCATGATTAAGACATTACAATTCACCCACAGTGACCCAGGATACAGTGTGATAAAACCAAACACTATTAAATATTTTTTAATTTAAAATTTTTAGTTGCCTGAAATTCTGAGAGCAGAGTCTCATATTTAGCTTTTACTGCCTACCATCTAGAGGATAAGAAAAGAGTGTGTTAGACTAAGCACTTTACGGAGACTTTAATTAAAAGTAATGATAAAGAGAGTAGGCATTTCTTTTTTTTTTTCCCAGACATAATCTGTTAAGTCTAGTTTACCAAGCAGTTGTCCATAAAAATAAATGAGTGGGGAAAGGCTGCAAAGAGCTGTAGAAACAATCTATGACAGAGGCCTGCACTGCTGAAGGAGAAAGTTTTATGAAACAATAAAATATGGTTTAGTTTCAGTGCCATTAGGAAAGGAAATGCTGTCCTGGAAAGATTTTTAAACTAATCACAAGCTTCAAGTGACTGAGCAGGTTGGAAAATAAACATACCATTTCAATGAAAAGACTTCAAGTCTGAGAAGTTTATTTTGTTCTAACATTTTCAAAACGTTTCACAAAATGCTAAGGGGAGACATAGCAATGAGCAGCAATCAGTGTTTGGTCACTAACTTGGATCCAGATTTCCCAAATCTTAACATCTATTGCTCCCTGACTGGGAGAGAGAATATAGATTAGGATCACCAATGTCCCTGATTAATACCAACAATATTAAGTCCATGTGATCAGAATGGTACCACCAGAAATTCCCTGGTATTTTCTATTTTTCATTCACTTTCCGATAGCTTTCACAATGCCATGATTTTATCATGTATCACATGCTGTATCTCTGATATGTTTAGTTTCATGTTATGTTACCAAAAATATTACATCATTTGAAAGGAGCAGCACACTGTGTCTTATACATATCATGAGAAGAGGAAATCAGTTGGTAACTTAAAAAAAAAAAATAAATGAAGGACATAATAACTACATCTTTCATGAAGATGAAATAAAAAGTCTAAATGCAACATACTGCCCCCTGGGCTCCATACTTCTGCTCCACTACACTTGAGTACCAATATTTTATGACAGAAGGTACCCTTCTTCTGCTATTCCTTGACCAGGAGTTATATATGCTGCTACCACTAAACATATCATAAATTAAATACATGAAGGTAGTCATATCTTCCTTGCATATACATTTCCTCATAACCTGTCTTGGACTTAACTGAACAATTTGTTATGCTTTTATTATTGAGAAAATATGTAACACCAATGTGTGAAATACAGCAAACACGGTTTAAAAATTATATTCTGCACCAATTTCCTTTTTGAAAATAGGATTGTGTTTTCTGTCTATCTGCTAAATACATTAGTGAATGTTATTCACATCCTGAAGCCATGAAGAACATAATACTAGTTTTCATTACTAATCACTGCAGAGTCAATAACGTGCAGTAGAACCTGGTTAACTTTGACAATCAGATACGGCCAATGTCAATGGAGTCGCACCAACATAAACCTGATAATAATTCCTAGTGATAACAGAATTTTGCCTCTTTCATTCTGTTTGTTAGTAACATTTTATTTTCTTAACATTTCAGCTTTAAAGGAAATAATATTTCAACACAGAAATTGAAATGCAGCTGCACAAAACCAGTTAGTTTACTATCTAAAAAAAATTATGTCCAAGAAGACAAATGTTTTAGTTAATGACTAACATTAATTGAGAAATAAATTAGTCATGATACATTTACAATCAACCTGCATATATAAAACATTGGGAATATTTTGAGTAATCAAAACAACCATGTCTGTTTAATAGCTTACTTTTTCCAATTAAAAGAATCAACCATGAAAAGGGAGGACAGCATGAAAATATTGTTCCTATGTACTGTAATATTTAGTGCTTTACTAGGTCCTCCATTTTTTACAGGTCTGCATAGACACACAGTCTCTTGAAATACCTGCAGCATTTTTTTTGTTGTTTGTTTCATATGCTTGTTCCTGAAGCCAGTGCAAAATAAAGCAGGATGTATTTTGATGCCCTTAAAAAAATCTAACAAAGTACTAGGTTTATAAACTGGTCCTACAACCTCAGCCTACCTACCACAATCAGGTAAAAGAAGAAATGATATCACTTCAGACCCATATTTTACTATATGTAAATAATTTCTAAGAATTTGAGAACATTTCTAGAAGTGACTACATAAACGGCGCGATTAGTAAACCATATTAGGGATAATAGGTACACATGAGGCATCTAACTAGGGAGATGACTCCAAGTTTAATGTTGGTTGTATTATTTTAAAGAATATTAGTTTGCATTTTTAATATCCCATTATCATAGAATCATAGAATGGTTAGGGTTGGAAGGGACCTCTGGAGGTCATCTAGTCCAACCCCCGTGCAGTGGCCAGGGACATCCCCAACTAGAGCAGCTTGCCCAGAGCCCTGTCAAGCCTCACCTTGAATGCCTCCAGGGATGGGAACTCAACCACCTCCCTGGGCAACCTGGTCCAGTGTTCCACCACCCTTGTGGTGAGGAACTTCTTCCTAATGTCCAATTTAAATCTCCTCCTCTCCAGTTTAAAACCATTGCCCCTTGTCCTTTCGCTGCAGGCCTTTGCAAACAGGCCCTCTGCAGCCTTCTTATAAGTTCCCTTTAAGTACTGGAAAGTCACTATTAGGTCCCCCCGAAGTCTTCTCTTCTCCGGGCTGAACAATCCCAGCTCCTTCAGCCTGTCCTCATAGCAGAGGTGTTCCAGCCCCCTGATCATTTTTGTGGCCCTCCTCTGGACCTGCTCCATCAGATCCATGTCCTTTCTGTATTGAGGGCTCCAGAACTGGACACAGTATTCCAGATGAGGTCTCACCAGAGCAGAGTAAAGTGGCAAAATCACCTCTCTGGCTCTGCTGGCCACGCTTCTTTTGATGCAGCCAAGGATGCGATTAGCCTTCTGGGCTGCCAGTGTGCACTGTTTGCTCATGTCCAGCTTCTTGTCCACCAGCACTCCCAAGTCCTTGTTTTTCTTTTTTATCAAAGTTTTAGACTCATTTTCAGTAAAAAGGAAGTCACTAACCTCTTTGGAAGCTCCCTCTCTTCAAAATTGACATTACTGTGTCCTTAAGGCATCAATGTTCAGCCAAGTTGGATAAGGAACACTCAGGTATGCCTTGGCATGCTGTAATTACAGTTCTTACTGCAATGCAGACACAGATATGAAATAAGCAAAATGAACAATATCCCTCCACAACTTGCCTCTAGCTTTTCTCTCTCTAGGAAGTATTTTGATTGATTCTTCTCCTAATTGCAACTCAAAACTACTCTTCTTGAAATTCTCACACAAAGGTTGAACATAATGTAATTTTACACCTGCTGCAGGCAATCCTGTGCATCCAACAGTTAATTTGTTCAGTCATACAGAAAGATTTCAGCCTTATTCAGTCTTATCTAGACCTCAGTCTCCTTCACCATGCCAGACACAGACATGCTTTTGATGTGTGAGCTGGCCCAGAACATACAGTGGCATTTCTGAACCTGTACAGTATTCAGTCAGCAATGAATATGTGGGGCAAATAACACGCAGCATATGAGTTTTGTCAGATAGTGTTCAACATGAGGACATACCTTTAGAATTTATTAATGCTAAAATGTGGAGGTAAGGAGAATCATAGAATCACAGAATCATTTCGGCTGGAAAGGACCTCTGGAGGTCATCTAGTCCAACCCCCCNAAACAGGCCCTCTCCAGCCTTCTTATAAGTTCCCTTTAAGTACTGGAAAGTCACTATTAGGTCCCCCCGAAGTCTTCTCTTCTCCAGGCTGAACAATCCCAGCTCCCTCAGCCTGTCCTCATAGGAGAGGTGTTCCAGCCCCCTGATGATTTTTGTGGCCCTCCTCTGGACCTGCTCCATCAGATCCACGTCCTTTCTGTATTGAGGGCTTCAGAACTGGACATAGTATTCCAGATGAGGTCTCACCAGAGCAGAGCAAAGTGGCAAAATCACATCTCTGGATGTGCTCACCACGCTTCTCTTGCTGCAGCCCAGGATGCCATTGTGCTTCTGGGCTGCCAGCATGCACTGTTTGCTCATGGCCAGCTTCTTGTCCACCAGCACCCCAAGTCCTTTTCTGCAGGGCTGCTCTCCATCATCTCATTCCCCAGCCTGTATTGATAGTGGGGATTGTTCCAACCCAGGTGTAGGACCCTGCACTTGGTCTTCTTGAAGCTCATGAGGTTCCACTGGGCCCACCTCTCCAGGTTGTCCAGGTCCTTCTGCATGACATCTTGCCCCCAAGCCCTTTTCTGCAGGGCTATTCTCTATAATCTCATCCCCTAGCCTGTAATTGATAGAAGGGTGTTTACTCTGTGGAACTTGTCTCTGCTCATAGTAAACCCGAAAACCACAGCCATAAGCACTTTGGTGGAATTCTTTGCATACAAATGTAGTAATGTGAATTATGAATGTAGGCATCTCTGAGATAAAATGTACAATTTTTCTACTGGTCATAATCACAACTCCATCTTATAACACACTTCTGCAGGCTTTTGTGCATCCAAATGAGACATTTTTCATTGTTGAATATATCTACGCCAATTTACCCTGAGTTATGTACAGTCCTACAAAAACTTTAATGCACACAAGTGCAAAGTTTTACAGGTATTTCTCTCCAGCTTGCTTTTGTCCCAGAAGGGAATTTTGTAGCTGACAGTTAACCTGCTTGAAAGAGGAAATTTTCTGTAGCAAGCACCACCAATTTATTCTTACGAGGCTTTGATCGTCATTCTCGGTAATAAAAACAAAGATGCAAATCTTCAGATTGCCACACCTCTATTTTCAGACTGAATGAGGAATGGATTGTTCTAGTCAACAAACGAGCAAGCAGTTGGCAGCAGGTTTCAAGATTAATTAATCTAGAAGTTGTGCAGGAGCAGCAATGGGATGTTTCCTCTCACTCCATGCTCTGCTGTAGCCACAGAAAAACAAGCCACAAAAAAAGAAAAAAAAATCCCTCAGATTGCTCTAGGAAATAGATTAAATTTTTGTGTAGCTTTTATCTTTACACTATGGAAATACTGACAATGCAACTAAACTTTATGAACTGAAGAAAAACAATTATGAACTAGTTCCAAGGCAAGCAAGTGCCAGAATTTGAAATTGGTCTAAGCTGTACCTGTAACACAACCTAAATATAATTTAATTGCCCATTGATCTTTTTTTCATTTATTGAGCAAACTACCATTTGCTCAATGTTTTCCCCATTTTCCAGGATTAGTAAGGATGATTTTCCATCCGCTGCAGTGGTCTTCTGAGACACGGGAAATAAGTGAGTGTGCATAAACACCTGTCTGACTGAAAAAGGAATTCCTCTCTTACTATGGAAAACCCAAAAATGCACCATTAGAGACCAAGCCCAGAAGCTGATGATTTTGTAGGCTCTCAGCAATAAATTCAGTCACCTTCAATGCCTGCAGCACCAGCTTTTTTTCTTGCAATTCTTTACATAACCAGTTCACAGAATCACTGAATGGTAGGGGTTGGAAGAGACCTCTGGGGATCATGTAGTCCAACCACCCTGCTAAAGCAGGTTCACCTAGAGGATTTTGCATAGGATCATGTCCAGGCAGGTTTTGAGTATCTCCAGAGGAGACTCCACAACCTCTCTGGGCACCTTATTCTAGTGCTTTGTCACCTTCAAAGCAAAGGAGTTTTTCTTCATGTTCAAATGGAATTCCTGGGTTCTAGTTTGTGGCCGTTGCCCCTTGTCCTGTCACTGGGCACCACTGAAAAGAGTCTGGCCCCGTCCTCTTGACACCCACCCTTTAGATATTGATAACTATTGATAAGATCCCCTCTCAATCTTCTCTTCTCCAGGCTATAGAGCCCCAGGTCTCTTAGCCTTTCCTTGTAAGAGAGATGCTCCAGTCCCCTAATTATCTTTGTAGGCTCTGACAGATTCCAGTAGTTCCCTGGTTTTTTGAACAAAGGAGCCCAGAAATGGACGAAGTACTCCAGATGTGGCCTCAACAGAACAGCGCAGAGGAGGAGGATCACCTCCCTCAGCATGCTGGCCAGAAAAATTGCCTGCTGGCAATAACACTGGGGAAACTCATGGTAACTGTTTAAGAATATTTTAAACTGTAATTCCAAGAATTAATTTCCTGACAGGATTAACAATAGCAGCACGGTTTTAAGGAGAAAGTATCCACTAGGGCTGAAAAAGGTGGTCTTAGTTTTTCTGATTTTTTATCTCTTGTAAAAGTTTACTCTAATGAATCCTTAGTTGAAATCAGTTTACTGTGTAAAGACAAATGGATAAACAGCAGTGATTATGGGGCATGCTGATCTGACTAACATGTTATTAATCCACAGATTTATTAGTCTGATTTGGGAGCCTATCTACTTGCGCGGAGTGAAAATTACCAGTCCAGGACTGATTCTTCTTTATCTTTTTAAAGCAATGCTGCCCCCATCTGGGAGTACAACCTGGAACCTACCACTGCTTCACAGCACTAACTTTATCCTACCTGAAATGCATTAATTGTATAGATAAAGCTACTAAAAAATATATCTTCCAGTTTGACATACTTGAAAGATGCTTCACAGCTCAAAAATTTTAATTCAAAATTTATAGAGAAGTGCTTAAACCCAGTGATCAGAAAAATCAAGACTTTTCTTACTGGATACACACTGATTAAGTGTTAAGATAAATGTACTCTGGAATGTGCTACAGATATGTAATGCTAAATATTTTTTTTTCCAAATTTTATTGAAAGTAGATTCTTTCAAAAGAATTCTTCTATTAGGTAATATCAGAGGCACAGAAAGTAATTACATTTTATAAAATACATAGAATTTTGATATATAGTCAATTCAAAAACATGTCTTGGTTGATTTTTTGTGATCTGTATGAGCAAAATACAACAAATTTAATCAATGGATCAGTCAAGTCATTAATGGTCTACAGAGTTAGCACTACGATTTTTTTTACTTCAGTGTATGAGCATGACTCATGAATAGCTGGCATGAATGTTTACTAAGTTTTCAAACATGAATTTATCAATTAATAACATACTTCAGTGTGGCAATTGAGGGTGTGCTCCCCCTTAGTCCTCCCCCNCAGAGCCACAAGTATCTGTAGAATGTGGTAGAAAGATCTCAGATTGGAGTTTTGTCCTGGCTTGGGCTGGAGCAGAACGGATTCTGCTAGGTGGCCTTGCTTTCCAGCTGAGGCTCCTTTGAGTGACTGCATTTCTGAAGCTGGCAGTATGTTTTTCAGAAACAGTGCCTACTTCCAGCAGTGATTAAGCCTCATGTTTGGGTTTACTGCCTTTGGTATGTAAACCAGGGCCACTGCTGAATTTTTTTTCTTTTGTGACTCCTACTGGGAGGGGGTGCANCTCAGCAACTCTTCCCCATGAAGTCAGACATTTCTGCATCTTCCTTTCTGTCTCTCAATTCTCTCATGGCTACCTGCTTCTTTCTAATCCATGGTTCCCCCACACTTCAGTATAAGGATAGTAATGTTGCATATGAACCTTACACACTTGCTCCTAATCATTCCTTCCTCCCGCCCCNTACCAACTAAGCATTCCATTTCACACTCATCATGCTCAATATAAATCTAACGGGCAGTTCCCTCTGCACTCTCTTCTTCTCTCTACTTGCTGTTCAGCTTGGGCCCATCTTTGCTGCTGCTTTCTGCCTTCGCTCCTGAATCCAGCTCCTAGGTTCCAGCTCCCCCTGATTCATTGCTGTGAGGGTGTATACTGCATGAAAGGAAGTACAGAAAATAAGGAAAAAGATGTATAAAGCCATAGCTGTCTCTTAGGAAGTGCATATGGGGAGCTTTTCTCAATTGCATGAAAAATGAAACTTGTTACTGCCGCAGTCCAGACTATCCCAAATAACTGCAGATTAGCAAAATATTGATACCTCAGGTAGATACGCAGATTTTCAGGCTATCTCAGATACCTTGTTCCAAAACACGAAAAACATTGCTTACCTTTAACGTACATGTGACTTTTCCCTTCTGATAAAGCCTGACAGAGCTTAGCCTGAGAACAGCCTATCCAAACTTGTAAGAATACCCAGGGATAAAACTACCTTTTTTTTTTTTTTTATAAAACAAGACAGCAGAATACTGGATGCAGTCATCCTGAATATTTTGTATTGTGACTAAACCATTGTTAGAACATCTTTCCTTTGGATCTCATGAAAACCTAGCTTTTCATTGCAGTACATGTTCATTTATTGTTATATTCTGAAACATACATAAAGTTTATGGCTTTTTTCCTAAAACTATGATAAATATTTGGTACTGTATTATAAAACAGCAAACAAATGATAATTTTACCTTTTGCTCTGTGCTGCTATAATTACTTCCCTTAGGAGTACAACCTAGCCTTTTGTCACTTTGATAGCACTGTTATTCTCAAATAGAGGCAGCAGAGCAGCTAAAGGAGATGGATGCATATGTAAAAAGCTTTTAATCGCAAGCATGAACATATCTAAAGCAGCAGTGTGAATCTTCTTCCAAATGAGGTGTCTGTAGCTTCAAATCAGACATATTTTTAAATTTTCTAAACTACCAAGTAAGAAAATCTGAGTTCTGGCTCTGCTTTAGACTCCCTCAAAAAAAAAACAACCCCCAAACAAACCCAACAACAAATAAACTAGAATTACAAGCATCAAAGAACCCTGAACCAATGCAGTAACAGAACTGGGAAAAGCAATCATTCATTGTATACACAATATATTTACCCTCTGTCATTATGACTGTGGGGTCAAAATTACTGTAGAATATAGATAAAGTCAGGCACAGTCCGTAAATCACTTGGGGTCTGCTGTGGCCCCTGGTGCAATAACTGTGCCAACAGCAGAGGGAGCATTAAAATTATTACCCACGGTGAAGTGTGGGGAGTGAAACCCATGTTCCTGTAATCCTTATATTGTACGGGTAGGATGAACTCATTAGCCTTCTGGCAGTCATCCTAGAAGAAGGACAACTCTGATTCCAAACCCGGGCAGATGGAGCTCGTTTAGCCCTGGAAGGCCTTCCAGCTAAGAGGTTAAACCTCTGTCCTAAGGACTTGGCTACCAGCATCCAAGCTTGCTAGGCCCTGGCAGATGAACCTTAGGACTAAAGGGTGGGTCCAGCTCTGCACATGCTGTGTCTCACCTAAAAAAAATCCATTGTGCAGGCTGGAGGGTGCTATCCGCGCTGATGAAGAGCATGGATGGAGCCCTCCCTGGATCTTCGTTTGCAAAGCCTAGCCACAACAATAGATAAAGTATAACAGAATCAATGTCTTTTTGCCATTCCTCCTTCCCATAGTCTGATACAATTTACTGTAATATGCTACTTAACTTTGCTTTGAAATAGGTTGTGTGGAGGAGTGACACACACTTCAGGAGTAGTAGGTACTACTTGATGGAAGTCTGGTGCCATAAAATTACACTTTGTCAGCAAAGCAATTATTCCCACCCCACCCCCTCCTTTAAGATACTGGAGATCAGAAAAACCACTAGTGCAGGAGTGTAGGAATAAAGAGAAAACCATCAAAACTAATCCACTTTACATATAACAAGTGTCAATCTTCATAAATTAATCTCAATAATTTTATTTAATCACAGTATTAATTAAAGCAAGATGTAAAAAACTAAAAAATATAGAACATATGTAACATCATTATAAAGTCTTGGGGAAATAAGATTAATGTGCAAGGAGTTTATAAAAGATATTTCTAGGGATAAGCTAGATTTTTCCCTCTAAGGAAGCCTTGTCTTCTTACATTATGTGAATTCTATAAATTACATAGATTATATTTGTATGTAACCATCAGTTTCAAATAATATGAAGAACAAATGCTTGAAAACACAATCTAATGAATAAATGAGGCTGTTCAACATGATATGGTATGATCTGAGGAACAGTATGCATTAATCTCATTTGGAACTCTGATATTACACATCCACAAGACCAAGATTTGACATTTCCTGGCTTCTGAATCCTTAAATGAGCAAACTTAACATTATTTTAAAGCCAGCCACACTGTTAACATAATAATGAGCACAGAACTCTCTTAAGAAATATTTCACTCTTTCACTGAACGTTCTTGTTTTAATGCAATATAATTACTAGGAGGGTGTAGTAGAAAAGAGAACAATTCGTTTAAAGTCCATAGCAATACTGCCACTCATCTCTGTGGACAGAATTTCATCTTGAGCATGACAAATGTTTTTGACAAGTGTTAATAAATCGGAAGGACTCTGAAAAAGAAACTGAGTACTATAATTAAATATAATTAAATCAACTAAATTGATTCCAATCAAAAAATTAAATATAATTAAATCAACTAATCTCCATGAAAGCCAAAAATACCAACACTTGGGATCTCAGAATACTGATGTTTTATAACTTCTTGGGGGAGGCCAGAGGGGGACAGCCTTTGACAGTCTGGTTGCTACTTTAGTTCAGTTTTCCAGAAGACAAGAATTTATAGCTAATTGCCAACCTCAATCATATTTGCATATCACTTTTCTTAAAACATCCTTTCAAACGCTTCTTACATGATGAAATTAATCTTTAATTTTCAGCTTGAGTTGAATACTATCAACTGTAATGTGCACTTGTAAGATACATATTTTTGTGACAATGACTTCGACATTTCTGATTTTACAAGTCACTGAATGAGAAGTGTGATAAAAGGATCTGACTGGACCACTGCTAATGAAAATAAGTTATCAGCTGAGGCAAATCATCAGGTAAGGACATTCTCCATTATATGTCATGTCTGCTATCCTAAAGTGAGTGAACCATCATCTCGCATTCCTTTTCCCTGAAGAGAGGCATTCTGCTACATCCATGGCTGCACAACGTCGTGCATCCAGAGGCTTAAACACATTTAAATGGAGTCCTTAAGATTTCTATTCTCAAATTCATCTTCTAATACTTTTCCTCCACTGAATGGTGGAATGTGCCATTAACGTTACTTCATAGGTCTTCTCACTGCATGTCACAACACTTTTTCAGAACAACAAAACTTGTCTACAATTTTTCCAACAGCCTAAATTGCAGTAATGTGTGCTTTAAAAACAGCTTTCAACATGTAAAAACACAGTAAGCAATTTAATAGTATAAAGATGCTTCCTCTATAAATTATCATACTCAGAATTTGTGCCCACTGTGTCACCAAAATAAGATGGAAAGTGTCAGGTTTCCTTTTGGAAAGTTAGGATTCTGTTTCAAAAAAATTCAAAAATGACAATGGTAAAGATATGAAAAGCTTTAGGTGCTAAACATGTATGTATATTTTTTGTGTGTCTCAATGCAGCTGATTTTAAATAAAAAATTGATAATGAGATGCTCTCCCTCAGAATCCTAAAGTTTGGCCCAGAAAAGCCATAAAACAGAAGACTAAACTCACTCTGAGTTACACAAAGCTGCAATTGTGGAGTTCTGCATTTATGCATACTACAAATGCACCACAAACAGTTGGTGAGCCAGATTTAGAACTACATGATTACATTATCATGCCAGAGGATCAAGGAAATCGTGCTCCAAAATTCAATGTTTCTTGGCTTTTAATCACATGCCACAACAAACTTGATTCCAAAGTGGAGAATTTGAAATGTTTGAAATATCCCAAACTACACAGCTTCAAACTTATCTCCTAAAAATTAGCTTGATATTTGTCCTTAAGTGCAGCAACTCACAGGACAAATTAATCTGAGGCCAAAAGAGCCTTCTAGTCCTGTCCATGGAACTGCCATGATAATTAACAGTAATGAAGAAAGGACTAGCCACAAGGAGGAAAAATATTTCACATCTGTCTCTTGATAATTTGCATTTTTATTTTTAATAGGTGCAGAAGCAGTTAGCTGACTTATAACTAACAGATGCATCAAAAAAAATTACTTTTTTTGAACAGAAAAATAAAGCATGGGAAAAAAATTTCTAAGTTTTTATATCTAACCTTTTAAAAGCACTTCATTGATATGCGAGAGGAAATACAGATGAGAAAAGAAGATGTCCAATTAACACTGTAATATTAGATACCAGGCTTACAAATAACAACCTTCAGTATTTTAGGTGAAAGCAATCAAGAAGAACACTCAGTATGACCTAATAGCTATGATTTTTATATATTTAATTGGATACATAAACTAAAATTACTTTTAAAAAAGTAATATATAGAAGCAGGGAAGGATGTCTATTTGTCAGGGTCTAACTCAAGTCTAGCTCTAATCATTCCTTTGTTTGAAAGAAGGAAAAAGTCTGGATAAAACAACACATTAAAGTTGTCACAGAGCCCATGATAGCACCATCCATATGAAGAGGTACCTTGGCAGTTCTAGTCTATGACGTTCCGCTCAGTCCTTCATATTGCTGTTACGTGGTTCCCCCATGTATAACACTCTCTTTGGTTGCTGGTGTTCCAGATACTGCTCTGTCAATCTCCAGTTGCGAGAAGTCACTAACATGGCCTAATCTAGTGGCCTCAGGTTCAACTAAGTAGATCATGTCAACCTTCACTTTAGCATATGATCTGGTAGGGCGTTCTTCTATTGTAACAAGATAACTTATAGAAAGTTTTCTAAGCAGCAGTGCTTCAGCTGACAGCATCACACACTAGAACAAATCCTGGATGCCCTGTGTTTTGGAGGGGCAAGTCATAAGGATCAAAAGGACCTGTTATGAGCACTTTAGTATTCAGTGAAGAATTTATGGATCAAATTACATGTTTAGAAGTGGCACTCTGATGTTGTTTCTGGACTGCAGAAATAACAACCATGTGAAGGACCACAGAGTAATTATGTTAAAGGATGCACCAACACTTTATTTTTTTACCAAAGTCTTTACCTTTTCTTAAGCATGTCAACATGTAAAAAGAGTCCAGCACAGGGCCACCAAGGTTATTAAAGGAGTGGAACATCTGCCCTATGAGGACAGGCTGAGAGAGCTGGATCTCTTCAGCCTGGAGGAGACAGAGAGGGGACCTCATTATAAATATGTTAAGGGTGAATGTCAGGAGGAGAGAGCCAGGCTTTTCTCAATGTCATCCAATGTTAGGACAAGAGGTAATGGGAGCAAGTTAGATCACAGGAGGTTTAGTATTAACATTATGAAGAACTTCTTTACAGTAAGGGTGACAAAGCCCTGAACAGGCTGCCCAGGAGGCTGTGGAGTCTCCTTCTCTGGAGACATTCCAGAGCCGCCTGGATGCATTGCTGTGTGAGCTGGTCTAGGTGATCCTGCCCTGGCATGGGGGTTGGACTAGATGATCTTTCTAGGTCCCTTCCAACCCCTCTTTGTCACACACTGAATTATGCTGAATAAGAGTTTTACCATTTGCTTAATGACAATGCTTACCTCCTTTCTGAGAATCTGACCTGTCTAGAGTATTTCTATACTTTAACTTAGTTTGGCTTTTTTCTCTGCACTTTAAATAAAGCAGTTCATATTACTCATTATCACATAGCATATCTTTCTGAATTATTTTGGGGCATATTTTCATCCCTAGAATACATAATTTCATTTCCTGGTGCAACCTCATCTAGCTCACAGACATATTTAGTAAGCATGTTCCCCTTCTGAACAAACTAAAACACAAACATCAATTTATGCTCAAAGTGACCAAGTCATATATCTTTATTGTAACTTCAGTTACTGTATATTGGTTTCTGCAGGATTGAGTAAATTTATGAATTTCATATAAGTTTCATTTGTGTTCAAAGTGATAATTTAGTCACTAGACAGAAACAACTATGGAAAATTTTTCACAATTACTTTGCTTCACAAAACATATTTTGCATCTCCTCAGGTGTTCTCTATTGTTATTTTCAGTCTTCAGCACACCTCTCTTCTCATAATTATCTGTCCAAAAATTGGACACAGATTAAGACAGGGTTTTCTTTCATGCTTTGTGAAATCTTCTGCATTGTTTCTTACAAACAACTTCTGTTTAAATTATAAGATCCTTCCGAGGTTCAAGGATAACACTGTCCTGTGTTTCTTCCAAATTTACAGCCAGAATTTGCAAATTCTCACTGTATTTTCCACATCCCACCAGGATGTTCTGGCGGTGTTTTCCCACCGTGATGCTCCATTATGACATGGTTCCAATTAGAGTTTCCACCAGCCTCAAAAACTACACACTTGAGTAAGTCTCAAATCTTTCAGAACATTTCCAATGTTTATCCAAATTCTTTTTCTTTGAAATTCTTCTCAGAAATTTATTTCCACAAAGTACATCATTCCTCTTTCTTTACCACAGTTTGATAACTGGATCACATTTCAATTTCTATAACTTTACTGACTGAAGAGATTACTTTTGTTCTTGATCCCTCTCCAACTGTTTGCAGTGATTCTTAATTAAGATACTCCCAAAGTTTGCTGTTCCATTCTCTTTCCCACCTACCGCTCTAGTTCTATTTCCAACCCTCTTAACCATTAAGGAAAACTCAGAGTCAGAACGAATACCAAAAATAAGCCTTTACCTTCAGAGAAGCTAACATTCAGAAAGAAAATCAGTGGAGAAATGAATGTCTTTAGCCTCACAGCTGCTGGTGTTTTAATCCAGAATGTTCCTTGCCAGTTAATACATACATAAATACCACTTTCAAGTAAGCTTCCTTCAAAGAAAAGTCACCCAGCTAGGAAAGCTAAAAAATCTGGTACATCTTTTGGGCCCCATTCCAATGCTACTTGCTAGCACTGCTTATGCAGCATGAAGGAATGAATACAGCTGATTTGCCTCTAAGGAGAGGCATTCTGATGGCACTTTGCTGGGGCCTGTGCAACAGCCACCATCACACCGCCTGCAATTATACAGTTCCATTTTCTTACCACACTTCAACAACCAATCCTTGAATGATATGTGATGCAAATTTCCTGTATTTCTTTTTAAGAAAATTGCCTCCAATTTGCTCACAGGAAAAAGCAGGAACATTATTTTTTTGCTGACTTTTCACTCTGTGAGGGGTTGTTGAGCAGAAAGTCAATATTACTGTCTGCTTTTCAACAGACAGTTGCACCTTTTCAGCACAGAGCTGCACTTCAAATGCAGGTCAACAGAAGGTAAGACTGCATAGGAAGATCACTGCGAAGAAATGAAAGCAAACTAGAGATTACTCATTAGGATTTCTGAATTCTAGGTAACTAAATATGATGTGAAATTAAAATAATGAAAGGGGCATTAAAAGGTCATGGACTTTTAGCAATAGAATTGCTTATACAGGACTGTTTCAGCATAAAAATAAAAGTCTATTTTATTAAAATGTGGAGCTAGCTACCTTTTTTAATACTTTTAAATAGTCTACTGTCATTCAAACATCTTTTCAGCTCATCTCAGAGAGCTTAGTTCATCCCATTGAACAGCAACATAGACAACAGGCTGTCTACTCCAAGGAAAGATCAAAAATACTGTTCCTTTCCCTAGGAAGAATTGCAAAACAAGAAGGACTTTTATCAGCTTTCACCTACAAACAAGTGATAGAAGTTAACCTGCATATTTTACTTCTATTTAATTACTTAAGCTAAGAAACCCAGTTACTGAGCATGGACTCATTAAAAACAGTATGAAAAGCTAGATACTTAAAGGCATGTGCTGTATGTCTGCAACAGCAGAAAGACTCTTTGACATGGATACTCACATTCTAGTGCTACACTGGGGACATGCATCTAAGCAAATGCTGCGTATAGCAAATGACTTAATGATACGGGACTTCAGGCTCACTGATTAACTCCAAATATCACTCTCAGATTTCTGTGTGTTGTAAGTCAACAGCAGTACCCTTTTCCAAAAATTCTTTTATTTTTCCAGTCGAATAGTATAATGAGCAAGTACAACCTCTCCTTATATATATTTTCAGTAGTAGAAAGTGTATCTTCAATAGTATAAAGCTAAAAACCAGATGGATTTCCAATCTCTGAATGACACAAAGAAATACATTGTACTGTCTTAAGTACAACAGAAGTCATCCAGACAGATCTTGACAGGCTTGAGTGGTGTGCCCATGAAGTTCAATGAGGCCAAGTGCAAGGTCCTGCATGTGGGTAGGCTAAGTTTCAGGCACAGATACAGGTTAGGCAATGAGCGGATTAAGAGCAGCCCTGTGGAGGAGGACTTGGGGTGTTGGTGGATGAAAAACTGAATAAGAGCCAACAATGCGCCTTCACATCCTAGAAAACCAATTGCATCCTGGGCTGCATCAAAAGAAGCATGTCTGGCAGGTCAAGGGACTTGATTCTCCCCCTCTGCTCCGGTCTGGTGGGACCCCACCTGGAATACTGCATTCATGTCTGGGACACCCAGCATCTGAAAGACATGGACCTGCTCAAGTGGATCCAGAGGAGAGCTACAAAAATGATCAGAGGGCAGGAGCCCCTGCCCTATGAGGACAGGATGTGAGAGCTGGAGTTGTTCAGGCTGGAGAAAAGAAAGCTCTGGTGGACCTTATTGCAGCCTTCCAGTACTTAAAGGGGGCCTACAAAAAGGATGGGGAGGGACTCGCCATCAGGGAATGCAGTGATAGGATGAGGGGTAATGATTTTAAACTAAAAGAAGCTAGGTTTAGATTAGATAGCAGGAAGCAATTCTTTAGAGTGAGGGTGGTGAGACACTGGAACAAGTTGTCCAGGGAAGTTGTGAATGCCCCATCCCTCTGTTTAAAACCAAGTTGGATCAGGGGTTTGAGCAATCTGGTCTAGTGGAATGTGTTCCCCTGCCCACAGCAGAGGATGATTTTATAAGTACATTCTATTATGTTTAAGTTCTTTTCCTTGTTATATTGCATTCACCCATACTGATATGCTTACTATAAGGTATAACATAGTTAAGTCAGAACCATCAGAAAATAGCACTGACAGGGCTTTAGAGAGGGCATCTAAGTCCACATCCTTGACATAAACCAGGATCACAAACACCTGAAACGTTCTGAAATGCTTATCTAAACACTTACATCCTCCAAGAATCCAGAGCTTCCCCAGAGAGTCTATCCCTTTACTTCACAACTTACAACCTGAAAGCTCATACTGTGATTTTAACTTAAACTCTTCTCGCTGCAGTGTAAAGTCACAGTGAGAAAAAAACAGAGTGGGATGTTAAATAGTAGATGCCTTGGATGAAGCTCTAAGAAAGAGTGCTTAGCAGACAATTTCCCACTCAACTCAGTGGGAAAACTTAATTCAATATCATTTAAGCAGTCTTAGGGTCCATAGTCACTGCATGCAAGCCATACACTGAACATGCTTCACTCCTACTGCACATTTTTAAGCTTCTTGTATACTTGCCAGCCTGGCCTTGCCTGGCCAAAACAAAATCAAAAATTATTAAAAGATTACAAAGATCATTCATTCCTGAGACTCTACTAAAGAAATAACTAGAATTGTTCAATAGAGTCTGGTTATAAAAGTTTATGGTCCAGACAGACCTTCCTCTGATTTCAGCTATGAACTTCAATGCATTATTCAAACTGAAAATACATCATGAAAAAAAATTCTTCATTTAGAAATGTTTACTGAATCAGAATGAACCTACTGAGACTCCAAATAACACTGGAGAGATGCAGGGAGAGACATCCTACATCACCGTTTCTGGGAAGTAGACTCTTTTTAACTAGAAGGGGTTTCCATGTGAGGAGGAACAAAAAAATACAGAAGATCTTTGTTGTTTCTCTTCAGGAATATCTAATTTCCATCATCGTGAACAGTGAAAACTGCAGTCCAAAAAGAATAAACTATAGAATCTTAGCAAACAAAGAAATTGATATACAGTTATAACTTGGGTTTTTTCTTAAAACAAAAAAGTAGCTAACATTGATTCTGGCAGTTTTATTAAGTACTAACGTCAGTGCAATTTTGCAGGTACTAGACATTTCTGTACGTTGTTGTTGTACATAGTTGTTAGCAGTATTTATTTGTTTTCTTTAAAGCAGAATTAGATGTACCACTACTTCGAACTCAGCTCTTGTATAAGCTGTATGGCAGCTAGGCTTAGAGAGGAGAAACATAAAACCACCTACAACTTTGTCCAGTAGCTTTAATCCACGCAAAGCCAAAAATCAATTTTTAATTAGTGAAATAGCTTGAGAAATCATGCTCTTATACAATGTTTGTAATCCTGTGGAAGTTAACAGCAAAGCTACCACTGGCTTTAAAGTAAATATGTTTGAATTTGGCATCCTCAGGCTTTTTCCCAACTAATTTTTCTAAGGTTGGGCCTCAATGAGCAAAAAACTGAATATACTTTTTTGTCATGCTTACTCAACTGAATGTGTGTCATCGTCATCGTGGCTAGGCTTCGCGAATGAAGCTCCAGGGAGGGCTCCATCCACCCTCCTCATCAGCGCCTTTTACAAGCACGCTGATAAAAAGAGGATAGCAGATAGCACCCTCGAGCTTGCGCTATGGATTTTTTTTTAGGTGAGACACAGCATGCGCAGAGCTGGACCCACCCTTTAGTCCTAAGCTTCATCTGCCAGGGCCTAGCAAGCTTGGACACTGGCAGCGAAGTCCTTAGGGCAGAGGTTTAACCTCTTAGATGGAAGGCCTTATGTGCTAAACGAGCTCCATCTGCCTGGGTTTGGAATTAGAGTTGTCCTTCTCCTAGGATGACTGCCAGAAGGCTAATGAGCTCATGCTACCCATCCAAGGATTCTAGGAACATGGGTATCACTCCCCACACTTTCCCGTGGGCAATGAGTTTAATGCTCCCTCTGCTGTGGGCACAGTTATCGCACCAGGGGCCACAGCAGACCCCAAGTGATTTTCAGACTGTGCCTACTGAATGTGTGTGATATGGTTTAAAAGCACTGCTTAGGAGCAGGTGGAAAAATCTAGAGCCATATTAGCTAACCAAACTAAAGAGAGACTATTTAATCACATTCCATTCATTCAACTGAGTTCAGAAGATTGAAGGACAGACTCCTACTTGTTTATGAAGACATACCCTAACTGTTTAACAGGGGCATGTCATGGTAATTTACTGGAAGAGAAAGTGTCAGAAACAGAGGACAGAAAGCTATGATATATACTGTATCCAGAAGTCTGCACTAGATTGCTATACAGCTATACCTTTTTTTATTAGCATTTCACAGTGCACAGCAAAACGCATTGGTTTTACCAGTGCCTAAAAGGAGTCAGTTCATTACATTAACTGTTCTAATACTGAATCAATTGGTCCTGCGAGACATACCATAGGATGACTTCTGTTTTTATACATCTAAACAAAAAAAGTGTCAGCTCTTAAGCAACAAGTACAATGATCTCCACTTATTTGTGATAAGCATGCACTGTTTGATAGGACAGGAACAATTTTGGTCCACCACTATTCACTGCAAGGAAGACAAACAGTCTTCCAGATGTTAATGCTTCCTTATAATCCATTGGTCACAACTAATGTCGCTTCAAGGGAAACAGTTGCAGATGCTTGATTTACAGAGCATCATATAGGGATTAATAAATTATATAGAACAAGTACCCCTTATTTTCATACTCAAAAGATAAGCATAAAATACAGAGCTGAGAGGCCGATTCTTGTGTCAGGACAGAGAAGAGGAAATTCAGAAACAGTGATATGTCATATATGCCCACTTCTGGAAACTGGTTTTCCTCAGAGCCTAACAGTATTCTACAGTATATATACTATCATACATTTTAACATTATTTAGCACAGCAGATTAAGATAGCAGGGGAGATGCAAAGCTATGAAAATGTATACCAACAGCAGTGAGAATAATTATCTCAAGCGCTAATGTGTCAATTTCTATTGTGGCATTGTTTAATCAACTGCTAATATTTTATACTTCAGTCTATCCTACATTACATTTTTCTTAAAGCATATAGTGCCCTTAAGGTAACATGTAAAGGTCCTTAAGCTTTATATCTGGGTTTATAAGTCACATGCTTAGTGATTCAGTTCCTCCTCGGGATATGCATCTCTTCAATAACAGTAAAAACAAAGAAATAATTCTTTCCTTTATGAACTTTTACAGTTAAATATATTTGAACTGAAGTAGTTAAGACTGTGTATGTTACACAGGCTGTGTACATCATGCAATTCATCAGCACGAAAGCTATTTTGTCTCCACTGTGTTAAAGGTTGTTGTCTCCATCATCTCTGTTTCTATTACTGGTTAAATAATCTCCAGTGTTGTATCTGTAAAAGATACAGTAGTACTGTACTGAATGAGGAAAACTTGAGAGATGCTCCCTTCAAAATTAGCTGAAGATGCATGAAGTAAACAACAATTAAAAAAAAAATAAATCTATAAATAGACATCAGGCTAATAGTTATTACACTCAATAATTTGGCATGATATGCATGACAGCTTCGACCTCTAAAATAATTTAGCACCTTGAGCTGAGATTAAATGCAGAACATTAATTTTTTCCCTCTGGTTGTCAAGCCAACCAAGAGGCCTGTCAAATCCATTTAAATAAAGCTTGCATCATGTAATAATATTAAAGGGGATAAAATATTAATATGGGTCTGTGATAGAACATTGGACAAAATAACCGCAGCAAGGCAGCTTTAATTTACTACACCAACAGTCTGACTCTATGCTGAAAGCAAGATTTAAATGTCCAAAGGAATATATATTTGATTTTTATGGTATTGCCCATTTATAAAATGTTACTGATTTGCAATTGCTGAGAATATTTAGCATTATTATGTAGAAAAAAAGAATACTGGACCAAAGTTCCCCCCACATAAGCAGATGTCAGTTCAGTGATAGCAGTATGGCTGTATCCATTTATTGCCAGTAATGAATTTTCTTCCTTCAGCTAGAGGATGATAAATGTCATGCAAAACATCAATATTTCATAATGTAAAAATGGATTGAAAGAGTACCTAGGCTCCCAGACCAAAGACAAACAACTTGAAATATTTAGGCTACAGGTGCCTTATCAGAACAGTAAGTTTTATGTTGTCAGTATAGAACTACTTAGGGACAGAAAAGAATAGCAAAATGGAACAAATTGAAACAAGTCTATACAGTTTCCTTGTCCAAAAAAAAAACAACCAAACTTGAAACATACAGATTTAGACATGTTTAATTTGCATGATAAATGGGATTTATCATATTTATAGACAATACTACATACAGACAGAATATATTCAATGTCACAGTCTCAACTCCATTTCAGTTATGCTTTTTTGGTTTTTAACTTTCCAAATCATATTATTTTCTAAAGTTAGGATTGCAACAAGAATACAGGCTTAAAAATTTACCCCATGCCAGCTAAGTTCAGCTATAATCCTGCACGTTGCAAGTTTGCAAAAGCACTGCTGATAATTGTCAAAAATTTGATCAATGCCCAAGTTTCTATTTAAGGATAGTTCTCTTTATTACCAGTAAATATTTTTTCTTTTATTACAGTGTTGTTATATCACGGTGTGCCTCTGTATAACAGAAAATCTTGTTTCTTAAAAGAACTGAAAGGTTAAAACAGTAAAGTCCTGGTCCTAATGCACTTAATTGCAAGTGTGGGGCTGCACTGTTGTAACCATGCACATGTGCATAATCACAACACAGTCACGCAACTGTGGCAAAAATGTGAAACTCACAGCAATGGAAGACCTAGATCTAAACAAGAAGAAACAGCAAGAGGACAAATAAAAAAAAAAATAAACTACACAGAGGGTACTTCATATAAAATATGGATAGGCTCTGCATTAGCTTTAAAGAAACCAGCATGGAGCCAGATGTGCAAAGCAGATAAGGGAAAAGGCAGAGATCTACCAATACAGAATGAGCACAGGAGGAAGTCTCAGTGGGCTTGGAACTGTATTTGTGGCATGGCTCCAAGTTATCTCTAAATATGATGAAGTTCCTTGCACAAAACCTGTCCATCAAACCTAGTCAAATTTTTTGGTTGTGTTTAACTGGAAATTAGTAACTTTAAGAGACTAAAACAATGGGCTGTCTAGTATTCCATAAACAACACATATTCAATACAAGCTCATTCAGTCTTAAAATTACAGGTTCTGAACTGACAGATAAGAAATCTCAGGGTAAGACAAATAACTGACAGATTCTTAGTGGATATGCTCAAATGGCTATCTCAGAATGTTTCCAATGAGTATTTCACTACATAGGTCATAGCCTGTATCAGTTCTCATACCACCTTTTCATCTCTCCACCCACCATCACCATCTACCACCTGAGTTTCCTCCACTCTTCACCTCATCTGCCACCTCACCTTGATCAGACTGAACCCTAGCAGGTTTTACTGCAAGTGAGGGGGTGGCTGGTGGTGTGGGGAGGGGGGAAACCAGGAAGGTGTGTAACACCCTCTATTTTTACTGTTATATATTTTATCTATGTTAAAAGAGGTTATTATTTACAACTCAGTCCCAGTGTTCAGTGATTCCTTTTGGGGAAGGAGGAGGCTCTTAAACAGGCTTCCTTCTGAGTTTGTCCTTTCAAACCAGGACAAGAGAGTAGAGTGAAACTAATTTACCTAACTCCATTTTTCAAAGCAATTGTATTTCCCATTTCAAGGCTGATGAAACTGATAAATATTGAGCGAAGTGGAAAAAATAAAAAAAGTTTTATAAAAGTCAGCAGGGATGTATTTTTTATTTTTTTTTAAGCTGACTGTCCTTTTTTGCTGCCCGCCTATATTTCACATATTTGTCCTTTTGTAGCACTTTACATCTTCTACAATTAAACTAAGATTAAGGAGGCTGCGGAACATGAAAGGTTCTATAGTCATTTGATGTTAGATATACAGGAAAAAAAACCCCTAGTAATTAAAAAGAAAACAATGCAGATGATATCTAGGAAAAACTATCCATAATGAACTAGAAAAGCCCAGAAACAAACCAAAAAAAAATCAATGACCAATGTAAAGATTTCTAAGATTCCAGATACCATGTTCAGTCACATATTCGCTATAGAATGACCTCCACCTTCTCCAAATACTTGCTTGACCCTCATGTGAGCACATGTTGGAATCTGTTCCATATCTACTTTTAACATTGTATGAACCTACATTACACGATCTAACTCTTCTGTAAAAAACAATACATGCATTAGAAAAAAATTTTTGCAGAACCACTTGCTTGTCAATCTGATTTCATCACTGACCAGTATGTGGGAATGATATCTCTAATTTTTAGGAAAAGTTCCATTTAGCATTTTTTTCACTGTGAGAGTATTAACATTTTCACTTCGACTGAGCTTACATATGTCTGAGCTTACATTTGAACATCAACACTTCATCTCTCTGATTGCTCTCCCAATCCCAGTGCTATGCACAAAGCACAAAGTGCAAAGCTGCAGTATTTCCCAGCACATCTCGGTTTGCACCCAGATAAAAGTGCCAAGTTCTGTGTCTAGAAGCCATCAAAAAAGGACTGGAATAACAGTTGCAACACACAGCACTTTGGCTACACAGAACATGGAATCAGTGCACTGCAGTAAATCATCCAGTGAAATATTATGGATTTAGCCTGAAAGTTTAGCAAATTCTTGATTTTACATTTTTTATAACAAACTCCTGGAGTACTCCACCTTGCAACATTTACAGAAGATACAGAATTCATTTTCTGCACCTTCTTTTGCAAGATGTGAAATAAGTCCTGCCTTGCTTTATATCCTGGATGATTTCTGTACATTTTTGTTTGTTTATTCAGGTATGATGCAGGTTCATCCTCCACACATCAGTAGTACTGTTGATGTGTTGGTATTCCTTTTTTCCTAGAGGTAAGACAGGAGCACACATTTAGAATTTCATTATACACTGACACTGGAAAAGAATTTTAAAGAGAAGTGAGTTTTATACTAGGATCCTGAAGGTAGTGAATCTGCAGCTGTCTAAAACCATGTCAGCACTAAAACACATCAACTCAAGTGATTTCATGGTTTTGTTCTGATCTACTGCAGAATTTTACGTCAGTTGAACACCACAGCAAAAGAGTGCTTCTTTGGGCACATTGGTGCTAGACCCTTTGAAGGAAAAATCAGAACCTTGAATCTGACCTCATGTCAGAGGAGCACCTAGAACTGTATCTTCAGGTGAAGAGCTCATATTGTTATATGACACCAAAGGAAACAGTTACTGCAATTCATAGAGCTGAAACTTTTCTGAGAATACCTGGAAGCAGCAGCCATCCTACAGCATGACAGATCATCATTACCATTTCTTCTTTTCTTCAGTATGAAATTAAATCCCAGGAGACCTGGAACTGGCAGAAAGCCAAGACTATCATCAATTGTAGTAGCTAGTAGCCACATCGCTTAAATTCATGTAAGGCAAGCACAGATAATCTTTCCATTCTATGGAGGGGATGAGCAGGAAATCAGAAAATTCCTCTCTTCTGAAGGCAGAAAGGAAAGGCAGAAAGTAATAGCTTTGTCTGTAACTTTAATTAAGATCACCATATGTAAATAACCCTTATCCTTTAATTTACCCCATACATGTAATCCTAGGCTAAAGAAAAAACAAAACATAGGTGAACACAGTAAGATAGTTCTGCATCTAAAAATGTAAATGAACCACTCTGGGACATTTTTATAAATTTTTACTATTATATTTTACTATTTTTACTATTTTTTCTTTAATTGAACATCAAGTTTTATTAGATACTGTTCAATTTACTGGGGCAGGTTCTCTGCTTTGGAGAAATAGCAAGACCTGAGACAGAAGCACTGAAGAACAAGAATGGCAATAACAGACTGAAGCAGACACAAGTGAACTAGAAAAGCACCCTACATGTGGAGACATGTATTGCTTCTTGCCCTGGTTTGAGCTAGAACAGAACTAATTTCATTCAGTGATTTACTTTACAGCTAAAGCTCTTCTCAATAACTGCACTTTCTGAAATTAACAGCATGCCTTCACAGGCAGTGCCTTCTTCTAGCTGTGGTAAGACCTAATGTTTAGAATTACTGCCAAGGACTGGTATGCAGACCAAGGTCACTGCTAAATCTTGTGTACTATGATGGGGGGTGCAGAGTAAAAGCTGCACCTTCAGGGAGGAGCAGATGGGACAGGTGGCCCTAAACTGACCAGTGTGGTATTCCATTCCATTCCATTCCATTCCATTCCATTCCATTCCATTCCATTCCATTCCATTCTTTCTCTCTCTTTCTTCTTCCACGGCCAGAATCCAAGGAGGACTCTGTCTGTTCTCCCTTTGTTCCCGTTCCAAGAACACCTGAATCTAGTTCCAGGATCCAGCCCCCTATGCCTTGTTCCTCTCTGCTGCTGAGTCCTACTGTATCAGTCGTGAGAGTGATGTAGTTGCCATTAAGCGGGGTTTGGGTTTGGTATTGGTTTTGTATATATTTGTGTATTTTTCATTTTATTGCCATTATTTACATTAAAGCAGTTTTAGTTTTCTTTTTCAATTCACAATTCTCTCTCTGTTATTCCCTTTCCCTTCTCAGGCTGGGGGGATAGGGAAGATGAGGTAATAGAGGGTGCCTGTCATTGGATTAGTGGTCAGCCCAGCCCTAACTCTTGATACTTCTAGCTAATCCTCCATTTTTATGAAAACAAATAATGTTTTAAATTGAACTTCCAAATTGAACTACTTGAGGTCGATGCACACTTGCTGATCATTTTATAAATATCTACTTTAGGCCCTAATTCACCAATTTCAATATCTGCATGGTATTAATCAAGGAATTATTCCAATAGCTGAAGTTATATACATTAAATATCTTTGGAAAAGGTCAGTCACAGATATCAAATTATTCTAACTGTCACAGTTTCATAATGCCACCAATACAAAACCGGAGTCAATCAGTTATGATCCCCAAATGAGTGCTTTCCCCAGATGTACTACAGAAAGAATTACAGGATACATAACAGTAAAACTTAAGAAAGGATGCCTAAAGTGGAAGGGAACATCTATTGCGTAGAGGGACTTATAGACCACTGAGTCATTTGAATGTTTATTATAGTGCAGTGGAAAAGCACTACGTACTCCACACTTAAGAAAAATGCAAAATCTACTGTTAGCCACACTAACCTTCACATACTTAGATAACACTTAAATCGTTTTCATAATGTAACTAATTGACTAAGTTACTATTGTAAATACTGAGGACACACACTCACCTTGAGGCACATAACTTCAGATATTTTGAATCACTCCTGCTCTCGAGTTTTTCAGTAAGAATTGTTGGGCCAAATACACTTCCCTTATAGTTGGAGCAATTATACTGTTATCAGACATGCAGTCTTGGGCAGGAAGAGACAGAAGCTACTTCATGCTCATTTATTAACTGATTAGACTACTCTGAAACAAACAGAAAAAATTGCTCTGCTTCAATTTCTATATAGGCAGTAGTAGAAAAGAGAAATGGTGCACTTCAAACTTCCCCTAGATCCAGTACTTCACTTAGTAATACATCACAAAGGTTCTGTAGAAAACATACTCCTCTTTTTTTCCAATTTAAGTAAAGATTTCTTAAGTTCAGTGTTACTGAGCCCAGTAATTTTGTCCTCAAAATTATATTAAATACTAGATATAATTTCAGTCATAATATGTTTCCCCAATGCTCACTACTTGCAACTAATTGGAACCATCTACTAATCATCTACTCTAGACTCCATACATAATATTTTCAGTTCACAAAACATTTTCAGTTTCTTGTCTTCTCTTCCTTTCTGTTCATTTCTTTAATGAGACAGTAATACACCTTCACTAAAGTATGTAGTTAATGAAATTCAGGCTTTTAAGTGTTTTGTGCATATTCAGAATATTATGTCCTAATTTGGTGATCTTTGGTGTGGAAAAGCAATGTTGATTTGTTAGACTCCCTTAAAATAGCAGACTCTTCTAAGTGAAGATTTACAACCTCTGAATTGCTTTCTTGACAAAAAGGCTAGGTTTAATCTAACATTCTGCTTTCAGCGCAGTTGCAGAAGATCTTCCCTGTAATTTTACACTACTTTTTTAAACAAGTTTGCTCATTCATCTTTGCATGGAAAACAATCAAAATCAGGAAAGACATTTTTGTCTGTTGCAGCTAATGAGTTAAGGGGAACAATTACACCATCTTGTGAATATTCTAAGTAATCAACTTGTCCCACAACTAAACATAGACTAGACAAAAGAAATGTGTGTTAGAAAACTGAACACAATAAAGCATGGCCTCTGTTCTATGTATGGTCACCAAGGAGACTCTGTCACACTAATTTCATAGCCAGGAATTTCCTAGGGCATAAAATCAGGCTCAAGACCCTGCCCTAAATATTTTTTTTAAAAAAAGGAAAGCTAACAGTAGATGAGAAAATATGTCCCACGACACATCTTGCATTGGTGTTTAATGCACTCATCTGTAATGCAGTAAATCCAGAGCAAGTTTCTGCTTCACATCTTACATAGCCCGTTTTGACTTTCCATCAAACCACAGGGTCATGTATCAAATGTGAATGTTAGAATCTCTAAACTACTCTGTGGTAGGACACTTGGAGAAAATACATTCAGAGTTCATGAATCCTACATCAGGGAACCTCAGGCTTCAGTATGAGCTACAGTAGTGCAAAGCCTGAGGAGCTGAATCAGCCCTCTAGGCATGTCTGACAGAAGAATCCCAAGAACCTACAGGGTAAGCAGACAGTCAAACGTTAGCACCCAGCTGATGGACACTGACCAAATACATCTAGAGATCTGGCTGTTTCAACTCATTTCAATGAGATAATCATATAGTAATACATGATTTCATTGAGATAGTCAAAAGACTCCTTTCTGAAGAGGCTATATGGGAAAGTATCTAGTCATGCACCCAAAACTACCCTTCAAACTAAACCGATAATAGTAGATGGGGAAACAGTCATGGGAATCACTCGAAACCACTTTCTCAAAAAAAAAAAAGATTAATCATAGAATCATAGAATGGCCAGGTTGGAAGGGACCCCAAAGATCATCCAGTTCCAACCTCCCTGCACTGAGCAGGGATGCCAATCACTAGACCAGGTCACCCAGGGCCACATCCAGCCTGGCCTTGAACACTGCCAGGGATGGGGCAGCCACAACCTCTCTGGGCAACCTGTTCCAGTGCCTAACCACTCTCCGGGTAAAGAACTTCCTTCTAATCTCCAATCTAAATTTCCCCTCCTTCAGTTTATATCCATTCCCCCTTGTCCTATCACAGTCTGACCTCCTAAAAAGTCTCTCCCCTTCTGTCCTATAATCCCCCTTTAGGTACTGGAAAACTGCTATAAGATCCCCTCAAAGCCTTCTCTCCTCCAGGCTGAACAATCCCAACTGTCTCAGCCTATCCTCATAGGGGAGGTTCTCCAGTCCTTTAATCATCTTTGTGGCCTCCTCTGGACTCGCTCCAACAGCTCCACATCTTTTGGATGCTGAGGAGCCCAGAACTGGATGAAGTACTCCAGATGGGGCCTCACAAGCGCAGAGTAGAGAGGCAGAATCACCTCCCTAGACCTGCTGCTCATGCCTCTCCTGATGCAGCCNTATCGAAGGCCTTACAAAAGTCCAAGTAAATGACATCAGTTGGTCTCCCCTCATCAACTGCTGCGATCACTCCATCATAGAAGGCCACCAGATTGGTCAGGCACGATCTGCCTTTAGTGAATCCATGTTGAATTAATACTGTAGTACAGCCTGTCAAGAGTAGCTCGTGAACTTTCTGGCCTTTCCGCTCTTACCGATCTATCAAATGGGGCTAGTCATTCTGCCAACCTGTGATGAAAGACTAATTAATGCTTGTGACACTATGGAAGTTGGAAATAACTCTAAAAAGACATTTGTTTTATCCATATATATGGGGACATTTCCTGCATTCTCACAGTTTTTCCTTTTCCTAAGAAAACTATGAAGTTGCAGTACTTTTCAGCAGTTTCAGTTATAACAGTCACAATTTTAATAGCAACTCAAACAGTTATATCTCTTCTAAAAACATGACTTTTGTATTAAAAGTTATTTTTCCCCGTAAAGAAGCCCATCTTGACCATGAGACATACAAGTCTGAGCAAAAACTAGTAACATTCGTTTGTTCTACGGATTTGTGTCTCACACCTAATTGATATTTTTTACTGCATCATAATAAAGTAAGGCAAGTAGTATCTTATTAGTTCAAATACCACTGACAGAACACCATAGGCACACCAAAACAGTTTTAATAAGTATAAGCTCATTCCTTATCAAATGGTAGGTGAACCAATGAGAAAAGCATGCTTTGCTGGGGATTACATCCTCTGACTTCTAATACAGCAAGTTATCTAAAAATTTTAGGTCATTATTAATAATTTTCCTTTAAGAGTTCTGTGGCAAACAATAGGGTTGAACTGACACTGCAAACCCTCATTTCCCTGACAATTCAGTCTAAATTCTGGTTACTGTAGGACTGCAGGTCAAAGAAAATCCCATACAATCTCCAGACAGAAAAAAGTACTCAAGAGTAGATTTATTGCCACTAATAGAAATCAAAAGTGTTACGCTAGTAACATTTCCAAGACAATGGTAGAGTTAGAATCTGTACCTAAGCATATAAAATTCTACATCTTAAATGACCATTCACATATTAAAAACATATAAAAAACGATCTACAGTGTAATGCACTTTGTTCTTAATATTGGCAGAAAACAATAACTAAAATCAGTGGTAAACTTCAACACACTTTAATTCTATAGATAGGTTAAGTCTGATTCTGTACTGTTAAATCAGCAAACATGAGTTTGTGGGGTTTTTTCTGGCTGAGTAAAGACTGGAGCACTCAGTTCTTTGCCACCTAAAGTGGCACTTTGAAAAATGATGTTAGTTTTGTTTGCAACCTCAGCTGACACAGGGAAAATGCTAAGATGAATTGTTAACATTTCTGCATGAGCTCTGGACAGGATGATGCAATATGCTGAAACAACCCAAACAACAGGAAGTGGCACAGGAGCAAACAAAGAGAAAAAGCAGCCCTTGCAGTCCGTGAGTGATTAACTGCCTGCTCTGATAAAACAGGGAAACCCTTTCAGTGCAAGGTAGTTATTTACTCTAGAAACAAAATCCAAAACTTAATACAGAGTGTGTCAAATCTTTATCACTGCAGAGTATGACAACAGGTCTGTCTGCAAGACCAAATGCTAGATAAATAGGGAAGCTGCAGCACAATCATTCAAGGAAAAACGAAATATTTCAGTGTGATTTCTAGTGCAATCAAGCAACCAATTCACAGCAGCAAATCAGTAGATTTCTCCCTAGAACACCTTATTTAGGGAAGCAAGTTGGGAAAGAAATTTGCTTCCTTTTATCCTTTCATGTTGTAGATTTAACTATCAGCAGTAGACACTGTGGTAAATGCAACAACCTTCCTGCCAGATCACAAAAACAAGGAGAATGGTCTTGAAAGAACCAAAGCTATCAACAGGGGAGGAGAAAAATGAATCGAGGCAAGAATACCAATGAATCTGAGTTGATATATAGGACTGAAAGTAAAATGGAAGTTCTGGCACGGAACAAGTCTGTATATCCTCAAGACAGACAACAATTTAGATTTACAGAAAACCTTGAATGGTGAGAAGCTAAAATGCAGTATCACTGTTTATCCGTTATCCACTTTTACGGGTCAGATTAGGAGCATTTTCCTCTAATAACAGTAAGTGAAAAAATTTTCTCCAAGTTTTTCAAACAAGACTGGAAATCTTAGAATTAAGTCACAATATATGTTTTCTAAAAATGTTCCAAAGATTAAGTTTTGTTCTTATGTGCAGTGGAATCTATATTGTCTGTATTTTCCCAGCATTTTAACTAACCTTCAGTGAATGTGGGACTTATCCTTGCCTCATCTATTTCACACAAATTGAACAAAAAATTCAGATTTCTGTTTACTGTTGTATTTTAAACAAAATTAAAACAGAAAAAGTGAGGCGTTATTAATTATGTGAAACATGAGCTACAGCTCTTGAATTTACACTTCAACTATAAAAACAAATTGCTGTAGTATTATTATAGTAACTATTCTTCCGTTATCAGGTAGAAATCCATGTATATCTTCATGTGTTAAATTGGATTGTGTTGTTCCTCCGGTGATCTCACCAAAAAAATGAGAATTCCAAAATATGGACAAGAATTCCGTTAGGCAAAGAGCTCTTCATTATTCAGGGTCTCACTTAACCTTTCCTATAATATAATACAGTGCACACTGGCAGCCCAGAAGGCTAATCGCATCCTGGGCTGCATCAAAAGAAGCGTGGCCAGCAGATCCAGAGAGGTGATTTTNACACAATGCCAAAGAAATACACTGTGACAATATAAATGGCGTTTTTTTCTGTCATCACAGGAAAGATGTTAATCAACAAAGCAAGTAAGCAGACAGACAAAAGGGGAAGAGCAGAAAATAGCTTTCTGGCCCTTCACATGTATTTCAGGACTACAGACATTACATGCAATTTTTTAATGCCACATTTGAAGCAGCAACGGTCTCCTCTCCACATCAGACATGAGCTGGATTCAAGTAGATCAGTAGACAGTACCTCATGCCCTCATAAAATGTTTCCACTGAATGAAGTGGCAAATGATTACAGAATGAAACATCTCCACTAACCAAAGAACTAAAAGCCCAGACAATTTGAGGCCTGGTAGGTTTCATATCAGTATGAGTGCAACACATTACTACTGCTACCAGCCAACTCTAAATCAGTATGAATAGGGAGCTGTGCTTCATGGCACACCAAATATCCTACTTCCTTCGTCATTCATATGATGGATTTTGCCAGAGAGGCTTCTCAGTTTCCTTGCTCAGAAAGTATTCCCACATGCACAAGTTTCAAACGCATTCTTTAATAAGGTATTGATCCCTTACCTTTAGCTTGCTAAAATGTTCTAACAGGCCTATGTTTGCACACCTACCATATCCCCTTATATTTTTCTTTAATGCCTAGCCACCATGAACTATTGCCACTTCACTTTGTATGGCTAGGCTTCGCGAACGAAGATGGCCACTTCACTACTACCCTCACTTATCCCGTTATCCTTATTTCCATTGCCTTAACACATCTGTATTAAGTGCCAATCATCAGAGCTTACTCTTTCCCTCTCCTCTTAATACTACACTGTCCTACATGATCAAGAGTCTCCCAACATTCCTAGTGCTACTCCTTTCCTGTCCACTTCCCTAAAAGTTAGCAAAAACACTGTAAAGCCTCTTTAACTGAAAACGCAATCCTTTTACTATTGCTGAGGCTGCATTGCCCCATAATGTCTCAGGATTTTCAGGGTACAGCTTTATAAAGCAAGCATTACTTGAGTGTTGTGTGTACCCCAGCTGAGAGAACTGCCTAGCTGGTCAAGATGGGACTCTGGTATCTGGCTAATGATTTTGCAGTGCTCCACTCCTAAGAGCCCAGGGCAGGAGCGGAAGACACAGAGAGATGAGAGAACTGCAGTGGTGATTTGAGGGAACTAAGGTTTACAAACAGACCAGCATCAATTGTCAGTGACAAAGTGGATGCATATTATTTATCTTCATCATTACAAACTCTCAGAACCCATCTGCTGGAAACATAGCAGTGAGTCCAAGAAGCAAACTGGATCCAGACCCAAACTTCCCAGGACCATTTTGTCAATCCAGAATAGTTTAGTCTTTAGACTGTGCTTTAAAAGACAGGAAGTGTTTCTGAGGTCCTTTCCTTCTACAAAGCACACTTACATAAATCAAAATAATGCAATCCATCTCTCATGGTCTGAATGCAACTTGAAACATAGTGCTCAGAATATCAGTCATTCGTATAGCTCCACAGCTCCACTTCTAATACTACTATCAAAAACATTTGTTTTTCATTGAGTGTAGTTTTAAAGATCTAATAATGACTGGATTCCCTGTTCTCATTAACAGGTTTGTACAACTAATTCTAGATCTGTACATGACCTGAAAGAATATATTTAAACTTGATAATATCCAGAAAGCCTTTCTTGTCAGAAAAGGAGGCTCTGGCACAGACTGAATACGTTGTGGTTTTACGCCAATGACATATAGGGCTAAGATGAGGTCCACTTCTTGGGAAGCACATTTCTAAAGTGTCACTTTTATCTATTTATTAAATACAACTTCACCTGCCAAAGAAACAGTCCAGAATAGTGATGTTCATAACCAGGTCAATGATTAGAACCAATATGTCAGAAGCACAAAGGGTGAAATGCTCTCTGTTAAGGGAGATAAGGAGAATAGCTACATGAAGAATCTTCAGTATTAATTTTAGAAAGACACACCTAAAGAATAAGATTTTCCAGGAGATGGTATCTCAGCTCCAGAAAACCACAGGGTACAGCATGGGAGTAGCTTGATTTTGCAGCCTGCTAATTGAAACAAATTAAAGGAACACTTCAGAGTTTATTCTGGGTCACAGATAGCTTCTGGACAAAATGGATTTCAGTGCTCTGATTCTATGCCAACAGATAGGGACTGAGAATAGCTTTGCAAAGCACTCTAGAGTGGCACACGAGCCCCCAACAGTCCTGAGAAAGGAACTGTTCTTGAACAGGTGGCACACTTGCAGGATCTGGCACCTCAGGGAAGGTCACCACCATTCAGTGGTAGCCCTGAACTGTAAAGAACAGAGAAAAACATCTTTCATTGACAGGAACAAATCAGTCTCCTTTAGCTCTGAGCAGCACAGTGGGAGAAAGGGGTTAAGGAAGAAAATAAATTACAGCATCAATATTTAAAATAAAGCACACCTCTGCTTCCTCTGGACATTGTATCTCTCAATTAGCAAGCTATGAAGAAGACACTAGTGGAAAGGGAACTATCCTATGAAAGCAAAGATACAGGACCAAAAATGCCCATTCACAGAAGTCATAGAAAATTCAGGATAAATCATTAATCAGTCCTCTGCATCAGCTTCCTTACTTTAAAGGACTAATGAGGTGAAAATCCATTTCAGAGGTATTGAGCAACTCTGGGATCAAAAACAACGGAGGACAACATGGATTGCAATTACTTCAGACATTACTGTCACTCTAGAAGAAGCTTTAATTTATGCAAATATTGAAAATGGTTACAATGTTCTAGGATAGGATTACAATTTTAATCTTTTCAATGTTGGTGGGGACTTTTTTGTTTGTTTTATTTTTTTCTTGTTCTGTTTGTTTTGGGGGTTTTGTTTTTTGAGGGGATTGTGGGTTTGGGTTTTTTTTTCTTTAAAAATAACAAACAGTACCTCTGTAATAAAACTTCTAAGCATCAGAATGACTTTTGCCATTTCTTAAAGCTGCATGATAGCAAAAGGTCACAGGCTGGCTCCAGTTCCCTTGTATTTAGCAAAATAATGTGCTTCAGATCAGAAAAGCTCAACTTAAAGGTCACAACAAAATCTATTTTTCTCCACTGTATTATACAGAATATTTCCTTAGAGTCATATTCCATCCTACAGCAGAGCGAGCAGGTTTCAAAATGAACCTGGGTAATATATTGCATATGCCATTTTCTAAACACTACCACTTTTTTGGTTTGGAGGGTGTGGGGGGCAGTAGCAGGTAAAACTTAATATCTAAAAAAAAACAAAACCAAAAAAGTTGATGGAAAAGTACCAGAACACTTAAGGATGCTAAACGCTACAGAAAACAAAATTAACACCTGTGAAAGTCAGCTGCCATGACTTTAAAAGCTTTAGGAATTGTTTCTTATGCCCCTTTGTCCTGATTTCACTGGGACAAAATCCTAAGCCAGCCATGGGCTACAGGCTATTATCAATTTCAGTCAGCCAGGGCAGGCTGAGTCAGTCAATTGAGCTAGCTAACACATGTATCCCATACCATAAATGCCATGCTTAGTATAAAGGGGGAAGTTCATTGAGGAGAGAGGCTCCTTTTCCTGCTGCTTCTCTCCATCCCTGGAGGGGCTCACCATTCTGCTCCCGAGGACTGCTTTCCTGTTTATTGTGATTACTGTACATTTGCTGGGCTTTATATTAGCATTGGTATTAATTTTGCTGTTTCATTAAATCCGTTTTCATTTCAACCCCCAGGTATCCTCTCCTTTTCCCAATTCCTCTTTCTGGCTGGGGAGGGGTCATTGGGTGCTCGGACAATTGCTAGAGTTTAGGATACAGGCTAAATGTAGACACACTGTTTGGACTATTCTTAACAAAAAGCAATCAATAGTGATAAAGGGGTTATTGCATCATTTGTTTCTACATCTAAATGAATTATCAAGATGCAAATGCTATACCAGACAAAACCAGACTTTTTCAGTTTTTTGCTTACCTTCTCATTTAAAAAAACACTGAAGTATGAGGTTCGGTCTATTTGTTTTGTTGGGGGTTTTTTTCTTTGGTATTAATTCTGACTAACAAAGTCAAAAGAGGAATTACTAGAACAGTGGTATTTTAAAGGTTTTTCTGCTGAATAAGAATTAGTATACACCTTAATTGCCTGGATGAAGCTTAGACAGCAATGATACTGTCTGTGGCTAAGAAAGACATAGGATAAATCTTACTTTTTTTTTTTCCTAGTGCTTTTGAAAAACTTGCCACTCACAGAATGCTGTAACAATGCAACTTAGTAAATAAAGGGTGCACCTAGATTTTAGACAGGGAAATGGATGGAGAACATCTTTGAATCCTTCCTGTTTACAGATATCCTGTGAAGTTCACCTTTTGCTTCTGTTTACCTCCCCAAGTTTGAGATACATTATAAAACACTAAGAAAGCCAGAAAGCTGATATATAGGATGTATGAAATATTTTTTTGTCATCTTCATCTTCCTCCTGTCATCCTTTAAAATAAATCTATTTGACAAGGATTGTGATTCAACACCTTCTCTGGGTTAGGGGCAAGGGAAGTCTCAGACCACAACTACCTTGATACCAGGTACTTTATGAAAAAATAGCACATACATAACACAATTATATGCACGTATGTATCACTAGAAAGATCCATGTCACATCAGAGTGATAAAAAGAGCAAGAATAGGCATGCTAGGAAGATTCTGATAAAGCAGTGCAAATGTGGAGTTTTTTCATGTCTGACAAAGATAAAACACCTCCTATTAAGATGCAATAATCTTTACGAGCAATGACCTTATATATAAATTATTGCAGGGCAACTTTAATCACCAGGATAACTGAAAGTTTATACAGCAAAAAGCCTGTTAGTCAAGGATGTAATATTACACTTTGATTCCTCTGCAGTGTGTCTCAATGTCCTGGTTTGAAAAGACAAATTTGGGAGATGACCCCGTTAGGAACCTCCCCCTTCCCCAAAAGGGAAAGAAAATGCTGCACAGAATCACAGAATCACGAAGACTGGAAAAGACCCCCAGGATCATCAAGTCCAGCCTATGACCCTATACACCCAACATCTATACCATGCCACTCAGTGCCACATCCAATCTTTTCTTAAACACCTCCAGGGATGGTGACTCCACCACCTCCCTGGGCAGCCTATTCCAGAGCCCAATCACCCTCTGCGTAAGGAAGTGCTTCCTAATGTCCAGTCTAACCCTCCCCTGCTGCAGCTTCAAGCCATGGCCTCTTGTCCTGTCACTAGCTGCCATGGAGAAGAGCCCAACCCCTATCTGACTACAACTTCCCTTCAGGTAGTTGTAGAGGGCAATAAGGTCACCTCTGAGTCTCCTCTTCTTCAGGCTGAACAGTCCCAGTTCCCTCAGCCTTTCCTCATATGGTTTCCCCTCCAGCCCCT
>VWZO01016307.1:51608-66561 GCA_013396975.1 Bucco capensis
TCTCTAAGGATAACTTTTTAACAGAGAAAAATATATAACAATGAAAATACAGAATGATACAAACCCTCCCGGTTCCCCCCTCACACCACCGGCCGCTCCCCCACTAGCAGTAAAACCTGCTCAGGTGCAGTCCGATTAAGATGAGGTGACAGGTGAGATAGAGTATGGAGGAAACCCAGATGGTGGATGATGGTGATGGGTAGGTGAGTGGATAAGAGATGAAGGGATGGTCCAGCCGCCCGAGCACACTGCTACAAGATGGAGGAAAGCACGCTATCTCCCTCTCGCCATCTTCTCGAAGGATAGGGTACTCCCAGCACTCCCCGCAGCAGAAGTCCTCCCTCCTGGCAGGCCGTTCATGCTTCCGCCTTCCACACCATGGCTGTGTCTCAGCTGCGTCGCCACTTCTTCTACCACCGCTTGCAGCTGCTCCAGGACTCACGGGTGCAGGTTGCCACTGTTTGATGCTTCAGGGGCTGCTGCCACCCAGTGCCTGGCAGGGCGCACACCACTTTCGGTGGTGGCCCCCTGCCTCTTTCATCGGGGCTGCCCCTGCTGTTGCTGCAGCCAGCGTGGCTCAGCACTGAGCTGACACCACCAGGGCAGGGGTGCAGATCACCACGCAGACCTGTTGCAGCCTGCTCGGCTCCTGCTCACGTGGCTCAGCCAGCAGAGAGGACTACCCTCACCAAGAGCTTACAAACAAACACAGTAATGGTTGGGGGGGGGGGGAAGGGGGGAAAAGATGGATACCTCCAGCCATTTACATACTCTATAACACTGAATTTACAGCTTTTTTATCCAAATTAAAAAAAACACACAAACAAAACAACTGTTGTCCTTGCTATAGACATGTAACAAACTCATGCCAAATAGTGAGACCACTGATTTATAGCACTACTGCATGTAGAAGCCTGCAAGCTTCATGGCCAGCTACACAACCAGCCTGTAACTGAACAACAATAATAGGCTTGATCTTTTTTTTCTATCCTTAGTATGTACAGAAGCTAGAATCTAAACTAGAGTTATCCTGGGAAAAGTGTAAATGGTGTAAAAGAAATGAAATTTAGCTCTGTATAAGACATTTTAGCTTGCTTGGTTTTTGTTTCCAATTTGTTTGAAGGAAACTATTACCAATGAAAACAAAAAAAGCATCTGGTATTCCCAGTTTAAAGGTGAGAAATAAATAACATTAAAGCTTTTCTTCCTTGACTATTTTATAAGTTTTATTCTTTGGGCAACAACAGTTCTTCCTTAAAAACAAAAAAATCTTGTAGTAGTAACATGACTAGAAATATGCCTAACTACAAATTTGGACATATTTGTCCCTTTCTAGCTAAATTGGTAGCCTGCCTACTCTAGTGTACATAAAAAAATTTCACTTGAAGATCTTAACAAATGAAGAGCAACTATTATAACTGCAATCAAATAATCTTTTTTTCCCCATCTTCAGAAGGTTGATCTTTATTTATGTATTAGATTAAGCTTTCAGATAACAGCCAGTTTTAAAACATGATGGAGATGAGAAATCTGAGACCTAATGACAGAGCAGTCCTGCTAAAAGTAGCGAGAGGCTTTTCTGATGCAGTTTTCTGCTCAGCTGTACAAAGTCTGGGTCTCTTTAAGGAAGATGCACTGAAAAGCAAATATTTTGCTTCCTCCTCACACTTGCAAAGGATCAGCAAAAAATGACTGGCCTCTTTTATATGCACGGCTCTATTTAGCATGATGCCATCTGGGCCTAATTTTTTTTTCCTCCTGACATCAGCAACCTCCATAATGCAAAGTAAATTTCCTTTAATGATAAGGCTAGATCAAGAAGAATGAGCAGGCCAGCATGTTTTTCCACATTTAGACAGCCAGACAGCCAGACATGCTACTGAAGAGTCAAGATTTTCCTACAGAGGCTCAATGTCTTACAAGAAAAAATGGATGCAGTATTTAGACGTTGTTGTACTGTTTAACTGGCGGTAACTTTCAAACTCAGCAACCATCAGCAAGTGGATTGTCAAAGCTTCTTGGTTATTTACAGAGTAATCTATTCTCTTCACGAATTTTTGTTATTTTAAATAAGTCTCCTAATCAGCACAACTTATCAGCATTTGTGTGAGCATCTCATAAGAGAAAGGTGCCAGCAATACACACTCATGTTGCCAAGCCACGAGCTTCTGGTAAAGTTGTGCCAGCTTCCAAGTTAATAGCATCCTTGATTGTTGCTTGAAGCTTGTCTTCACATACAGAACAGATTTAGAAAGACAATATTTACAGTCTTCCTTTCCCTTCATCAAAAGATTTTTTTCAGTTGCTTGTAACTTTGCACATACTTTAACTGCTCAGGTTGAAGCTTGCTTGTCCAAATAGATAAAAGTTTTTACTATTATTATTTCAGCCGAAACAATACTGTCACTTCTGAAGCAAAGATGTCTTCCCTGTGTCAAAAATACTATGCATCAATACTCAAAATCTCAAGCACACACATGATGTGCAGCCAAGACTTGCTATAACACAGCAACACTAAGACAAATACAGCCTGGAGAAGAGAAGACTTCAGGGGGACCTACTAGTGACTTTCCAGTACCTAAAGGGAACTTATAAGAAGGCTGGAGAGGGCCTGTTTGCAAAGGCCTGCAGTGAAAGGACAAGGGGCAATGGTTTTAAATTGGAGAGGAGTAGATTTAAATTGGACATTAGGAAGAAGTTCCTCACTATGAGGATGGTGGAACACTGGAACAGCTTGCCCAGGGAGGTGGTTGAGTTCCCATCCCTGGAGGCATTCCAGGTGAGGCTTGACAGGGCTCTGGGCAAGCTGATCTAGTTGGGGATGTCCCTGCCCACTGCAGGGCGGTTGGACTAGATGACCTCCAGAGGTCCCTTCCAACCCTAACCATTCTATGATTCTATGAAATAAACCGCTTTTGTCTTCATCATTTGTGCACTTTGAAGATAAAATTTGCCACAGATTCAGTGCCAAAACTTTGATAGATGCCACTTGCACCAATTCAGTTCAGCATACAGCTGACCAGGAATTTCTTTCCAATTGTAGCTGTGAGCTGCAGTAAAGCCAAGAATCAGATCTGAAAGCTTTAACATCACATTCAAGGGAACTGACTGAACCAGCACTTACAGAAACACCTTTGTGCATACTCCTGCTGTGGAATAAATGTGCAAGCTGAGGGCTGGCTATCTGAAAAACAGCAACAAATCTCCGTCCACGCTTTAGCAGGATGTCTGAAAGGTCAAGTTTTACACCAAGGGAGGCAGGCATAGAAACCTGTAATGCTGAGAATCCCCTGCCTGTCATGTCTTCCACTTTTTTATTAAAAGAAATCTATCTTTGACAACCTCACTCATAAGATGACACAAGAAAAGCAATCACTGTCAAAGGTCAGGCCCAAGCGCTTCTGTTTAAACTACTGCAGACAGAGCTGCAAACTTTCAGAGTCAGGAATGCAGAGCTTGGAAGACTGCATACTCTGAGGAAAAAAAAGTTCCCAAAGGTATTGTGTCTACTTGATATTGTCTAGATACCAAAAATGACATCTTCTACACACTGTTCTTGTAGTTATGAAGCAGTTTACTGTAGAAAGTACTTTCTCATTAAAGTACTCACTATATGGTACATGTAAGACCTGAGTGGAAAGCAAAAACACAGCCTCTTTGTTCCATTAAATAGCTCAATCGACACATTAAAAGATTTCTTCCCAACACTAAATAGTCATACTGCAATACTTCAACAATATCTAGAGCATTATTGATAATAACGTAGCAGCACTCTGTGCACTACAGCACTATGGCTTTTCTTTGAGTATTTTATCTTTTCTTAGTGGTATGCTAGCTTTCCTAATACGCACATGATTTCTGAGACTTCTGAAAAGGAACAGATTTCCTTCCTGAAAACAAGTTCTGCAGAAAGAGATGCACTTTATTACAGTAATTCAGATTATACACCCTTTCCTTGGAAAAATAAGCGTTCTCTGCTCTCTACTTTTCAGTAGGGATTTTTACCTGTTCGAGCCAAAAAGAAGTTATCATAGAGTGAATCTTTGCCCCTAGTGTTTTACATTTTTACTCCTTGCCCTTGTTAAAAATTGGGGATTAATTGCAAGCATACCCAAACACCTACAGAAAGGTAAAAATTTACTACCAACACAAGTTTTGCACACTGCAAAATGTTATCAAAGGAAACTGTTAAATATTTAAAATGATAGGATGTTTATTGAGTATTAAAAGCGAAAAGTAATGTGAGAAGAGGAGAATGTATCTTAACTGTCTTATTTCTTGACTGATTTGGCTGCTAGGAATACAGCCTGGGATTCCTCTATCCACTGTAATGTCAAGGTTAAAAGCACCAACAATCAGCTGGGAAATCATCGTGGCTAGGCTTCGTGAACGAAGCTCCAGGGAGGGCTCCATCCACCCTCCTCATCAGCGCCTTTTACAAGCACGCTGATAAAAAGAGGATAGCGGATAGCACCCTCAAGCCTGCGCAAGGGATTTTTTTTAGGTGAGACACAGCATGCGCAGAGCTGGACCCACCCTTTAGTCCTAAGGTTCATCTGCCAGGGCCTAGCAAGCTTGAACACTGGCAGCGAGGTCCATAGGACGGAGGTTTGACCTCTTAGATGGAAGGCCTTACAGGGCTAAACGAGCTCCATCTGCCTGGGTTTGGAATTAGAGTTGTCCTTCTCCTAGGATGACTGCCAGAAGGCTAATGAGCTCATCCTACCCATGCAAGGATTCTAGGAACACGGGTATCACTCCCCACACTTTCCCGTGGGCAATGAGTTTAATGCTCCCTCTGCTGTGGGCACAGTTATGGCACCAGGGGCCACAGCAGACCTCAAGTGATTTTCAGACTGTGCCTGAGCTGGGAAATACATAGTAAGCAAACTGATAATGCATTTCAAATGGAGTCATTCTTTATTTGCCCTGAAATCTTACTCAAACAGCAATGACTGGTTCTAGGATTTGTATCTGCAAATATCAGTATCTGTACAAATCCAGAAGTGGAAATGATACAAGGACAGTTGTAATCAGCATAATGACATGTAAAATTATCAGTCACAACATTTCTGAACATCTGGAGCATGCTGAGAAACAGCAAAAAAATAGACAGCCTATTTCTTCACATTTTCAGATATGCGTTGAAAAAAATAGGGCCACTATCTAAGTTTACAAATACTTAATAAACTTTTAAAGAGGAAAATAACCCATTTAAAATAAAAAGAAGAAATATAGGTTAAAGGTAGTGCACTGAAAGCCAAAGTTTCTTCTGTGTAGAAATCACACCAATTCACTACTGCAATCAAACCAAAAACAAAATATAGATATATTGTAATTTTCATTTGTAAGCGGCAAAATCTACAGGCAAACTCTCCCAGCTGATAACAACAGCATTCCATCTTGAAACTAGACATGGAGTACTTTGATTTGGGGGTAGTTAATGTCATTCTGAACAATAAAAGTGCTTGTTCTTTGTTGCTGTAAGGAGTACATAAGGATCTTGCAGTCAATGTATCACCTCAGAGCTTTAGGCCAGAGATCATTATTAGCAAAATCACTTCTGCACAGATGTAGCTCAAAGACAAAAATTTTGGTTCCTGTCAAGGTGTAAGTGGTTAAACTTAAGCTAAATAAAAACAAAAGCAAAGAATACAACTAGACAAAGAAGAAAGAAACACGTGAGCTAAAGTTTGTGCTACTGGTGATTTATAAAGCCTTTCTGGTGATCACAGAAGATGAAAAAACACTGCAGAAGGGCAATAATCATTACTTCTATTAGCTGTGATCCCAACTGCAATGTTGTGTGCAGCTCTGGTAATATTCACCACCAGGCTATGAAGAGTAACACATCGTGTTAAGACTGAGAAGCTGATTTATGGGGAAAGATTAAGAGTTGAACACATGGATCTTTGCTAACAGTGAAGAGCAGGCATCAGGATCCATGAATATTTGATAGATGTAATTTCTAGGGAGGAGATCTATCTAGTGTGATAGACAAGGATTAGAAGTAAAATGACAAAGATCAGAAAAGAGAAGTTTTGATTAGAACTTCCTAATTGAGATGTTCCATCAGTGAAATAATTATACTGTGAAACTGCTTCATGTTTCAGTCTATCATAGATAAAAGTTCTTAAAGTGTGCTGCAGCAAGCACTTTCACTTTGGCAGGGATACAGACTGGCTGATGGAGTCAGTTCACCTAGGCCTGTGAATAGCTCCACTTAAGTTTGAAGGGACAAGGGCTGGTGTGCCATGACCTATTCCAATGTCATCTTACTTTTCCTTTCCTAACCATTCACTCTTCACATATGAACCAAACTACTTCAGTTGCTTTTCTTGCTTACTCCCTTTAAAAGCACAAACAAGCTGTATTACAGCTGCTGCTTCTACCCTTGTACATAGATCTAAAAAGAGTAGACACAGACATGAATTGGTACAGATATGTGGAACAACAGCACACATGTCCACCTGCAGAATAAATTGATGCATATGTGTATAATCGCTTATTAGCAGTGAGAATTTGTAAAAGAAGAATGAGCAAAAAATGTCTACATACACTGACTGTGAGTCATAAGCCCTGACTACAGGGGGCCCACCAACAGAACTGACTGACAAGTAGTGCCAAATTAATGCAACTCTGCCACACTTCTGATGCTTCATTGTGCATTACCACCTAAGCTGGACTCCGAATACAGAACAGAAGATCAGTCTTCATATTTGCATCTCTAACAATGGACATCATTGGTAGAACTTGGTATGTCAGAAGCCAAGTACAGGTAAGTAGCAGTTACTAGACTTGGTGTTCATAGATATATCCTCTAATATCATGGACTTTTTTGTGACTGTAAGAACCCTCATAATTCTTAGGCAATGAACACTGAAAGCTTCGTTGGGAAAGAGAAGTACTTCAGAAAGATAGAAGTTTACTGTCAAATAACGGTATTTGTCCAAACAATATTGATGGACTTGTCACTCCTGAGATGAACAGTGCCATGGTGTTGATATATAGTGAAGCATCCAAAACCACCATGGTTGTATAGTGACTCTTAAGAGAGCTGTCTGTCAGTTTATGTCCTGTATCACTCAAAGTGACTGTTATTAAAAAACAGATAAATAAGGGTTAACCTGTAATCAATATTGAAGTGTGCCTGGTTCTTTTTTTCCCAAAATATCCACCTTATTCAAGAGTTAAAGCTTCTAAAATTACTTACCCAAAGTGGCCTCCTTAAGTCTCTAAATTCACTTTACTGGAATGTAATTTAATCAGTTGGTCCCCATATTCCCTAATCTATGTATAGAATGTTTTGCATTTTTTTCCACTTGTAACAAATGTTATTCTAAGTAAGTAGTACAAGAGGTAAAAACTGAGCAATTTAAAAGGTAAAAGGTAAAACAATTAGAGATATGACACTGCTGTTCAACTCAACTCTGGTTGACAGCCATTTTCTCAAAAACAACACTTTAAAGCAAATGTACATTTTGACACATATCTACCTTCATGTATCTAGGTATACATGTTTCTATGTATTCATAGACCTAGGAGTCCTGGTGGATAGGAGGATGACCATGAGCCAGCAATGTGCCCTTGTGACCAAGAGGACCAATGGCATCCTAGGATGCATTATGAGGAGCATGGCCAGCAGATCAAGAGAGGTTATTCTCCCCCTCTACTCTGCCCTGGTGAGGCCCCACCCGGAATACTGTGTCCAATTCTGGGACCCCCAACTCAAGAAGGATAGGGAGCTGCTGGAGAGAGTCCAGCGCAGGACCGCCAAGGTTATTAAAGGAGTGGAGCATCTGCCCTATGAGGACAGGCTGAGAGAGCTGGGTCTCTTCAGCCTGGAGAAGAGGAGACTGAGAGGGGACCTCATTAATGCTTATAAATATAAGCATATGGTTAAGTTAAGGGTGAGTGTCAGGAGGAGAGAGCCAGGCTCTTCTCAATGTCATCCAACGTTAGGACAAGAGGGAATGGGAGCAAGACGGACCACAGGTGGTTTAGAATTAACCTGAGGAAAAACTTTTTTACGGTAAGGGTGAAGGAGCACTGGAACAGGCTGCCCAGGAGGGCTGTGGAGTGTCCTTGTCTGGAGACATTCCAGAGCCGCCTGGATGCATTCCTGTGTGAGCTCATCTAGGTGATCCTGCTCTGGCAGGGGGATTGGACTAGACGATCTTTCTAGGTCCCTTCCAACCCCTGACATACTGTGATGTATGCTGATACATAGTACTTGATAAATCTACAGGAATGTTGGAATTCACTCACATTTCAGGTGAGTGAAATGAAACCTCTGAAACCAAAACTGTTCCCTAAATCTGTTACAGAGTTCTCTCTTTAAACTTGCAAAATAGACACCAAAGTTGTTAAATGTTAAGACAGAATTTTTACTGTATGATTTAATGTGTATTATCTCAGAATACATCTCAGTGGCATGCACAGGTTACCTATGAAGATCTATGGAATACAGGTATTCTAAAAACTAACTGTAACAAAGAAAAATAAAAATAAAAAATCAAGCATAAAAATGTAAATTTTACCAAAGGAGGAAAAAAAAACAACCAAATAAAAAAAATTTTTTCTGAAAACATGTCTATTTCAAACTTGTTAAACTTCATAGTGATGCCAAATAATGACTTCACAACAACAACATACAGATAGAAAATACTTAAAAACCTATTGACCATCACTGTGTAAATGGTGGCCAGCCAGGGTATCGTACAAACTCAATTAGTGAAACAAAATTATAAGATACAGTAGACATATAAAAAGGGCTGTATTTTTATGTCCTGTAAAATAAATTCATGAGACTTACTACCACAGCAGTTCAGTGAAGTAAATAATTTAGTAAAATTCAAGAAAAATGGATAAGAATATGATTAAAAGTCTACAGAGACTCTCTATGAAACTTGTGCAAGAATAACATCTTTGGCTCAAGAATAGTGCTGTCTCTATTTGTAGCTGATAGAAGTTACAAGAACCATTAAAGCAGATGCTTTCAGTCTCAGATCAAAAACATCTTATGAAATCCATGCCTTTTCCATAAATGCTACATTATAAGTACCACATAACTAGATTATTTATTACAGGCAAAGATACTTTCCTCATAAGATCCTATATTAAGCAGTAGTTAACCCCAGTCCATCAGAGAATGTGTGTTACCTTATTTTGTTATAGGCTTACTCATTACTGTTGTTTTACAAAGAATGCTGAAAAGCAAAACAACAGACACATCATCTTCCCCAATGTCATCTGATATGGGAAGAAGGAGAACGTAGTCATTTCATCATTTTTCTTCTTCAGAAATGAAAATGGGGAGGGGAAAGCAGGTGTCCCTGGAAGACAACTGATTGGTTTTCAGTGGTTTATCATGCTTGAATTGTTATTCTTCTAGCAGGATTTGTTCAGGCATTTTCCCTACAGGCATATAAAAACTGTGGTGAGTATCTCAGTATCTGATTTGCCCAGGGGGAGAGTGAAGGGCAAAGCAGGTCTCTGTCTTTATTTCTGCATGGCTGGCATTATTCATACGTTGTGCCAATTTGTCCACATAGCAGAATCGGAAGAAAAGCAGTAGCAAGTATGCCCTCAGGTAAATCTAATGGTTAGAGAGCAGCAGGTCAGAAGGTTTATTGAAACATTACAGACAAGCTTTCAAAATCTACCTTGAATGTCAGCTATCTGAAAGCTAAGCAACATTCACATACAATTTTACATAAAGTGTAGTTACCCTGTGTCACAAAAGCCAAAAAGCAGTTCTCCAAGGTTATACGGGGAAACTGAGCATCTGTCCCACTCCTTCCCAGACAGTCAAAGTTATCAGCATATGGAATATAAGATATAAATTAAACAACAGGTATACACTGTCTCACCATGTATGTTACAGTATCTTTCACACCATATTCAAATATTTATTTGTGTAAACAGCATAACTCAAAAAATATCCAGGAATTACTAGCGTCACAGTGTCATCACCAAAATCCTCAGTCAGAACAGGAATAGCGTTATAAATTATGTCACCAACGTAACTCTTTTTTTTTTTTTTTTAAAAACATAGCTCTATTACCCAAATTCACTTCAAGTAAAAATGCTTCACCTGAGTGGGACTCTGCTTGCATGAATAAGTAATATTATTGAACAGTAGCAGAATTACATTGTCGTAAAGATTCAAAAAAAGAAAAAAGATTGGACATGTATGAAAGCAGTAAGAAACCAGCCTGCAGCCTTCTGCTCCTCAAATTCCAATGCAGGCTTAGAGCATTAGATTGCAAACTCTTTGAAAGTTCAGAGCTCCTGGAAAGTAGACACAGTATTTTACACATAATCACCCTTTAAAGAACGGCACAAAGAGTGCCTGGAGGTAGTCCACTCTCTCAGGCCGCCCAAGAAAAAGTGGTTTAACAGCTACTTCTTTAGTAAAATTTGTTCTTAACTTCATTATTTTAAAAAGATAGGAACTCCCTGGTGAATTTTGCTGACCAGAAATGCAAGCCTTCTCTGTAATGCTATTATTACATTGATATAAGACAGGGGGTGAGGATGCTTATCTAGCTGAATGAGTAGGCACCAATGTTCTACTCCAGCAGAGATGAAGGTTTCCACACATAGTCAATATGTTTCTATTTGTAATTAGGTCCTTATTTAAAAGTACTTGGGTTACTACTGATCCTGCAAGCCCCCTGATACAAACTACAAGCCTCCCACTAACTTTAATACTGCAGTGCAAAGCTCACTGGTTTTAATAATTCTCTTAAAACCAAAATTAACGAAATGTCAAGTTTCTGCAAGATTTCAAAAATATTTAAGGGAAAACCATTTTTAAGTAAATATCTAAGTCATATCAAATAAATTTTGTACATGATATTCTTATTTTTGGAGAGTAAAAAAATTCAGAAGGAACCCACAAGAATTGTAAAAATTATTGCATGAAGTCGTTTCCTGACCAATCAAGGCAGTACGATCATCATGTGAAGTGCGTAAACAGAACTGTATGTATTACACAGGCAATACAATTATATTAAATAAAACCGTATTATATATTTATTTCTCTTACAAAGGCAAGGTTGCTCTGCTCTACATTTTGTAAACTACTTGTCTTGAGAAATTTCAGGGTATGCCTCCAGTCCGATGATAAGTTTAAGGAGGTGCAATCCCACAACTTAAAGCCACATTTAAAAACCCAAATATTTCCAAAGAGGAAGGACAGATACGAGAATCAGACTACCATTTGCATTTCAAGTAGGAGAAGTGGGCTTGGAGTATGCTGACATTTTAATTTCAGGGACAAGAGTGACTCACTGGATAGTGTGATCTGCTACAAGGACTATGATCTGAATACAAGTGCTATCCAAGACAATGGTATGGAACTATTTGAAGCCTTATTTTCAAGAGGAGATTGATGCTACTCCAGAGGTCTGTGTTATTTCCCATCTTAGACTTAAAAAGTTAGACTTAAACAGATGATGAAAACAGCTACTTGCTTAATGGAAGAAAAGCAAGTGAAAAAGTATCCAACACTTCAGTTTTAATTAAGTTAAAATAATTTCATTCCCATTATGTTCTAGTTAGGCATGCATTTTAGCATTTAGTACTGAAGCAATTTATTTCCTCAATGATTGACACCAGAATATTTTACCTCTATGTTCAATTAGCTATCAATTTTATCCAAAGCATAGTCCCATCCACAATGATAGAATTCCTACATATTGAATAACAAATTTTCGCACATACTGGCATCTTCAAAGCCACCGTTCATTTCCTTCTGATTACAATCCTAGGGTAGGACCTTGGAGTGTTTCCCTGCACTCAGACCGTAGCTCACACACCGCTCCTGCCCTCACTCTTTCAGAGGAAGGAAACATGAGCATGTAGATGAGACCAGCCATATCCTCAAAGTGAGAAACTAGAAGTAACAGGACTGAAAAACAAGCTGGCCAACAAACCTGCCCCTCGAGGCTGCACTTTGCCTACGGTCTGTAAAGTAAATAAATAGATTTTAGGCCTTGGAGGAAGCTGCATCTTTAGCTAACCAGTGTTCATTTGATAATTCAAATCCTTTTGTGGGTTGTTTTTCCTCTGAAGTACACGAAATGGGAAAGCAACAAAACTCTTAGCCTCAAAGCATCTGTCTAAGACAGCCTGCATCTGGGTTTCTCAGGACCATGCAAACCATAGCCTAGTCCCCAGCCCCTCTGCTTCAGCCAGTCCCCACAGCTGGCTCATTTTGAGATAAGAAATAAATCATATGAGTGAATTCAAATAATTCATTATAACCTTTTTAAGCAGAAACAATCCCTGCAACAGGGCATGGGGGGTCAGGCTGAAATGCAGTATTGTAACACCTGTCTTTACAATTTCTGTCCATTTCAGAATGCATCTTTCCGAGACAGCGGTCAGCCAAATGGACTTTCTCTTTTTATTATTCTAAGCTTGCGGATCCAGCTCTTCTTGAAGCAGTTACTCCTCAGCCACGTCCTATACAAGCTTCATATTAGATAGAAATGACTCACTTGATACATTTTATAACCAATCGTGCATACAAAAGAAATAAGCTGATATCAAATGAATATGCCTTTCTTTCACCGTGTAGAAATATATCTACACTATTTTGGCACTATATATACACTAAAGACTAAGACACACAGACCTAATAAAATATTAGATAATGTAAAAAAAAAAATATTACCAAAGCTTTTAGAAAAACATACACTGGAATATAAAATGTTTTGCAAATTTGTCAGTTACATTGAATTTTCATACTATAAAAACCTTTATAAGAACGTTTTAGCATTTTGAAAGAGCCATACTTCCCTAACCTTTGTTATACGTGTATATTTATAACACTTTAATGCTCATAAAATACACATTGAGAAATACCTGGCAGCAAAATATTATCCTTAAACTTCATCTTAATTAAACACTGAAGTCAACTTTACACAGTAATTTGTTTTTCATTATGACTTGCTCAAACTTTGGAAGAAAGTTTCCATTTGATGCAAACAACCCCAGTCAAATTCCAACATTATCAGAACCCTAAAACCCAGTTATTCTGCCAATTCCACTTTTTTTTCTGTTATTCCCCTGATAACACTGATATTCTTGATTTCAAAGTTAGGAATCAGCACTAAGCTACATGAGCCTCTGGAACTTAAGTTTTCAAAACTCACTTATGGAGCATTTACAAATGTTTACACAGCTCTGTTTATGGAGAGACAGAGTGTTCTTCCCTAGGAGTCAATTCAGAACAAAACTTGGGTTTAAACACCTCAAATCTTTGCGGGGAGGAACTCTTTGCTAGCAACTGAGAATTAATGAAGTCTAATCACCTTAGACTCAATCTGACAACCTGAACTCCACTTTTGGAGGACTTAAAGATCAACTGGAGATGCTACGTTACTGTCCTCTAAAAAAAATAACTACCAAATCACCAGTGTCCTCAAACCACAGCAACACAACTGTAGTTCTGAGCAGGCCATGTATCATTTTTGTGAAATTATTATGTTTGAGATTCTCATAATTGTTTATTGACTTGATCTTCATTTATATTTAATTCCATTATCTGTGGAAAATATTTTCTTATAATCTAATGGTAAAATGAAGTTTTGAATAATGAAGACTAGTGAAGACATCATATGGAGCTAGGGGAATAATTGAAGAGCCTCTTAATACAAGCATTTTTTTCCCCTGAAATACTACTTGCTGAATATATTTCCTTCTTCTGAGCGGATAAAAATAAACAAAGCCCCTCTGTGTAGTGTTGTAATATTGCGACTCCTATAAGTAGCAGAGCAGCTGCTACCCTCATTAAATTAAAGATGGTAGCAAAATGCAATTGATCTTAATTTGTACACTGATGAGCCCTGAATAGATTGTTAATTGTCCTGCAGGATGTTGATTTTATGTTTCTCCTGTAAGTCTTCATTAATCTTGTGACAGACATGAAGCACAGGAGACCAGGATATTGCCACCACAGGATACAGTGAGACAAGTATCGCTAAATTCAGGCTGCAGGGGGGTTGGACTAGATGACCTCCAGAGGTCAAGCCCAAACGACTCTCTGATTCTGTGAAATTCAGGCTGGTTTATTTTATAGAAAGCACTCTGAAGGAGGAGAAACATCTCCATTTTTTTATGACTGTACCACATTTACTCCTCTAGAGAGCAAATTCCTTTTGCCTGCAGCAACCTGTATAATGCCTCAAAGTATTGCTCACATGAACTGGGATATATTTTTGCTGCTATTGTACATTACAATTTAGGTAAGTGACTGATTTAGACATTTAACATAATGAGACTATGAGCATCTTGGTTCTGAATGAGGGGGGAAAATAGCTGTGGAAAATGTACATAAAGATTGGCATGTGAACAGTTCTTCCTAGATGAGATGTACACTCTTCTAAAGGTAAGAGATTATTAAACGCATGTGCTAGGTTAAATGTGAAATCCTAAGTCAATTCCTATGAGTTTCATTGGAATTGGATTTTATCACTACAATGCCTGCCTCACAAAATGGTCAAGCTACATGCACATCATGCATTTATCTGATGTCTAAAATTCTGGAAAATAGGCACTTGGCACAGAGTTAATGGAGAAAGACAGTGTTACCTTTAATTGGAATTCCACACCTTCAAGATCTTGAACATGGACGTGCACCCCTGCCCCAAGGGATTACACCTTTTATAGATTTTATTGGTAATTAACATATTGGTAACTATAGGCAACCCTGGCACTAGGTTTTCCAATAGCCCACCCCCGGTGGTCTTCAGCTCGGCCCCTCAGAGAGGGCCCACATGGGGCTTGGCTCTCTTCTGTTGTTTTGTCTTCAGGGTATCTGCAGGTGGCTTCTTCAAAACATCATGTCCTTGGCAAGGCATGGGAAAGTCCAAGATGGTCCCTGAGGAGCAGGCCTAGTGGCTTCTAATATGGAATGTATTGAGCTCTCCTTGGGGGACAA
>VWZO01016314.1:0-21427 GCA_013396975.1 Bucco capensis
GGGCAATTTTCACATTCACTATAACAACTTACTATCTATTAATACTCCCACATCCTTTTCTGCAGTGTTGCATTCTAGTTTAACTGTGGGTTAACTTATGCTACTGGAGTTTATATAGTACCATTGCCATGTCTTTCTGTAGTGCATTCATCAAATTAATTTGTATCTAATAAAAAGTACTGGCCTTAGCATGCATTTACAGGTTGTAAAATACTTTCTTAAGCAGTAGCAGATTGTGTTCAATACTGGCAGAACATTTCTGCTAGATGAATACTAAATTCTTAGCTGAAGCTTGACTGTAGAGAAATCTGCACCAAGTTTTTAAAGATAAATAGTATTTCAGAGTTTAAAAAGTAAAAGCCTACAAGTACACACAATGCCTTTTCCAAGTGTGAGACAGCAGCAGTAATCTGCAGGCTAAAGAGGAGTAGGAAAACATAGCACACTAAAACAAACCCCAAACAAAAGCAACAAAAAAACCCACAAAAGCAAAAACCCAGAAACAAAGAAAGTTAAGTCTAGAACTGATACAAAGAAAGTGAGAGTGAGGACAAGATAATGAGAGTAAGTTGCTAGAAGAGAAGAGAAGAGCTAGGGAAGGGGGGAATTTGGGAACTTAGTAGTTATAAAGCAATGTAGAAAAAGGTACTGCTGTCCTCATCCAGCACTTAAATGGTATAGGAGTGAGTGTCACACAGCTTTTCGGTGCCATCTCTTCCCTTTGAATCAATGAGAACTGTTTACAGTACAGGGGATTATAGGACTGTAATACCACATCCTGATGAGCAGAAGCAAAAGGAGGAAGCTCCAGCTTCTTAAAAGAAACCAAGGAGTCTTTTAGACTTGCTGTTCCCCAGCCCCTGTAAACACTTGCCTTCCTCCTGCCACTCAGCAGCCAAGCTTTGCCTCTTGAGTCTGACCATAATCTTCCCTGGAAGGCAGGGTAGAGGGACAATTAAGTTTTGAGCTACATTTTCCCTTCACTTTAGTCAACTTAGACAACTAACCTTGTTTGAATGTAGAGCTCAGAATAACATATTTCAAAAAATCTTAAAAGAGAGATGGTCAAGTTGTTAAATTACCCTCTTCTCCAATTCAGGAGGGTTGTCAGTGTTAAATCTTGAGCTGCATGTTCTTTGCTCAGGGTGCCTAGCCTATAGACCAGTACAGGAAAAGTATTTGGACCACTGCCAATGATAACATGCCTTTGGGTATGTAGTATTAAATCTGGGGGAGGAAGGCATGTTAAGCCTTTTTGCTTGTCAGTCTGCACGGTTTTAGCTTTTCTTCATCAGCAAGCACTGCATTTTTGGCTACCCCAGTACAAGCTGGGGAGATCAGTTTCTTTTTGGCTCTTTTTCCCGTATTTCAGGTGAGAAATAACTGTTTAGTTGTATATAAAGTGTGTTTTTATACATTGTTACTTTAACTTTACAGCAAAAGCTTGAAAAACTTGGGGGTTTTGTTTTTGGGGGTTTTTTTGGAGAGGCTAGTGCTATCATCAGTTATAACTAATGAGAAAAGAAACATCAACTTTTTATTGCATCTTCTTTCCTATAGCATGGAAACAATATTTCATTTTTATGACTGCATCTAAGTGAATACCTGGTAGAGAAACAGACCTATTTAACTGAACAGTTCTTGTAAAAAAAAAACAACAAACCTCACTGTACATTTTACAGGGCTGTAATACAGCCTTAAATAGTCTTACATTCACATATAAGTATTTATGTCTATCAAAAGTTTTCTGATGCACTTAGTTGGTAATAGATCTCCCAAGGGTCTCTTCCTTTAAAGATTGTTGAGTTTGAGTCTTTGTCATGGTAAAAGTTCGCTTGTAAAAACAGTGAACACAGTAGGGCTATTCTAGCCTACTTGCACTAAGTAAGAGTTTGTCACTTGCTGTTGGGAAGTCCAGTGAGCGTAATCAGGGTGACCAGATTAGAAATGTTGCTTCCACCTTGTGTACTTTTAAATTTCTTTTTCCACCTTGCAGTAAAGCAGAATTCCATATGTTCACATCATGAAATTAAGTATCTTTATTAGACCTACCCCTAATACTTGTGCAACTCTGAGGCGGCTGTTTTAAGTATCTGTGCACTGACACTAGTATGAAACAAGCAGTTGTTAGTCAAGGGCATCTGACACAACTGGTAGACAATGATAAATCTGTTTTGATGTCTTTTGCTCTTAAAGAGGACATATATCCACACCAGTTATGGTTACTCTCTGTCGTCGTCATGGCTAGGCTTCGCGAACGAAGATNGTTACTCTCTGACTGTGTGAAGAAACACAGAATCTTGCAATAAATATACTGATTCCACATTAATGCCTTAACTTGTGAACGATAACTGAGGCTGAACTTTATTTTTTAGGTTCCTTCCACCATTCACAGTTTCTTCCTTGTGACAGAAGTGTGACAAAAATGATTAATTGAAGTTTTACATGGATGTTGTCCTAGTGTTGGCTGTATTTAACAAATTAAGATGATGGAGCTTTGAGTCTTGTGAAATTCTTTGAGCATTCAGTCATCAGAATAAGTAAGGTACAACCACCAACAGCACTAGTTCTTAATAAAGGAATGGTAAAAGCAAACACTTTACAGTATATAAAAAAGGATGTTCAACTTATCTGAATAAAAATCCATTGAAGAATGTTGCAGTAGATAACAAGAATGAACAAACATACACCAGGAACACCATTCTTCAAATACATGTAATGCGGCATTTTAATACACAGCAGCCTGCCTTAGCTGTGACAAAAGTAAGGTTCTATTAAAATTCTAAAAAAAATATGGCTTATATATATTTCTCTGCACACACATTTTGTGACTATCTTTTGTTACAGAAATTGGTACAAAACATACAAAAAAGGCTGGCACAGTATGTAGCTACCTGCCATAAACAACAATCATCATAACTTCCACAGCAATCTAAACTCTGGTTTTGGTTTCAGTGGTGTGGGGTTTTTTGGTATGTTGGGGTTCAATTCTTGATAGAGCATAGAAGGGTGAAAAGTATGTCTCAAGACCTTTCCTTCTAATGAGTAATGGACTGCTTCAACTGCAGCCACAGCTTTCATACTCTTTCCTGCAGACTGGAGTGCACAATGTTGAAAACCAGCAGTTCTTCTCATATTTATTAACTAAATAGTCTGAGAAATAGTCTAAAATTTGAACTCATGTTCATGTTCTGCATGTGATTAAAATGAGATGTACAAAAATATGCACTTGTGCTTTGGAAGCTTTAGCATAAATTTCTTATCTTAAAACTAATAGTGTTTGATTTATAACTTATTTACATCTTTTGAGATACTTATTACATCACAAAACAAACCATCATTTTATTAGGAGGGGAAAAGCAGTGCAAATTATAATGCTGTTATAAATTATAACCTGGAATTTTTTTTTAAAAAGTGACAGGTTCATTCTAGAAGTAAGCAACACAATACTGGGATTGATCATAAAATTTAATCAATTTAATAAAATTAATGACCATGTGTATAAACACCCCTTCATAAAAAAGGATATTGGTCAAGTGCCACAGTGGAGTTTTTTGTAAAATTTGATGAAACATTGCATGGTAATGTTTCTAGGATGGCAGAGAAACATGTGGATGGCACCAATTGTACAGAACATGCTTTTTTTCCTCCATTGTATGACCAATTTTAAGGGTACTTGACTCCTACCAAGATATTTTTTATTAAATAGAGACCAGGCAGTGCTCTGAGAGACAGTCTCTGTAGTAAGAAGGTTGTTTTAAATGGTGCACAGTTTGTTTTTACTGTATCCTATTTATCAAGAGTTACTGTTTTACTGGGTGTGTTCTCTTTAGACCTATAATTTGAAGAACAGTGATAGAATTGGAGCAAATTTATGCTAGATAAGTGGGAAGCTTTTATGCTTATTTGTCAACCTAGATTACCCTTCTGATAAACAGTTGTGCAAAGTGTTAGTCAGTACAGTTGTGCCAATGACAAGATCTTACTAATGCATATTCAGTATCAGAAATTAGTTGTAGAAGTACTTTTTCTGCCACAAAATGTTATTTCTCAAGAGCACTTACTCGTCTGTGGATTATGTAGCATTTTTGAAAATACTTTTTCTGTAGGATTCAGAGAAGCTTAAAAGTGATAAATAAAATTTTTCCTTCTTGCCACACAGTCTTAATTTCACTGGAAAGGAAACACCATCCCTCTTGCAGCCAAGTCAGAAAGTGATTCACAGTGAAACTGGTAGATTAAGAGGTCTTTTTTTTCTTTCCATAGTGTCAGTTGTTGTTCTCAAATGGGAGCCTGAGACTCTTGCACTTTAACTCATCCAGTGTTTTCCAGTGTTTGTACTTGTTAGCCAAGTGCTGCATCAAAAGAGGCAGATGTGCAAATGCTGAAATGAACAGCAGAAATAGTTGTATTATATGTACAGAATGGCCAGAAGAACAGCTCAACCTCATCTACATCTGGCATTCTCCTGCTTTCTTGTTCATTCAGCTGCAAGCTAATCCTAAAAGGGGAAAGACTTTCAGTCTGTTTCTCTTTCAAACAAATCCTTTTCCTTATGTGTGATGACTTTACTAAATAATACTAACCCACAACCACTGTGGTCTTGGTTTCTGTGGCTCAGAAGAAATACATTGCTAAAGGAAAAAAAGATGCATGTCAAAAAAGCTTAGTTTTTAAGCCACTACTCCTTCCTTAAAGCACTCAACTTCCATAAAGCTGGTGGTGTGTGGAGTGAAACGGGCTTCAGCAGCACTCCTTGTATGGGGGTACTGCCCCTAAAAACAATGGATTCGAGACCATCTTGAGATTATTTCATTTTAGTCTGTAGAAATCTCTGCCTGAGAGCAAGGAGGAAAAGAGCAGAAGTACTTGCTGTCCCATGCATCAAACATATCTGTTACAAAATAATCAATGAAGGAAATTTGAGACTTGAGGATGCTGCAGGTGTTTCTGTCAAATACTGGCATTACAACAGACAGACCCTGTCTCTTCTCTTCATCAGTCTTAGAAAACAAAACTCCAGTTAGTCCCTAGAGCTTTGCTGCCTTCCATGGTGGAGTAGCAAAGGCCAGGAAATTAGAAGGTCCCTTCCAACACAAACAGTTCTATGAATCTGTGAACTGCAGCAGGAGATTTGAGACAAACCTTAGAACCCCCAAGGTGAATTTCCTTAGTTTCATGTGCTTTATTTCATCTGGAACAGGGACTGAAATCAACACCCCTTCCCTTTCACAAGTACTCTTATTACTGTAGTGCTGTGATTGCTATTAGTTCTGGTGAGACGGAATACCCTAAGCTGGTGATCAGGCACACTAGCTAAAAAATGGAAAATGGGGTTTCAGAGCTCATTAGTAGAGGACAGGTTTGAGCTCTTTCTCTTTTTTTTTTTCCTTCTCTTCCCCTCCCCCCACATCTCTAGTGGCTTTTTCAAACCATTTGTCTTTTAAGTTAGAGGGATTTTTGCTTTCTCTGCTTGTATCAGGTTATAAGAAGAGTAGAAGTACGGGTATGTCCTTTTACTCTCTGTCCATAACTGGAAGAAGGCTGGTTTTGTTGCATTTGATATGGTGGAGAAACCGATCATCTCAAGAGTCTTAAAATTTAATTAAAAAGAAAATAAGTAGTATAGGCAGCACCTAATGCTGGAACTGGCAGCAGAGCAATCCCCAAAATTACCAGATGAGGTGAAAGACGAGCAGACCACCCTCAGAACCTCACGCTGCTGCAAGTAGGCTAGTGCCAAAGATTGGCAGTTTAAGGCTATCTCATGATACCTTAACTCTTAGGGAGATACAGTGTAAGTGATCCTTGATCTTACCTAAGTAATGATCAAATTTATTCACAATGATTAAAATTAAATTCACACATACCCCAGGCACTAACTACAGGGGTTTTGGTAATAACTATCAAATGTATGATCTGAATTTGGATGGTAGGCATCCCTGCTTTTCTGTCTCTCCAGTAATAGATACTGATTTCCACACTGCTAGTGGCAAATAAAAACTAAGACTCTGTCATTTGTTCAAATAAAGAACTTGAAGAGTGTTTCACTTTCAGGAAGGTGGTGCATTTGTGTTAGAAAAGCTGCATATTAAGAAAGGAAGTTGATCTTCTCGTTCTGTCCAGAGAGATCTCATGTGGTATTTACACTGCGCACACACCTGCATTACCGGCCTGTCCACCTCATCTGCCTACCATGGCAATAGTTCAGGTGTCATATTGGGAGGGCCCTGCTCATGATTCATTTGAAGGCATGGATCTCAAATGATTTTGTTTTGGCCAGACACAGAAAGTTTAAAGTGTAAAACCTCCTTTCCACCTTTTTGTACTGGAAGCTTCATGCTAAGCAAACTAGCTAACTTTGACTGAAGTGAATTCTGCTTGAAACTGAGGATCCATTTCTGACTGGGGCAAAAAGCATATGTCAGGACTCCATGGTGATGCCAGCCAGACCCTGTGTGGAAGAGACCAGCTGATGTGCAGTTTTTTTACTTAACAATCAAAATATAAAAATACACGTACCTGTGCAAAATACTCCTCTGAAATCCTTCTTGCCCATTCAATACAGAGCTCTAAGGGGCGACATGGATTTGCTACATCCGCACACTTGATCATCATATGCTTGATCAGTGTCTGGTTATCTGGATATTTTTTTATATTGGCTGTACATTCACAGTTGCTGCCTTTGCTCTGTAAAAGAGAGTTGTTGACAGGGGCCAGTGGCTAGCATCCCTGCTAGCAGGAGTGAAGGCATCATTATCAGCTCTGTTGCAGTAAGTAAGTGAGCACTCAGCCTAACACTTAATTTCATGTAAAGCACCATAAACTTGGAGGTGAAAGTGATGTGTGAGAACTGCAGCCTTGCTAAGTAACAAATGATAGCCCTGTTACACAACAGTTGTGAAGATTCTCAGAATGAATAGCAAAGTTTATGAAATAAAGGATTCACAGGCCCTTTATCAAGTAGGGTTAGCAACCCTTCTGTGCAACCCAGCCTGGTTGTCTTGGAACAGCACCAAGACGGGATGCATCCACCAGCTCGAAGCTGATAAACCATCCTCACTTCTGAGTGTTTAAATCTAGGGGTAGTGATGGTAGCGGGCTGCTTCATTTAGGGGAGTTTTCCAGAGTTTGTTTTTCTTTCTTAGATGATAAAACTGAGGTGGGCACAGCAGGCTGAACCAAGTTGCATAACTGACTGTTTCTTTTACAGGCAGAAAACCAGGTCTGTGCCAGTGTGTTCCAGTATGTTTGCAGATAAAGCTGTCTCCTTTGTCCCAGATTTTGAACCCTCAGCCTGGAATACTTTTTAGTTGTAGTTATCAGCAAGGATGGAGTCTAATTAATCTGTGAGATTAACATTAAGAAAATACAGGAATGGCAGACTGACTGGAGAAAGTCTCTGCTTGCTAGGCAGTAAAATAAACTACCTGTTGACTGCTCTGAAGAGTGGGGAGAGAGTAGTTGTTACAAGTCTGCTGTGGCATTATCATCTGGGTCTTGAACAGTGTAGAAGGGAATAGGTATCTTATGTTCCTTACTGAGTAATAACGATCCCCCGTCTCAGCTCATTGTGGTATTAACATTATTCTCAAAATAACGTATTTTTGTAATTGTGACCTCTTTTCACTGCTAAATTCAACTTGAGTCAAGAACTGAACATTAATACTTTTCACCACCATGACTAAATTACTATCTTCAGGGCTTATGGGGAGATATTTTTTTAGTGATTCTTGCCAATTCAGGCATTAATCCTCTGGCTTTGTTGAGCACTTAGTATTGGGGTTTTTTCAGTATGGGTAGTCCAGCAGCTGTCAAATTAACTGTGCTCCTTAAGTGCTGTTAAAGAACAAAAACAGGAGAAGCCACCATTAACAATAAGGAACAGGACAACCTAATACTAGGGAAAAAAACCAAGTCTGTAATATAAGTGGATTTGTGCTCCACTTTCATTGATCTACAACTCTTTGTACATTTTAAAATAGCCTCTGATCTAAACCTGTAAGAGAGTCAAAGAAAATATTTTCTACGGATTAGAATAGATGATGGCAGTAGACTGTATGGAGAGTGTTTACAAGCTCTTTAGGAAGTGCCAGAACAAATGCATTCATGGCATGAAAGGAAGATTCCCAGAAATGAGCTCCGAGCTTGAAAACATGGTGGTTTCAGTGTGCCTTGTGAACTAAATCATAGAATCATTTGGGTTGGAAGGGACCTCTGGAGGTCATCTAGTCCAACCCCCCTGCTGTGGGCAGGGACATCCCTAACAAGATCTGGTTGCTCAGAGCCCTGTCAAGCCTCACCTTGAATGCTTCTAGGGATGGGGCCTCAACCACCTTCCTGGGCAACCTGTTCCAGTATTCCACCACCCTCACAGTGAGGAACTTTTTCCTAATATAGAGTCTAAATCTGCTCATCTCCAACTTAAAACCATTGCCCCTTGTCCTTTCACTACAGGCCTTTGTAAACAGGCCCTCTCGAGCCTTCTTGTAAGTTCCCTTTAGGTACTGGAAGGTCACTAGTAGGTCCCCCCAAAGTCTTCTCTTCTCCAGGCTGAACAATCTCAGCTCCCTCAGCCTGTCTTTGTAGGAGAGGTGTTCCAGCCCCCTGATCATTTTCGTGGCCCTCCTCTGGACCCCCTCCATCAGGTCCATGTCCTTTCTGTATTGAGGGCTCCNCTCCTCTTTTCCAGACTAAACAGGCCCAGATCCCTCAGTCTTTCCTCATAAGGCTTATGCTCTAAGCCCTTTACCAGCTTGGTAGCCTGCCTCTGTATTCTCTCCAGCACCTCAATGTCCCCCTTGTAGTGAGGGGCCCAAAACTGGACACAGTACTCAAGGTGAGGCCTCACCAAAGCTGACGAAAGGGGCAGGATCACCTCCCTGCTCCTGCTGACAACACCATTTCTGATCCAGGCCAGGATGCCATTGGCCTTCTTGGCCACCTGGGCACACTGCTGGCTCATGTTCAGCCAGCTGTCAATCAGCACCCCTAGGTCCCTCTCTGCCTGGCAGCTCTCCAGCCACTCCTCCCCGAGCCTGTAGCGCTGCTGGGGGTTGTTAAGGCTGAGGTGCAGTACCCAGCAAGTTGGTGGAGGAAGCTGCTCTCTGGTCCACAGGCACGTACCGAGAAACTTCAGAGCAGCTAGTTCCATGCCACCTACGGATGTAGACCTTCCTTTCCTCTGGGCTTTGATCTGCAGTGAGATCCCCACTGTCCTGGCTTAGCCAATGCCAGGAAGGCAAACCCATGAGGCACAGTGTTAGGTGATGTGCAGTGCAGAAACATTGATAGAGCTCCTAAACCACATTGCCCTGTGCTGTGGGACTTCTGACACTGAAGATGATCAGGTTGATACACACCCAGTGCCATATTCAGTGACCCTTCCAGAGCTTGGACATGCTGGGGAGTACAGTGCAAAGTGTCTGCAAAGCCAGTGAGGTTCAGCAGCATTTGTGATTTCCATCAAAACAGTTGGGAGAACAGAGCTCAGCAGTCCCTAGAAGCAGGTCAGTTCAACTGACATAATGCTGTCCCTGAAGTCATAACCCCCACTGGTCCTGACTGCACCCATGACAGTCTAGAGTGCAAAAAGTCCAGTTGTGGAGAACTGACAGAAGCTGCTTTTATTTATTTTTAATATCACTAGCCTTCAATTTGATCTGTTATTTCCAATGTTTTTAACAAAGCATTATTTTCACCTAGCACCCTTGAGCCTGCATCAATGTGCTTGTAAAGGCGCTGATGAGGAGCATGGGTGGAGCCCTCCCTGGATCTTCATTCACGAAGCCTAGCCATACAATACAATTTTCACCTAGCTGTTGTAAGATGATCTTTACTTAGGTGAGTGACACTGCCCTAAGAGAACCATGTCAGGCACTGAGCGTTCAACCTTGAAAGGCAAAAGAAGATAAAGGGGGTCTGGGCTAGGAAGCTTGGAGGCATCTTATGAAATATACCCTGGCTGGTGATGTAGCATTAGGGTGTATAACTGATAGGAGTAAAGGCCTGGACATGTCTGGGTACAATCTCTCTGGGTGGAGAGGTCTCAGGAAGCAATGGAGTTATTCCTGACAACTTTATGTATGGCTGGGCTTTGCGAATGAAGATCCAGGGAGGGCTCCATCCACGCTCCTCATCAGCGCCTTTTCCAAGCGCGCTGATAAAAAGAGGATAGCAGATAGCACCCTTGAGCCTGCACTATGGATTTTTTTTTAGGTGAGACACAGCATGCACAGAGCTGGACCCGCCCTTTAGTCCTAAGGTTCATCTGCCAGGGCCTAGCAAGCTTGGACGCTGGCAGTGAAGTTCTTGGGATGTAGGTTTTATTAGAGTGTCCTTCTCTTACATGGAAGGCCTTACAGGGCTAAATGAGCTCCATCTGCCAGGGTTTGGAATTAGAGTTGTCCTTCTTGCATGTACAAAAGCACCCACCTGCATGTTTTCTGAATACAATATGGCTTTGAAGGCAAGGCTTATAAAATGAAGTGTTTAAATGACCTAAGGGCAGAACCAGACATAGAGGACAAGAAAATAAAAATATTTTTCCACACTTTGAGGTATAAGGTCACAAATCCAAGTGCGTCTTTTGGGCATTCCCACAGTGCAATTTCATACGTGAATGAAAATGATACTTAAAGTTGTCTTGGAAGAACTTTACTGAAATGCCTGAAGGTGTAAAGTCATGCAAATACTTACATATGAGCTGGTCTCCTCAGATGCCATTGGCTTGTTGATGCTGTTCACAAATTTATTCACGTGCTCAAAGTGCTTTGTCATCTCTGTTGCCAAAACCATATCAATTATGGCATGGCGCAATGTCCAGTAGTGATTTCTATGAAAGAAAAATAATTCCTGTTCACAAGACTGCCAGACGGAGCTCTGCCCTCTCCGCATCCCTGTCTAGGGAGTGCTGCAAAACATTGCTCAAGGGCTCATCCACATGAGTTGGCACTTTCAGAGCTATGGTTGGAAGGTCTAGGGTTGGAAGAATAGACTAAATCATGCCTCTTTGGGTTCCTCTAGCACTACATTCCTGTATTGCCTTTTTTTCTGTTATTATTAACAAATGAAAACAAATTCCCTGAAGTAAAAAAAAATACAATTCAATTTTATAATACTGTCACACTAAGACAACTTCTTCAGCAATGACACCAACACATTTACAACCCACTGAATGTTAGCTTGGAACTCAAATCTCATTTTTTTTTCAAAAACTAAGTTTTATAGAGGGTAGAGAAATTCATTACCTGTTTGGGGTCAGGCCCTTTCCCTTTCAGATCCCTTTCTCTCCCACCCTGTGTCCACAACAGCTAGGCTGATGCAATAGAATCATAGAATCATAGAATGGTTAGGGTTGGAAGGGACCTCTGGAGGGCATCTAGTCCAACCCCCCTGCACTGGGCAGGGACATCCCCAACTAGATCAGGTTGCCCAGAGCCCTGTCACCCCTCGCCTTGAATGCCTCCAGGGATGGGGCCTCAACCACCTCCCTGGGCAACCTGTTCCAGTGTTCCACCACCCTTGTGGTGAGGAACTTCTTCCTAATGTCCAATTTAAATCTCCTCCTCTCCAGTTTAAAACCATTGCCCCTTGTCCTTTCACTGCAGGCCTTTGCAAACAGGCCCTCTGCAGCCTATGTGCATACCCAGCAGCAACTCTCCCAGAACTACAGCCCCCTCCACCAGCACCCCTTTCTGTCCATTGTGAATGCAGAAGTGTTAGCAAGCATGGGACCATGTGCAGACAGAGCATGCAGCATCTGGATGCTTGGGTAAAAACACTTGGCCCAAAAAAATAGTTTCCAGGCTCCTGCAATGAAAAGGCAATGGGTCAAGATGCTGCTTTGAGGCTGTCAACTAGATCATGCCGATGTTACCCGCAGAAGATGATCAAGTACCTCTATGAGCTTCCAAAAAGTACAAATTGGAGGATGGTGGTGGTGGAGAATTACAGCCTTTTTAAAAATCATGTCTACATAGAATTCTGGAAGGAGTTAAATATTAATGTCTCTATTTAAATTATATGTTCTGGTTTAGAAAGTAGGCTCTCAATCTGACACAAACTAAAATCACCAAACAAGCCATCTACACCAACACACTCCCCTTCTCCAGCAGACCCACCTATCAATATTCTTGAAAATGTTGCATTTGCTGTCTTTTGTTGTAAGCTGAAATGCCAGCGCTGTGTGATGACTCTCCAATACAGATGTATCATTGTAAAGGACAGCTAATTCACCGCCTGCATAGCACAGGAAAGAGTTGGTCTGTCCAGAGTGGTCTATGTCATGAACGGTGGCAGCTATTAATGCAGCCACCTCATCTAAATGGTCAAGACTTCCCTACAGGAGACAAAAATTATGACGTGGCACAAAATTTGCAGGAAGTAATAGCTGATCATTTTCAAGTACCCAAAATAGATAAGTGTAAGATTCAGTGCAGGCATCCTACCTCCTTGCAATAATTTTCCACTCACTGTGCCCACAGGTTACCTACTCCAAAACAACCCCTCCCACTCTTGTGCAAACTGTCCTTCCTTAATGAAACTTTTTACTGTGCTGTCATCTAAGCAGTATCTTTGCATTAAATCCTCTAATGGTGGATGGATCCTCCTAGTGGTGTCCTTCCACTTTCTGTGCTTGCCTTAATGACTCTGTAGTGACTCTGTGCCTACACAGCTTGTGTGTTTTAAAATAGGATATTTCAGTTGGAAGGGACCTATAGTTGTCATGTACTCCAACTTCCTGATGACTTCAGAGCTGACAAGAAGTTAATGCATGTTACTAAAGGCATTGTCCAAATGTCTCTTAAACACTGACAGGCTTGGGGCACTGACCAGATCTCTAGGGAGCTTGTTCCAGTGTTTGACCACTCTCTTAGGAAAGAAATGCTTCCTAATGTTAAGTCTTAACCTCTCCGGCACATCTTTGAACCATTCCCATGCATCCTATTACTGGATACCAGGGAGAATAGATCAGCACCTCCCTTTCTAGAGCTTTTGCAAAGCTTTTTCAGGACCTGTTACTAACAGCCAGTTACCAAGAGACAGAAAATTTCCCCAGTGTTTCCCCACTTACTAGTGCTACTTAAAAATGTAAATTCCTTACTTAAATATTAACAGACATTAGAGAAACTGTGGGCATGCAGGCATCACAGGAAGACTTCAAGGGTAGAGAAACTTTGTGAAGCCAAGACTGTTATTCAAACATCTGACTTTGGAATGATACGCATAAGATGACAAACACACCAAAATCCTACTCCAAAGGACTCCTAGGTGATGATTATACCTTAACTCTTTCCTTTCCAAGGAAGAAGGCAGTAGCATGCAGGACATCAGCTGCGTGTGTGGAGTTGTGGTATGAGTTGGAGGAGTGGTAATTGGCTTCAATCACCTGCAGCCATGCTCGCAATGTTGCTTCTGAACAGTTTAAAACCTCAGAAAATCCAAACCGGGCAAAAACTTTTAAACCCAAATAGACTAATGGCCTGAAAAACAATAGAAGAAAAAAAGCACTCCTGTAATATAGGAACTTCTGACATTCTAAAGAGTGATGATTTTGACAAAGTAACAAGCAAGATCTTAAAAATAAAAGGCTGGAAGGCATTGTTAAATGTTAAACATTTTAAAACTGCACATCTACATGTCAAAAACATGTCAAAAGCCTGCCCAAGGTTACAAATTATTACATCTACCATCCTTTCAGACATTATTTTAATATATTTTGTACAAATGGTGCAGTTCCACCAGAGTATCATCAATTCTTGTGGCTTCAGAAAAAAATTGTTAAAAGCTCAGGTCTTAAGTGATCTTAGTATCTGTCAAACAATCAAAAAGAGTTTTGTTTTTTTTTCTGAGAAGAGCAAGCAGACTTTCAACAGGGTCACATCCCAAAGGCTAAAAAGCTCTTAAGACAAGAAAAGGCTGAATGTTTACTGTTTCAAATAGTCCTGTTACTTAAGGGGGTCCAGATTTTTACTTCCTGATTATTATAAGGTGGCAATATGCGAAGTATATTAATATTCCTTAGAGCAGCTCTTAGCATCAAGTTATTTCATGTGAACTCTTCTGGCTTTGGGAGGACTGGAGCTCAGGCCAGAGCCTGACATCTGTATCCATTCCCTCCTTGAATTCCAGATCCTAACAGGAACTGGGTAACCGAGTGTGGGCATGTAGAGGGGGTTAATGCTTAAAATTGAACTTCTAAACGCTCAAGCAGAAGCATGCTACTTTCTTGCTTCAAGTCGTATGGTCTGGACTAAACACAAGTGGCACATTCTGAATCCTACCAGCAGTGATCTACCAGCTGGGTAGGGAATTTGAGGTCTAGTGAATGTAATTCTGAGGACAGCAATGAGCCTGTGTGTGAAACAGTAAATTGAGTAAAATGTCTGATCCTGTTGGTTCTTAAATCCAAATCCACTCTAGGTTGTCATTTACTCTGTGTTGCCTGTGACAGTACTATCTATCACATTTTTCACTCCTGCAAGACGATCCACAACGTTCCTTTGCTGAGAAAGGCATAACCAAAAGCTAATATCTGCAAATCAAGCCCAGGCAAATGCCAATTCTAAAAATGACTATTTTCTTCAAGCAGGATAAAAGAGACCTCGTAGTCTCTCCAATTATTTGAATCTTGGAATGGAAATAACTTTTCTTTGTGGATAACATGTTTATTTTCATAGTCTGCATGACCTCAAAACTACTGACATCTTCTTTCACTGTAAGCTTTAAAATCTCAGGCTCTTGATGCCATCACTGGTTTATCCTCCATCACAGTTTTTTATCCTTATGAGCAAAAGCCACAGTTGCCTCAGACACTCCTAAATCACAGGGTGATTTAGGTGAGGGAGGGGAGAGGCTTGCTTTTTCCAGCATGACCATTTGCACATCAGCAGGAAAAGAGGGCATGTGCGGGACACAGCATGTAGCATCATCAGACTGTGCCAAACTGTGGATGGGGGTCATGCAAGGTAAAAGCTGAACAGGAAACAATCCTGGAGGGCTACAAATACTGTCAGGGAAGACAACAGCCTGCACAGGGCTATCCATGGCCTCTGCATGCATCTTGACCATGGTATGTGCCTGGCTTGTTAAATGGGACAAGTAATTGCATTCTGCATGTAGTCACAAACATGTACTCACTTGAATATGAAGTCAGTTTGGGATTGGTTTGCAAAAAAAAGCTTAGAAAAATCTACTTCTTCAACAGAGACACTTAAACCTGCAGAGAAGTCATAGTATTTTCTGCAGGTGGAACTTGACACTCAGGGAACTACACCTTCTCTGCATGACCCTCAACTTCAAGGGCTTTTTACCCACATAGTTGTATGGCAACATACTGAGATGCACATATAAGCATCTGTATTAAATATAAAATTAGTCACTTTAGAGAAAAAGAGACAAGGGAATAATTTGATTTCAGATAAAAAAACCTGTTCCACATCTGCCAAGTCTTTCCTAAGCAAGAAAATAAAATAAAAAAAGGGTATGAAGAGTCAGATCATGGTTGCATTCAGCCAAAGCGATCAAATATGAGAACTCACACATATGATCATGGTCAAGAAATCATCCATGAAGTTCCACCATCATGTATATTTGAAGCCCATAAACCTTACATAGGAGACAGCATTTTCAAAATGCTAGCCTTGCAATTAAATGAGCTAAAGTTGTTGTTCTGCAGTATTTTTGCTAAAGAATTTTGCTCTGACTGTAATGTTGGTAAGTAATGGCTTCCAGAACATTGTCAAATTCAATATGAGCAATATTGAGACACACGGGACACAAGCAAACATCAGAAAAAAGGACAAAATGTACTGTATTTTGCATTAAGGAACATCATGATTTAAATCACCAGTGAATAAAACATACACAGACCAAGCTCTCTCAGGGTAGCAGTTGCTAAGGCACTCAAATTTGTCCTTTGCAAAATAACAGGAGGAGGAAACAAGGGTACAACATACTAGTTAACACACAGATGCAAAGCACATACATAGCTGAGAAGAAGCAGAAAGTAACCTGGTACAATTGTGTAGACCAAGCAGTCGATGTCTGCAGTTTCTTACACTTCTACATACCATAACTTGAACTGAGACCGCACTTCCCCATGCTCTATTTGAATCAGCTCATTGTAACAAGCAGTTACACTGCTGTTCTCCATGAATTGCTGGAAGACAAATTAGGAGTGCATGAAATAGGTTGGAATGGTTTAAAACTGTTATTTCTGTTTCTGCATCTAAACCTCTAACTTTACGGAGAGCTGGCACTAGTACAGAAAAGTGCCATGAAGGTACTTACGCATCTCTCCTGTGAGGAAAGGCTGGGAGAGCTGGAACTACTCAGCCTGGAGAAGAGAAGGCTCAAGGGGGGGATCTCATCAAGGTGTATAAATATCTGGAGAGTTTAGGAATACAAAGCCAGCCTCTTTCCAGTGATGCCCAGTGATAGGACCAGAGGCAGTGGGCACAAACGGAAACACTTTCCTGTGAGGGTGACTGAGCACAGAGTGCCCAGGGAGGTTGCAGAGTCTCCATCCTTGGAGATCTTCAAAAGTTGTGTGAGAATGGTCCTGGGCAGCCTGCTTTACGTGGCCCTGCTTAAGCAGGGAGGATGGTCAAGATGACCTCCAGAGATCCCTTCCAACCTCAACCATTCTGTGGTTCTATAGAAATAAAAAGCTTCAGTTGTACCTTTGTGTTCAGTAATCATCTTTCGCCCAGGAATGATTTTCTAGTTCTTAAGACAACTTGGCTATCTAAATACAAAGCAACTATAAAAATATGCTAAAAGCTCAACACTGAATTTTCCCATTTGATTTTAGCAACTCAGTTCAAGACATGTAATTTACAAACTGTCTGCAAACAAGCTGGTCTTCTACAGATCTATAGATTTAGATTTTCAGTTTTTCAAATATACTCATTCTAAATTTGAATAATACTACTCTTCTAGGTAAAGTCACTGACTCTGAGACATGTCTTAGAGGTGTACAGTGTCTCCTTGGGCTCTACTCAGTAGTATAACCGCAGTTATACTCTAGCCCACAAAACATACGGCTCTACATTGTTTTTAAATAAAGCACCAGACTTCAGACGAAATAAGAGTTCTTCGAAAAATATTAAACCCTTTTTTTGTTGTGAGAGAGACAGAAAACTACACTAAGAAAACACTGGCTTTCTTGAGCTGATGCTTCTCTCAGCCTAAACTTTTCCAATTTTTGATGGATCTTCTTTAAAATGCTTTTGCCTTTAATGCTTTTGCCCCCACAGTACTCTTGCAGGAGAGGCAAGAACTATTACCTCTTTTTGGAGATGATTTGCAAATGGTGACTTTGGTGAAGTTTCTTTGCAAAGAAACTCAAGCTATATTTGAATTAGTTCAGATACTGGATTCAGTATGAACATAATGGCATGAGATTCTGACTGGTTTAATCCCCTTCCTTCTATGATTTTTGTAACTACAGTTTATTTTCCTAACTATATATTGTTAATTCTCCCTAACTACAGTGTCCATTGATGTGTTTCTATCACTGCAATACATAACCTTCTTTACGAACAACAGCCAACTTCAATATTTCAGATGACTTATATTACATTAATATCCATCAAAGCCACTCACACAAATGTTGGAAGAGGGTAAGCAACTGAACCTAGATTTTCAAAGCTGAAAACTCCTGCCTTCCTGTTCTCTCCTACAAAGCTGTTTTGAGAAACATTATGAACACCTATCTTCCCTGCTGCTGTCTGTACAGGAGAGTCTTTAACACTCTATGAGAAGAACAGGCACAAACCAATACAACAGACCTCATAAAAAAATATTTATTCTTCACATCAGGAGGAACTGGACTAAGCTTGTAGCCCCTTTAGAAGAGGAATTCCCGTACTCTGAGGCATACAGATGTGTCTGGGTGGCTTGTTAGCATGCTGGAATATGCAGCACACATTAATCAGAGTCCCCCAGTATTGTTTTTTTCACGTAGTCAGAAACAAAATCCAACCATTAGCCACCCAGACAGAAAGAAGTTAGTCACGCTATTCCTGCTTATACTGGAAGGATTAGCTAGATCACAGTTTCTCTTATTTTATATGCTTCTTGGATACACTGTCAAAAAGAAAAGAATACTCAACTGCTACTGGTTTCTCATCAATAGATTTTTGACAGAAGCAAATGTACAGTTTCAAATTTGAGGGAGTAGAACTGTTTGTAATTTACAAAACAATCCTGGCTACTATATTAAATATGTAACGTATACATACCCTATCGAAACCTGCATTAAGAAGGTGAAGAACAGAAGTCTCTTCTTGGTCAGCAGATCTAAAAAAAAAAAAAAATTAAAAAAAAAATCATAGAATTGTTGAAGTTGAAGAAGATCCTTAAGATCAGTGAGTCCAGCTGTAAACCTAACACTGCCAAGTCCACCACCAAATCATGTCCTTCAGCACCACATCTACACATCTTTTAAATACCTCCAGGGAGGTGACTCCACCACTTCCCTGGGCAGCCTGTTCCAACGCTTGACAACCCTTTCAGTGAAGAAAGCTTCCCTAACATCCAATCTAAACCTCCCTTGGTGCAACTTGAGGCTTTTTCCTGTTATCTCTTGTTAATTGAGAGAACAGACTGATCCCCACCTTGCCACAACACCCTTTCAGGTAGTTGCAGACAGTGATAAGGTCTCTCCCCAGCCTCCTTTTCTTCTGACTAAACAATCTCAGTTGTCTCATCTGCTCCTAATAGGACTTGTGCTCTAGATCCTTCACCACCTTTTTTGCCCATCTTTGGACATATTCCAGTACCTCAGTGTCTTGCTTGTAGTCACTTCCCAAGTCCTGCTGGCCACACCACTTTCCTGATACAAGCTAGGATGCTGTTGGCCTTCTTAGCCACCTGGGCACACTGCTGGTCCGTATTTAGTCAGCTGTCACCAATATTCCCAGGTCCTTTTCTGCTAGGCTTCCTTCCCCCATGCCTCTAGCATTCAGTGGGGTTGTCGTGACTCAAGCACAGAACCCGGAGCTTGGCCTTGTTGAACCTCATTCCATTGGCCTCAGCCCATCAATCCAGCCTGTCCAGATCCCTCTGTAGAGCCTCCCTACCCTCAAGCAGGTCAACACTTGCACTCAACTTGGTGTTGACTGTAAATTTACTGAGGGTGCACTCGATCCCCTCATCCAGATCACTGATAAAGATACTAATTAAAACTGGTATGTTGTATGGCCACAAAACACTAAGAATTAGAAGGTATCAATTAAGGTTCCTTATTAACCACAGTGTGTCTTCTTCCTTCAGAAAGTAATACACAGCTTTCTATTTTTTTCTCTTAGAAAGTAAGACATAAGCTTTCTAATTTTTCTTTAGTACAGAAACCATTACATTATGATCCTCTTAAGGTGATAGGGATAGTACCAGTCTATGTAAATATTAACAAATACTTTAATAGGTCATATAAAACAATACCAATCCATTTCAGGTAAAATAATATCAAACTTTCTATATAAGACTAGCTAGTAAGATACATTCTGTTATTAGATAATTATTACACATAGCATAAAGTAGAATAAAAGCCTTTTACAAAACAGTAATACTTACATGCATGGAACCACAGCAAGTATTACAGTGTGCTCTGATTGTTTTGTGGCACGAATAGACCTGAGGAAAAAAATTTCTCAGTTATATCACATGCTTTCTTGATGTTACTCTTACTATTTTCATAGAAAACATAAATGAAAACCAGGACTGAAAGACACTATTGAAACCAGAAAATAGGATATCACACTGCCAGAACCTACCTATTCCCTCTTAGATAACCCATTTTGCTACCAGGTTTCTCAGATTTTGCTGAACTCAGTGAAGAGGCAGGAGCTTGAAAAGCACAGGGCATGAACGACAGCTCTTCAAATTTCCTCTTACAACCTGACAAAGGTTTGCCCTCTTTACTTAGCTTGTTTGGGGCAGACTGCTCTGAATGAATGGATTGAAAAAGGTCAGGCTATACAATGCATTTTCAGTACCCATTAGGTAACCTAAACAAGAGTCTTTACCACCTTCTTTACTGTCCTAGATACTGTAAAATTTTCTTTGAAGAGTAGGAAGTGCTTTTGGGGCATGCAAGTAAGAAAAGAGGTTATAGCAAATGTACATGATAGACAGTCATTTATGAAATGGGAAATAAAATTTTACTATTTTACGTATTATTAAGAAATTTAAAAAAGATGACCAATTATCAGAGGAACACTCCATTCACCTTTTACTGGCTAAAAATAATTTTCTCAATGTCATGCTGTCCTGAATAAGCATATATTTATTTATATATTGATCTTTTAGAATAACTTCCATCAGCAGAAGTATTTGAACTTTAAAATGCTCTTTGTCATAAATATGGCAAATTTCAGCTTATGATGGATGGCGAAGCACAGTGTGGTGTATGTTACAAAATTTATGCTTCAGTCGAAATGGTATATTTCAGCAAAGAATTCCAATACCAAACACTTGCAACCTTAGAGCTGCTCAGACAGAGTCATGTGGACCAGAGGAGCAACGTGAAGTTTTGTGAAGAGCTGGCAGTGCCTTACCCAGAGGACAAATAAACACATTCGTTTGAAGCCCTGCAGCTTCAGACTTTGCTGTAGCAGTAATGCAGGAAAGAAGCAGACAAAACCAGCAGAGAATAATTTCATACCAGCTCTGTCTTATGCCCTGATAGAAGCCTGACCTCAATCCCCCAAATTCCATTTTACTATAGTTTTGGGTTTGTTTGGCTTTCCTTCTATTTTGGGGTTGGGGTTTTTTCCTTCCATTTATTTAAGACTAGGAGGTTTGGTTTTATATAATACATTCTGAACTTCAAGAGAAGCATATGGTCATTTAGGTTACCTGCAGATATCTTCAGCATCAAAATATCTGGAGTTCCTATGATTTATAACAATTATTTCCTGTTGCTTATCAAGAAAACATTCAAGCGCTGACTCTGGAGTCCGGGCAATACTGCATCTGTATCCAGCTCTGTCACAAGCCCACCAGAAACCATCACTTTGTTTGTCTTCTTTTGCAAAGATCAGCAAAACCTACAAACCATGCAAAACAGAGGCACCACATTAAGCACAGAAAACAGTTCTCTCCATGGTGCAGATCTTAACAGACACTTCTGCTATAGGGAAGTCTGAGTGTACTTTGAAAGTGGGGAGATTGAACTACAGACACTAGAACATCTGCTGCAGTAGCACAATGTTCTTAACAGAGTGATTCTCAATAGATAGCAGCTAACTGCATAGGACTGATATTTAGGACAATACTGTCTGGAATACAATTGTCTTAATGATCACTTTGCAGGGACAAACAATTCACATAACACAGTTTTATTCATTATTTCTCCTTTCATGTACAACAAAATGGGAGTTAACCCATATTATTCAGAAGGGATAGGACAGGAAGGAGG
>VWZO01016319.1:0-16273 GCA_013396975.1 Bucco capensis
CATCCCATCAGGTTTCAGTAATGGCCACTATCAGTTGTTTCATCACATTAACAGCTATATTAACATCTTAGATTTTCTTCAGTCTGTCAGACAAAAAATTCCAGAGGCAAAAGGTGCAGATACAGTAACAAATACAATGAAGTTAATTTGACATCTCTAGTAAGAAGGGATTATGACTACAGTGCTCAAAAAAGGTATAGCTCCATTTGCCTATATAATACCACTCCAGGAGACAATATATCTCTTTTCAGTATCTGTATTCAAGGGGAAATCATTGCACTTAGATTATCCTGGGTTAGCATTGTTGACATAATCTTTTGAGAATAGACGAATCTTTGCAGGAAATCAAATACGAGTGAAACAAAATCAATAAAGTTGTGTCAAATAAACAAAGACTTTTGAGGAAGGAAGATTGATGATCAGAGTAATTGCAACAATTACCCCTCTGAACCTAGTTGCTGATTTTAAACTCAGTAACATAAACTATGCCAAACACTTTCATTTTCTATTGCAAAGGTGCGTGTAAGATGTTAAGAGTATAACTCAAGAAAATATCAAATTATGGCATTAAAATTAATCAGTTGAAGTCATTTACTTAGAGCAAAGATGAGCAAAACCAGCTTGAACGTGTTCTTTATGAAGCTTTCTAAAATTATTTGTTGATTTAGTTAATGGGTGAAGCTTAGTCAAGTGCAAAATTTTCTTCTCAATCTGAACTGTGTTGAATTATGTAAATGCCAGAATTCATATACTTGAAGTTTTATGTTGTCTTCTCTGAACTATAGCAACAGTATGATCAATAAGACAGTATAGCAAGGACTAACACACCAACCAGTTCAGACATTTCCTTTGTTTAGTAAGTATATCTGCTTATGAGTATTGTGTCAATGAGTATATACTAAAGAAAACAGTTAGGCATCATTAATATCTACTCTACAAATAAGTGCAATGTCAGGACACTAAATGAAATCTGCTTTTAAAGAAAGAGTGTGATGTGTTAGGATTATATTCCTTATACTCTGGGGAATAAAATGCAGCTGGGAGTTGTTTCTCCCTTTTCAGGGTAAAGAAATATTGAGTAAGACAGAGCCTCTGACAAATTGATTGCATTTATCTGGTCTAACCTAAAGAGCATTTTAGCAGAGTGTTACATTAATAATCTCTCTTTATAGACTCTGTTTCCTTGTGGAGGCAGATGTCACTGTTTTCTTATTACTTTAAACAAATGTAATTAAGCAATGATTCAGTGATTAGACTTCATGAACTGTATTCTAGTGTTTCTTTCCAGGATAAACCTGCTAAGTTGCTAAGCTTATTTTGCTTCTTTTAACAAGAAGCTAGATCAGGATCCAGCTTGGTGTGTCTCAAACTTGATAAAACTGCTTACGGATGGAAGTATAGAATTTTTATTTTTTTTTCTGGGTCAGTCTTCAGTAAAATCTTCGTAATAACTTGACATTTTTTGCTATCTAGGCATCTATATGAATAAATGAACATCACTTGCAGATCACAGGTCTGACTTAACAGGAAAGATATGAAGACTTGTGACTAGACTTTAATAGGGAAGACTATTCATGGATCCACAGTATTATTACAAATCATTCTACTGCCTCACCTTTATTATACTGCCTTTGTCTGGTCCACATATTTAACTAGATACCTAAAAAAGCACAGTTATTGTAGCAGAAGAGAGTTCATTGAATCATTGTTCATTGTGCCCATACCAGCTGCAGCGAGATCGATGTTAGGCAGCACACGTAATCTGCATGGTAGTCCCAGCATTCATTCCTGTGCCTCTCTTCTGAGAGCAATGATGTTGTTCTGATTTACCATCCTCTGGGAGAATGTTCTTCTTGACTAGAAAGCAGCACATTTATTGGCCTGTGGGGACAAGTAGAGTTAGTGGAAGGGCAGAGTGTTAGAAGAAATTAAGAGGAAGTAATCCAAAATTTCATAGCAACCAGGGCAGGCAAAAGTAAAGATGTCAACCAAGGAGAGAAACAGAATAGGAAGGCTGGCTACTGCTTGATACTGAGCTGTGAGGCAGGGAAAACTGTTGCTACAGCTGAGAGAAGTCAAGGGTTAGGACTGGGGTAATCACAACCCAGTGACAGAATAGTTCTGTTCTAATGCAAGCCAGGACATCGCTGTTATCTACTTGACTCTAGAACAGGAGGTTTTTCTAGTCTGGTGTTAGAAAAAATTGCAAAACTCAGTAACAGTTCCTTCTGTCCCTCCTTCACAGGTTGATTTTACTGTGTAAGAATCTCCTGTTGAAGGTAGCTGTGTCATTGACTCAGGTACTGGCTGCTCATCTGGTGGAATTAAATTAATGGTTCTAAAATCCTGAACTCAGTGTAGGTTTCCATACTGAAAATAAATTTTTCAATTTAAAAGAAAGGAAAGAAATTGGAAATATTGTTAGGGGTGAAAAGTCGAGAACTCTAAAGCTAGGAATTACCACCATTTGAGGCAATAGCAAGTAATCATGCAGGTAGGTAATCATAAAGATTGTATCATAATCTGTATGGACGAGGGAGCCAATTAAGGTTGCTTAAGCAACTTTGCATCACAGTTTTTTTCCTAAGAGTAGAGCCCTAAGTTTTGAAACCTTGAAGATCTTTAAATGCAGGCAATCATAATGAGTATTACTATGATGCCTAATCTTGGCATCTTGCTAAGGTTCTTGTTCCCAGCAATATATTATACCAATGATTTCTACAGCTGAAGTTTTGTAAAAGAAGTACTTGCTTTTATCTGTTTAAAATCTGCTGCCTTTCAGTGTCTTTTCATACCCTTTTGTTTTTATGAAAAATGCCACATAAGAGCTGCTAGATGTATGCTTTCTGTTCCAAACACACTTTTATATGCATCTATCTTATTTTGAAGCAGCTCCAACTATCTCAGTTTCTCATGTGGTTTTATGAGCTGACATCTCTAAGCAGATAAATAAGTCTTTTTTACAGTCTCTGAGTCTTCCCAGGAAACTTAAAATTATATTCAAGATATGTAATCGATGAACTGGACTAAAAGACAGGGCAAATTTTTTTGTGTTTCTCTTTAAAGGGAAAAACCTATGGTTTACAATAGAAAAATATAACAAAGCAGTGTCAGGAAACATTAACTATTTAGCTATATAAATGTTGTGTCCACATGCTTCTATTCTTCCACCTGCCTTTCCCACTGTACTATATAGGTAATTTTTAAATAGATGACAGTCACCATTGTCATAGCAGTCCACACTGGCACAATCTTGCAGGATTTCCAAACTCATAGGTCCTGGATAGCTTCAACTATGGCAGGTTTTGGTGTGTAGAAGAGGTATTAGCAAAAGTGCAACCAGCTGGTTGAGCAAGATAGTTATTCCTCTCTATTCAGATCATGTGAGGTTACATCTGGAGTGCTGAGTCCATTTTTGACTCCTCACTAACAAGAAAGGTGTTGACATAGTGGAAGAAGTCTAGCTGAGGTCTTCCAGAATGCTCAGAGAACAGAGGAATGGTCAGAGAACAAAGGAATAGAATCAGAAGCTGGAAAATAGGAAATACTGATTACAGGGGAGGAAAATAATCACTACAGTCTTGGAGCTCAGATTAATGAACATGGACTTGCATTTCAGGGTGTAACAGCAAAGACAACTTTATTAGCAATATTCACAATATATATAGCTTAAAAGGTGGGAAAGGTAACCCAACCCCGGTGTTTACCTGACCCAAACAAAGACAAACCAGCCTCACCCACCATATGAGGAAGTGGAGCTGTTAAGGCCTTAATGGCTGGGTGATTTAGAGACAAAAGCCAACAACCAAAACATGTTTTTGTTTTTCTGTTTGGATCTGCAACCTTGCTTTCTGCTTGTGCTTCAGTCATTTTTCCATAGGGCTACACTATGGGGACAATAAAATACTGGAATAGATTGACTGGTGAGGCTGTGGGATCTGTGTCCTAGGTATTCAAATTCTGACTGGATGTAGCCGTGAGCATCATTACTTAATTGGTAGTGCTTTGAGCAGGGCTTGGACTACAGAAGTCCCCATGTCCTTATCAAACTCAACCATTCCATGATTTTGTGTAGAACCAAAGAGAGAGACTTGAGTGCTCAAGAAAACATTATTTTTGTTCCATAGGATTTACACTAAAATATCAAAACTGCTCACCCACTAAATTACTAATATCCACTTAAGATAGAATTTAAAGGAAAGCATGCCATCAAACAAAATATAAAGTTTTTTTCTTACAGAAACTATCAAAACTTTTTAGGAAAAACCTACATTTGCCTGTAGCATATCTTTTTTTCAGCAAGCATTTTTCCTACAAAATCTTTTAGTATCATCTAAAGATGTAATTCATGCTATTTTGGTGGTATAGTGATCTGTTTTGAGGAAAGACTAAGTTCCTATTAGTGCCAAAGGTAACAAATTTTGAAAATATCCTGACTAAGGTATTTTGTCTGTTAACTACTTTTTGTATGTGCAGTCTAGTATGTGTCTGGTGATTTGTTTCTTTTGAATCATACAGTATGTTCCCTAAGTACATCATAAAAATAACATAATCTTGTTGTTATCTGTTCTGTTACAAAGTATATGACAATATTATTTTTATGGTTAAACACAGCCTCAAGGACCTCATACCAGTGCCAAACAAGTAAGTTCTTTTCAATTAAGGACATCGTCTCAGTGCTCAGTAAACGCTCAAAATTATTTATTTATGAGCTTGATGTTATTAGAAAATGCATATTAGGAGCATCCAGTTCAGCTTTTGCTTGGACCCAACTAAAAGCAAAAATGAGCACACATAATAATAACAAAAAAAAATTATGTGTGTAATAAGCAGATGTCAGCAGATGTTTTGTTAGTTCATTTTGCATTGTTGATAATGTATGGATACTCCTAATGATTCCATTAGAGTTTAAATAACAGAATTCAACACAAATATATATCTACTGAGCAGCAGAAACATAATTTCTCTGGAACTGCAGCTGCTGTAGTTGAAGATTAAGCTCTTACTATCCCTTAGGGAGATTACTGTCTCTGCCAGATGACTTAGTTTTTATACAGCCAACGATTTATTAGATTGGTTTACTCTTAAGTGTGATAATAGGCCTTGTGCTTAGCAAGGTTTAGAGACTTCCAGTGCATTAATATTTTATGACAATGACAGTCAAGACACATTTTGTTTACCTAACAAGACAAGCCAAGCTACAGCTGATATGTATTGGAAATTAGATTTAACTGGTAGGAACTTTGCCAATTATGCCTTCAGTGCTTTACAATGACTTTTATAATTGTAATCTAATAATTTACATACTGGATGAATCAACATTTTGTTCTAAACAGTGCTGTTCTGTGTGACCCTAGTATTGATAGACAATCTTTTCCCTGCAGCCATGCTACTCAGTTCTTTGGTATTGACTTATTTTCTTTGGATAGTTTATTAGATCAGCTCTAGCAATATTTGGAGACTGAAACAACTCCCATCTATGATCACACAATGAAATTGATTGAATGTTTCAATCTTGTGAAAATAAACCTTAGTTGTTATACTTGTCCCATATACTGACTAAGTTTGCCGTGATAGCTTTGGCTTCCCAAATAAATATTTCAAGTGAAGGACTCCCATGCTGATTGCTTTTTACTTCTCAACAAAGTAGGTTTATCAGTTATTACTGTTAGAAAACAGAGAGCGAAGGTCAGTAGGTCAGGTGTTTGGCATTGATTCTTCATGTCTGCAAAAAACCCACTGTCTTAGATCTAGGGACAAGGTTGAGCATACTTACCAGGAGAAATTGAACACTTTCTTCTTCTATTACTTAGGCTCAAGTACATCAGAAGAATCTTTGTTAGATGTAGGTTCAGCAAATACTAATATTTGTAAATTTATAGTTTCATCTACAAAGATGGTGCTTGTGGCAAAGGGTAGGAAGAAGCCAGGCAGGCAAGATTTAGCTTTGGTTTTGAATTGTGTTAGTCTGTGGCTCTGAATGTTTAACCTCTCTATGTATCAGGCTATTGTAGTAATTGGAATTGTAATATTGGAATTTATACTGTACTTTTAAATAATAAAAAAACTCCATAGAAGCTTAAGATAACTTGCAGCTTTATAACTCACACTTTTTTTTTCTCTAATGTTTCAATAAATATTAAGAAATAAGCAAATCCAACAGCTCTTCCTTTTTTTACAAGATTAATTTTTAATTAACTGTCTCTCTCTTTTTTAATTCTACCTCTATTGAATATAAGATTTTTTTTTTCCTGTCCCTCAAAGAGAGAGCTGATCCTCTAGTATGTATTCATAATAATGTAGAGGTGTCCTGGAGTGATTAAAATTCAAGAAAAGAGTGTACGTCATGTTCCCTTTTTGAACTTTTGAATTTTGGACACTGTTTCTTTAAAANTATTCTTAGAAATTCACTGTTTGCGTGCCTAGTGCTTCTTATTTTAATTTTACTGTTGTCCCCGTCTTATTGGGGAGAGGGGGGTCTTGGAGACCTTTCCTCAAAAGATTGTTCTTTTGACCCTAGCTTCCGGTCAAACCAGGACAAGAGGGTAAACGAGATTTGCAGTCTTCATACCAGTGATGCGTGGTCAGCTGGCTATTGTAATTTCTATGCTGTAATGATTTGCAGAAGATGCAAGGTGTTACCACCTCTTCCCAGATAACCTTGTAGGTGAAGTTGTAGTTAGTTGTGGTCTTAGCTCTGGAGTGTCCTCGTGGAGTTGCATGTGTGTTGATCAAGAGGGAGCTGATTGCATATGCGACATATATAAAAAAAACATATCTAATACAGTAATGAAAGTGGTGTGTTTGTGTGCATGCACATATACCTATTGACAAGATAATTTTCAGGAAAAGTGAAATTTAAGAAAATAATTTTCTCTGCTAAGGTTATACATCTGTCCCAGCTAAATTTGACTTCAACACTGTATGCACTTTTGGCATTCCACTTGGGATCCACAGACAGTAAGAGACATGATAAATCACAGAAATAATAATGAAGTCTGCCAGTAACTTAGTGAGCTCATTGACACAATTAAAAACTATTTTGTTTATCACTATATGGAGCCAGATATAATTTGTGTTCTCATAGCAAGTCAAAAAAAGGAGTAAAACCAGGAAGCTGTAGTAGGCTTTCAACTTTATCGCTGTAGGACCATGTTTTTCACAATGTTATGTTTCAACCGCAGTTGGTGTGGTTGAGCCATCCAGTTTTCCAAACCCATTTGGTACCACTCTGTATGCATGGTCTGTAAGCACCTTTAGATGTCTGGCTCTGGATGTTTCTGGCACTGTGTGGAGGTCTGTTGTTCACTATATGGCCCACAGCAGCAGCAGAGTAGAGGCAAACCTTACAACTAACCTAAACATCTGGCTTTCAGTGAATTCAAACAGTCAGGATTACCTCATCAGTGGTACTAGCCTAAGCAAGTGTCACAGTTACTTATGTGTATGCTTATATTTTCAGGGGATGAAAATGTATGTAGATGTGAATGTCAATTAGGCATGGCCCTTAGGGTCTTGGCAAGAGACCAGCGTGACCACTGATGTTTAAAAAACTGAGTATTCCCCTTGTGGGGGCTATGAAAACGATTTTTGCTTGAGAGGCTTCACAGAGCTTGTTTGCATTACTTACTCAGATTCAGCAAAGGGATGATGAAAAGAGAATGGATTAAATGATAGTTAAAAGACCTTTTAGGTCACATGCTCCAGCTTCTGCTTTTTGTCTTTATAGAGTGTAATTACGCCATTTGACCTGTATGGGTGGTCTTACAACAAGTCCTTCAGGAATTTCCTAATGAGGCTTATTTTACAATAGGTTTATTTTAACAGGGAAGTAGAGCTTGTGTTTGTTTTATGAAAGTGTTTGCTAACTTTTATTTCATAAACAACAAAGATTTATTTCAGCTTACATCACGCACTTACTGCAAACATTCAGATGAGCAAGTTTTTGTTTATACAATATGAGTGGAAAGAATGTGTCATAAACACTGGTATGGAAATAGCAGTCTAGCTGATATGAATCATTCATTCTGAAAATGCTATGTAAAACTGTCCTGAAAAACTTTCTGTGTGGTCACCTATTACGGAATATGGATGAATACCATATTGTTTAAGTAATCATCTATTTAGACAAATGTTTGAGGACACATAATGACAACAAATCATATGTTAACTCTAGACTTGAAAGCATTTGCACAACATCATTTATAGGCATCATTCTGAAAAGCAACTACAGTTCAAAAACTAACATCACTTTATATACAACCTGAACAGAAATATATTTTAAAAATAATTTGATTTCAGTAGTTTCTGAATTCTAGTGTTGCAAAAGTAATGTCAAAACTGACAACTGAATTTAATTAATATTAAAGTGGATTGGAGATTCTTTTAAGCTATTTTCACTTAGACTGATATTCAATCAAAACCAATAATTTTCTTCTATTTTAATTAGTTTATTTTCCTGATTAGCTGTAAACATGAAAAGAAAGCAGTTGAAGAATTAAATAATTCTTATATTGATTCTGTTATTTGGATGTATGCTGCTTGAAATTTAACTGCTAGTATGCATTGTCAAAACATGAGGAATAATTAGTCCAAATATATGTGACCTTTACCGGCAAACATTTGCAAACTACATGATCTAAATGCACACATAATGAGAATTTAAAGAGGGGAAAAGAAAACCAATTACTGTGTTTTGTAGAAAAGAAAATTCCCCATGAGTTCTGAAATATGAGATTATTTATTGTAGAAAGGAACTTTAAAAAAAAGTATAACTTTATATGAAATGTACCTTTAAATCTATTACATGACAAGAAAAAACAAAAAGTCATGTCAGAAAAACTTTTAAAAGTTGTAGCACCTATTTATTTTTCAGGAAAATTTCCAAAGTATACAGGAAATAGAAACCTTGTTCAGATTATTTTAGTTTATTGAATTCTCTCTGCCTTGAAAATCATAGTAGAAATCTCCAGGGTTTCTTATAAAGATGTATGACATCATAAAGCAAACTAAAGATAGTAACCCATGTTATTAAACTGTCAGCATACGTTATACTACAATTTATCCACAATCCAACTCAACCTAAGCCTCACTATTTGCAGAAAGTTTAAAACATAAGACTGCTCTCTAATCATCTAAAGCCTATGGTACTTTGGAAAAAATGTTGTAATAATCTCTCCACTACTCCATTGCAGTATGTGTGAATTTCTTTGGTTTAGTACTGCAAATGCTCAACCATTACAAGGAAGGATTCTAAAGGATTACCACTTAAAGGGTTTTATCAGTAAGGCTGGAGATTTCTCATTTCACAGCATATTAATACAGGTTTGTTATAATAGCCATAATGAAAATTAAATCTTAAAACTCAGTGCTTAAACCTTGCTTAATTTCCACATTAATATTTAACAACAAATCTAATAAAATGATATTCCTTATAAAGTCTGCTGTCTCAACTAAATATAAATAAGTAAATAAGGCTGTGGCTTTGAATGTTGAAATACTGGTGATTGGTATTATTTGGCAAGAATTATGTAAGAATTTCAGATGTGCTGGTAAAACTTTGTGATAGGACAAACTCCAGCTGTATATATTTATATAAAACATCGTTGTTAGTTTCAGTTACAGCAGCACCAATGAACTTGAGGTTTATTATAGATATTCTTTACTCAAAGTTTATAGTGAGAGGTGTGGCATTTAAAAGGCAACTGATATGGAATAGAAAGAACCTAATCAAGTAACCACCAAGATGAGGTCAGCATAAAACTCTTATGTGGGGCTTTTTAGAACCCAAATCCCCCTGTTAATTAAGAAATCATCCTGGGAGCAAAAAGAATTGCTCAGTCCCTCTGGAATTCGACCTTGGAAGAGTGATTATGAGCTATAGATAAAACAGGTGTCTTGTCTAGGCTGCATAGCAAGCTTCATAGCTAAGCTTCGTTAGTAGCTTGTTATTGTTAGATAAGAAGATGCTGTACCCTTTGGCTGTACCATCCTGTAATTTTTTTCTGCACCAGTGAAAAATTACTGAACTTTCTTGCTAGTAGGCTGTTAACTATATAAAAAGCCATGTTACTTCAATAAAGTGTCTTTGAGCTTTTGTTTTGCTAGCATGAACTCAGAGTCCAGTCTCTTCAATACGCCGACACTCCTAGTGTCATATGTATCTTTGATTGTCTTTATTTCCCAGACAGGAGTGATTGATAATTTTAGTGGTAGAAGGGGATTGCAGAGAGGTGTTTTAAGAGTGTAAAACAATAGGTTTAAAGGTTTTTTTATTTGTATGTTTGTTTTGTTTGACTGTTTTTTGTTTATTTAGTTGTGGGTTTTGTTGGGTTTTTTTACAGGTGGCTTAGGAGAAAAGACATCAAAAAAGAAACACAAAAGCAACAGAAATTAACTTCGTTGTCATGGAGGAGCCATAAGGGGCAAGAACTTGAAAAATAAATAGGCCTTAGAGTTCTTGTGGATAGTCAGGGTGAAGACCATAGAATAGAATCATAGAATCAATAAGGTTGGAAAAGACCTCTACAACATGGACTCCAACAGTTGACCTAACATTGCCAAGTCCACCACTAAACCATGTCCCTAGGTGCTACATCTACACATCCAAGGTTCTACCACTTCCCCAGGCATCCTGCTCCACTATTTGACCACTGTTTCAGTGAAGAAATTTTCCTTAATATTCAGTCTAAACCTCCTCTGGTACAACTTGTAGCCTTTTCCTCTCATCCTGGTGCTTGTTATGTGAGAGAAGGGACTGACACCCACCTTACTACAACCTCCTTTCAGATGGTTATATAGAGAGATAAGGTTTCCCCCGAGCCTCCTCTTTGCCAGACTAAACAACCCCAGTTCCATGAGTCACTTCTCATAAAACTTGTACTCTAGACCCTTCACCAATTTGGCTGCCCTTTGGATATGCTCCAGAAACACAATGTCTTTTTCGTAGTAAGAGGCCTCAAACTGAACAAAATATTTGAGGTACTAAGTACAGGCACATAATACTTCTCTATTCCTGCTGGCCACACTGTTTCTGATATGGGCTAGGATGCTATTGGCCTTCTTGGCCACCTGCCTGCACTGCTGGCTCATATCCATGTGGCTGTTGACCAGCACTCTCAGGTTCTTCTCCACTGGGCAGCTTTCATGGCAGCCTTCCCCAAGGCTGTAATGTTGCATGGGGTTATTGTGATTCAAGTACAGGACTTGCCACTTGGCCTTGTTGAGCCTCATTGCATTGGCTTCAGCCCTTTGATTCAACCTGTCTAGATCTCTGTAGAACCTTCCTACTCTCAAGATTAACACTTCCACCTAAATTGCTGTTGTCTGCAAATTCAGCTAGGGTGCAATCAATTCCCTTGTGCAGAGCATCAAGGGAGATATTACACAGAATTGACCCCAATACTGGAGAACACTACTCATGACCAGTTGCCACCTGGATTTAACTAGATTTGCCACCATTCTCTAGGCTCAGCCATCCAGCCAGTTTTTACTCAGAAGAGGGTAGAGCTGTCCAAGCCATTAGCTGCCAATTTCTCTGGAAAAATGTGTGGGAGACAATGTCAAAGGCTTTACTAGAGTCCAAGTAGACAAAACCCACAGCCTTTCCCTCATCCACTAGGTGGATCATTTTATTATAGAAGGAGATCAGGTTAGTCAAGCAGGACCTGCCTTTCATGAATCCGTGCTGGCTGGGCCTGATGCCCTGGTTGTCCTGCATGTGCTGTGTGATTGCAACCAAGAGGAACTGTTCCATAATCTTCCCCAGCACCAAGGTCAGACTGACAGACCTATAGTTCCCCAGATCCTCCTTCCAAACCTTCTTGTAGATGAGTGTCATATTTGCTAACTTCCAACCAATTGGGACCTTCCAGGACTGTTAACCAGGACTGCTGATAAATCATGGAAAGTGGCTTGGCAAACTCTTCTGCTAGCTCCCTCAACATGCTTGAGGGGATCCCAAGGCCTCATTGACTTGTAACCATCTAGGAAGAAGTAACATGTAGCTGACTGTTTCCTCTAGGATTATGGAGTTTTTATTCTGTTACTCATCTCATCTTCAAGCACAGGGGCTGAATACCCTGAGGATAGATGTTCACGCTATTACAGACGGAGGCAAAGAAGGCTTTAAGTACCTCAGTCTTTTCTTCATCTTTCGTGGCAGTGTTCCCCCTCCATATCCAATAAAGGATGTAGCTTCTTCGTGGCTTTCCTCTTGTTGCTGATGTAATTGTAAAAATTTTTTTTGTTATCTTTTACTGTGGTGGCCAGATTGAGTTCCAGCTGCCCTTTGGCCTTTCTAATTTCCTCCCTGCATAGCCTCTCAAAATCTTTGTGTGTTCCTGAGTGGATTACCACCTCTTCCATAGGCCATAGACTTTCTTTTTCTTCCTGAGTCCCAACCAAAGCTCCGTGTTCAGCCAGGCTGGACTTCTTCCCCACAGCCTCATCCTTAGGCACATGGTGATAGCCTGCTACTGGTCCTTTACGGTTTCCTTTTTGAAGAAGGTTTACCCTTCCTGGACTCCTTTGCTTCTCAGGACTGGCTCCCAAAGGAGTCTCTTGACCAGGGTTCTAAACAGGTCTGCCCTTTGGAAGCCCAAGGTAGCAGTTTTGCTGATCCTTCTCCTGACTTCTCCAAGAACCGAAAACTATAATTTCATGGTCAGTATGCCTAAGATGGCCTCCAACCACTATATCTTTCCTTCTCTGTTTGTAAACAGCAAGTCCAGCAGTGAAACTCCCCTGGCAGGCTCACTTACCAGCTGTGTTAGGAAGTTCTCTTCCACACATTCCAGGAACCTCCCAGACTTTCTTCTCTGATGGGTTTTATTTCCAGCACAAATCTGGCAAGTTGAAGTTGACTGTGAGAGCATCAGCCAATGATTGCGAAACTTCTGCCAGCTGCTTATAGAATGCTTCATATGCCTTTTAATCCTGCTTGGGTTGTCTATAATGGACTCCAACCAGGTTGCCTGCCTTTTTGGCTTTCCCTCGGATCTTTACCCATAAGTACTCGACCTTATTACCATGACCATTATTGAGCTCTATACAATAAAAGCCACATACGGAGGCACACGTCCTTCCTTGCGTATCCTTTCTGAAGAGCTTGTAGCCACTGTGGTGACACTCCAGTCATGAGAGCGTTCCCACCATGATGGTGACTATGTCATAGTTAACCTGCTGCATAATGGCTCCCAGTTCCTTCTGTTTGTTGCCCATGATCTCACCTCTAGTACTGGCATGACACCCCTAGGCTTCTCTCCAGTGAGCCTGGTTTTATCCACTTCCTCATTCAACTCTGTTTTAAAGCTCTCTCAGTGAGCTTTACTAACTCTGGAACTAGAATCCTTTTCCCTCTTTGAGACAGGTGAACCTCATCTACCACAGCAGATCTGGTGCCATGTGAACTGACACATGATAAAAAAAACACCAAAATTCCACTGGTAGCACCAGCCTGTGAGACATGTATTGATGAGGTGGGTCTTCCTGTTCCTACCATATTCTTCCCTGCTACTGAAGGATTGAGGAAAACGCTACCTATGCTCCTAATCCTTCAACCAATTGCCCTAGTGTCCTGAATCCCTTTTGATAGTCTTTGGGCTTTTCTTAGTTACCTCATAACAACCAACCTGAAAAACTGATAATAGATAATAATCAGAGGGCTGTTCCAGACTAGGAAGCTTTCTAGTAATACCTCTGATCTAGGCACCAGGAAGGCAGCAGACTTCCCTATGGGATGGGTCCAGTTGGCGTACAAGATCATGACAGTACTGCTATGCTGATATATTAATAATTACTATTTTATCTCTGTATAATCAATAAACTGGGAAAATTGTTGCAGAAAAGATGTCATAGAACACAATGTTTATATCTAGAAAAAAAATGAAAAAGTCAACCCTGTTGAAACAATTCCTCAGAGTTATTTTATTTAACTTAAATATGTTTCTCTAAAGAAAGTTGAAATGTCGGAGCCTGAAGCAATTAAAATGCTGTATTCCTCTAACACACCCATAATCCCGAAGTGGCTAAATTCATCTGGTAGAAATTCAGCAATTAAATAACAGAACGTATCTTAACAGTCACAAACATTATTTTTTCAGTATTAGAGCAGTAAAAATGCAGAATGTGTAGAACTGTACTTTAAAAGTCCGAAGTGTAAGGCTCATTGAATTGTCAAGGAGTACATTTAACTGTGTTATTCATAATGACAAACTATTATTCAAATTATATGGCGTAATATTCTTTTTAAACTGTCATTGTAATAAGAGCCTCAGTTAGTTATCGTCATTCATTTTGTAAGGAAAATAAGGTAGGAGCACATTCTCTTTTCTTGGACATATTCCTGTCCAATAGTCCTCACAGCAGGAAACTTTGTTAGGTACATGTGAAAGTAATTGAGGAACAAAATGTCCAATCTAATATTTATTTACAGTTTTCTTGAGCTATACTGTAGTTGAGAACTTTCCTGCTAATGAGAAATTACAGGACATAACACACTGTTGCCAAAGAAAGCATCGGTACAGACCCTGTAATGTGCATCTGAAGACTAATGTTTCCTGAATATATAATATTTGGACTTGGTTGCAGTTCAGCACACTCTTCTCTGGAATCATTTGGGCTTCTGGCCAGGAAGTGATGACTGTTTTTTCCTTCAGTGTCAAAATGTAAAGCAAAACACAAAGCAAAAGAACTATAAGGTAAAAACTACTGCTTACATTTCTACATCAATTTACATGTCTCAAAGCAGTGCTTATATGTTGACGAATTGGCTCAGGCAGCATGGAGAGCTTAGTGGCTGTCTCTGCTGCTGGCTGTAGTGACAAGCCCAACACATACGTGCATGAGCTTGCCTGCTTTTCTACATACTGGCTAGAAAGCAGATTTGCAGAGAAACTCCTCCTTACAGGAAAGAAGACGCTATAGTGCGTGCAGATGCCCTTGATGCAGTGTGTGTTGTCTAGGCTAGAGCTAAGGAAAATTCATCTAATTATCTTCATGAAGGTGTGCAGAAGTTCACTAAAGATGTGTTTTAATTCATGGCAACCCTCCTGTCGTACAGACATTTGACCAAAAATGGAAGTTTGCTGATCACCCAAGGAAAAAGAGTAATCCTCAAAAACCTGAAACTGCTTAATTGGAAAGAATTAAATGGAAGAAGTATTGAATCACTTGCTCACAGTTTGGACTTTTGCTTGGTGCTACAACATTTAGAGCTCATGTTTTGTGGCTAGTGGAGACAGAAAGACTTTTTACAGTGTTCTTCTTTCCCTGCCATTGGTTAGTGTTGCATCCCAAAGAAAGAAATACTAAACCACACTTTGCATTGACAATCGGACTTAATGATCTTAGATGTCTTCTCCAGCCCTAATGATTCTATAATTCTTTGACAATGCTTGAGTTAAAAATACTACAGTTAACAGCCAAGTGCTTTAGAAAAGCTAATGAAAAGGAACATTTCAGGTTACAGATTAGTTTTTACAGCAGTTTTACTTTCAGGTGTATTCCTGTGTTATAAGAAATGAGGTGTATATAATTTTAGTCACAACTTTAATTTCCCCGTTCAAATGCAAGAAAACAGTTCTACTTTGCAAAAATGTGAAAGTCTATTCCTAATGCCTTGATTTTATTTCCTCTGCTCTGTGGGGAGAATTTACAACAGGGACGTTTTTGCAGATGCTACTGTGACTAGCTGTACACCAACAATGCTGACAATACATCATTACAGTGCTGGAACTATTTGCAATTGAAGGGCTTCAAATGTACATTTCCACTGAAATAACAGTTGTCAAAAGACCTTGATATGTTCCTTCTTTGGTTTATTCCAAGAAATATGTGAGTTACTCCTTGAAAAACTAGTAGTCATGGTGTATCTAGTTATACAAAGCTGGTGAGCTGCTAAATGTTTTGTGGTTAATTCATCAAACCAGACTATCTCCCAAATCTACCATTTCTATGCTCCATTCACAAAGGGAAGACAATTCATTCTAATATATAAGTGGTGGATCAATTTAGCTGTAAAAACTCAATTATGCGCAGATACAGGTGATTATAAAGGATTTTATGAGGCCTTGAAATTGGCATATGGGCCTACTTACTGGGTTCAAAGCCCCTTATTTAGCGCAGATGGTCAGACGCTTCTAACAGATAAAACCTCTATTTTAAATCGATGGTCAGAACACTTTCAGACTCTAGTTCAGTACTAGCCGTGTTGTTCAGGATTCAGCAATTCAGTCTATTTCACAACAACCGGTGAAGATTGAATTAGATAATG
>VWZO01016321.1:0-14996 GCA_013396975.1 Bucco capensis
AAGGTCTCTTCCAGCTGTAACTGTTCTAAGTCTGGGGCCCCCAACACTAGACACAGATATGTTAGAGTAGAGCAAGAGAAGAGTCGTAAAAATGATCAGAGAAAAACACCTCTTTTAGGAGGAAAAGCTGAGAGAGTTGATGTTGTTCAGCATGGAGAAGGCTCTGGCAAGACCTTATAGAGGTCTTTCAATACTTAAATGGGTTTTTTAAGAAAGATAGAGACATTTTACCAAGGCCTGTAGTGACAGGAAAAGGACCAACAGTTTTAAATTGAAAGGGGATAGATTTAAATTAGGCATAAGGAAGAATTTTTTTAGGATAAAGATAGTGAGGCACTTGAGAGGTTGCTTAGAGAGGCTGTGGATGCTCTGTACCCAGAGGTGTTCAAGGTCATGTTGGACCACACAGTTAGCAACCTGATCTAATGGAAGATGTCTCTGCCCATCACAGGGGAATTGGACTAAATGATCTTTAAAAGTCCCTTCCAATACAAATCATTCTGTAATTCCAAGAAGCTGGAAAGTCACAGAACATGTACAACTTGCCTGTAGCTGGAGATTAAGGTTCTTATATGAGAAGTACAGCTAGGACCAGTATCAAAGAGGTGATCTGTTCTCTTTGATGCTCTGAAGAAACAAGAAAATCAGAAACAAAAAGCTTCTATCATTTAACACAATTGTTCAAGGTAAGATTTAAAATAAATTTATTTTCTAATGATTTACAGATTTGGTTGACATTTATGAGATGCTTCAACTACCCAGTGAAGGATAATACAATCAAACTCACAGCTGTATGGTTCACCCTGTCTTTTGGGTAAGAGTGGTTGAGATCTTAAACCATTTTTGGTAGACTTGACAGATGGAAGTATCATCTGCATGCAAACTTCTGTCACTAATATTATCCTTTCTATTCAAGAACGTTTTATTCAGTATCTTTCTGCAAGATTTATATTTATCAACTAGGTTGTTCTTGGTTACAAGCCTGACTCATGAATATCTGTTTTAGAAAACTGGCATCTTCTGGTGTCAGCATCTTTCTGTATTTTTACTTTATAAAGTATTTTATTATGATGAACTGCTCCGCCACGTAAGCAGCTGAGTGAAGTTGGTGACTGAGCTTTTTCTGTTTTTCACAGCTATTATGGCTTATCTGTCTGGTTTCCTGATGTCATTAAACATCTGCAGTCAGATGAGTATGCATCCCGAGTGAAACATTTCCGCAATGAGGAGGTTTCGCATTTCGTCTTCAACTTCACACTGGAAAATCAGATTCACAGCAATGGAGAATACATCAATGACAGGTTTACAGATTTCCTAATATCCTGACTTGATTAGAATAAACAAATGCATTTTTTAAAGCATGCCCTAATAATCTAATATTTTTCTCCATTGGCTAATGAGAGGTGGTTTTATTGCTTTTTAACGGGCATTTTTTTCTGTTCTTGATTTCTTATGACTTGTGGAGCATGGGGAGAAGTGGACCTGTACATGCCCTGGTGGTTCCTATGTAAGGATCCCCCAAGCAAACCCAGCTTCCTTGTCATCTTGAAAAACAGACTGAAAAGCCCTTCACAGTGAGATTCAAAGGTTTTTAGACCCAACATATGCAGCATGTTGCAGGGGGCTGGGGAAGGACATGCTTTCATCTCTGTTGCTGGTTCTTTTATTGTATCGATGCAAGACTCTTCTTTGAAAATACTGAACATGGAGAGGTTAGGATCTTATCAAAGAAAATAAAAGCTAAATGTTTCAGTGAATAAATAAAAAGTATGAACAGCTCTGAAATAGGAAACAACACACTGGCAATGTCTTCTGTGTTTTTTAACTCAATCTGAATATATTAAGGCTCTATCTGGAATTTTCAGATAACTTAGGGGAAAATTAAACATAACTGGTTCAAGTATTTGGTTTCCCTTAAGAAACGTACAGAACAAATACATGAATGGTCTGAAAGCCATGGTAGTAAGTAATTATGATTTCCACATGAAAATCTATGTCTAAGTGAATAAAATTAATGATTTTGGTAATATGGGGCTTCACAAATTATAATAATTTGAGCTTTGATTCAGTTAAAACTTTATGCATTGCAGTCAAAAAATAGCAGTTATCTTCATCAATGATTTGGACCAGGGGACTGAGTGCACCCTTAGCAAGTTTGTAGACGACACCAATCTGGGTGGCAGTGTCGATCTGCTTGAGGGAAGGGAGGCTCTGCAGCGAGATCTAGACAGGCTGGATGGCTGGGCCAAGGTCAATTCCATGAAGTTCAATCAGGCCAAATGCCAGGTACTGCACCTCAGCCATAACAACCCCCAGCAGCGCTACAGGCTCGGGGAGAAGTGGCTGGAGAGCTGCCAGGCAGAGAGGGACCTAGGGGTGCTGATTGACAGCCGGCTGAACATGAGCCAGCAGTGTGCCCAGGTGGCCAAGAAGGCCAATGGCATCCTGGCCTGTATCAGGAACAGTGTAGGAGAACAGAGCAGGAGGAGGGAGGTGATCATGCCCCTACTCAGCTTTGATAAGGTCTCACCTTGAGTACTGTGTCCAGTATTGGGCCCCTCAGTACAAGAGGGACATTGAGGTGCTGGAGAGGGTACAGAGGCAGGCTACCAAGCTGGTAAAGGGCTTAGAACATAAGCCTTATGAGGAAAGACTGAGGGATCTGGGCCTGTTTAGCCTGAAAAAGAGAAGGTTGAGGGGAGACTTCATCACTCTATAACTTCCTGAAGAGAGGGTGTAGAGAGGCAGGGACTGGTCTGTTCTCCCTGGTAGAGAGTGATAGGACAAGGGGAAATGGATGGAAATTGCGCCAGGGGAAGTTCAGGCTAGACATTAGGAGGAATTTCTTTCCTGAAAGGGTTGTCAGCCATTGGAATAAGCTGCCCAGGGACATGGTTGAGTCACCATTCCTGGAGGTGTTTAAGAGATGGGTAGATGTTGCATTGGGGGGCATCATTTAGGAAGTTTATAGGGCTAGGACAATGGCTGGACTTGATGATCTTCAAGGTCTCTTCCAGCTGTAACTGTTCTATGATTCTATGATTTTTAAACTAGACATAGCAAAGTGGAACCTTGCAGTTCAGCTCCTTTGCAGGAGGTAGATGTTCTCCTAAAAGCAAGGAATCACATAATGTCAGTAACTGACAGCATTCTGTCAAACAAAGTCATATAAATTTGATCTGAAAAATCTTATAAAACACTGCATGTAACATTACTCTACTCCAAAATACTAATTTCCTCTTTTAAACATGCTAATTTAGCAGCCATCTGACAGTTATTTGAAATTCACAGAACATTTCTCGCAGAGGTATGGACACATTTGTTATTCTTCCTCCACAAATATTTTAATACTCCACTCACCCTCAATCTCAGTGTTTGCTTCATGTTCTTTCTTAACTAGAAGATCCATCAATACTTGACTTTCTACTTCATTACTTTTCTATTGGATTTTAGTTCAGATCATCACAATGATATTTTTGATGACTAGTTTTAGTATAGTCAGAACATATTTCCTGTCCAAAGGTAAAAAGTGCATCAGAAGAATGTAGAACAGATATTCTGTAATTTCTTTTCCGAGTGGCTCATTTAATTACCAGATTTTCTTTATTCTCTGGAATTAGGCTACATTTTAAAATGGAAAGTGTTATATGAAAAATGATAATGAGTTGACACTGAATCACAGCCTGATTTTAATCAGAGTCTGTCACAAATGAGAAATGATACAGTAACTAAAACTAATGGGTCATTCATCTGACCAATACACAAAGAGAATTCCATTAGCTAGTAAATCTGTTCCTATGCTAAACACAATTTAAATTTTTCTCTCCTTTCTCATAAAGATGTGACTCCAATAACTTTATTGCTGAGAGGCTTTAATTCCTATTGTTTTGTAGGTAACATATTTCATGTGTTCCTATTCCTACTCCAAGTCATGTATTAAGAATGATACTTAGCTAATCACCTGGACAAGCTGGAGAGGTGGGCCCAGGTGAACCTCATGAGTTTCAACAAGACCAAGTGCAGGGTCCTACACCTGTGTTGGAACCAGCCCCACTATCAATACAGGCTGGGGGATGAGATGATGGAGAGCAGCCCTGCAGAAAAGGACTTGGGGGTGCTGGTGGACAAGAAGCTGGACATGAGCAAACAGTGCACGCTGGCAGCCCAGAAGGCTAATCGCATCCTGGGCTGCATCAAAAGAAGCGTAGCCAGCAGATCCAGAGGTGATTTTGCAACTTTGCTCTGGTGAGACCTCATCTGGAATACTGTGTCCAGTTCTGGAGCCCTGTCCTGGTTTGACCAGAGGAACTGAGGATTACTAGGCTCAAGAGGACAATCTCTTTGAGAGGGGTCTCTGAGACGCCCTCTCTCTCCAAAACAGAGACAGCTAAATAAGATAAAAGAACCAGGCACACAGATAGTGAATTTCTAAGAATAGCTTTATCTATATTTAAATGGTACAACAGTATGAAAGAGATAAATTGCAGGGAAGATAAAGGTTGTTAGTTAAAAGACAGCTTCAACTCTTCCCCCTTCTAATTACCTGACCTTGCCGGCAAAAGCTGGCAGGCTTCCAAACATCCACCCCCTCCTTATCAGGACCTTATCACTCCCCCCTCCCTTTTACTTTCACCCCGGGGAGGTAGACCTTGTAAATACCAGAGACCCCTTTTTCTCTTGAAGGGGAAAGGGGAAGAGCCGAGTCTGGAACACAGCCAAACGAGAGAGAGCAGGAAGCAGGAAGAGAGAGAAAACCAGGAAGCAACTAGGTCCTTCTTCACATGACCTGCAGCTTGCTTCTTCATTTGTCTCCGCACTCTCACTGGCTTCATACACAGCACGCAGCTGCCAATTGTCTCTCTTGAATGATGTCTCAGGGTCACGACCCTTGACCATCCCCCGTCCAGAGACGCGCAGCTGCGGGCTTTCATTCTCTACCAGCAGATTCTGCAGATTCTTCAGTGGGCGAAGAAGGGGGCAAAAGAAGTCTAGCCACTGAATCTTTTTAAAGAGATATTGTCTAAAATTCAAAAGGGAATATGACGTACAGAAAATCCTTAATGTCTCTTTTCTTTTCAATTTTTAAATCATCCCATAACAAGCCCTCAGTACAGAAAGGACATGGATCTGATGGAGCAGGTCCAGAGGAGGGCCACAAAAATGATCAGGGGGCTGGAACACCTCTCCTATGAAGACAGACTGAGGGAGCTGGGATTGTTCAGCCTGGAGAAGAGAAGGCTTCAGGGGGACCTACTAGTGACTTTCCAGTACCTAAAGGGAACTTACAAGAAGGCTGGGGAGGGCCTGTTTACAAAGGCCTGGAGTGAAAGGACAAGGGGCAATGGTTTTAAACTGGAGAAGAGTAGATTTAAACTGGACATTGGAAAGAAGTTCCTCACCACAACGGTGGTGGAACACTGGAACAGGTTGCCCAGGGAGGTGCTTGAGGCCCCATCCCTGGAGGCATTCAAGGTGAGGGTTGACAGGGCTCTGGGCAACCTGATGTAGTTGGGGATGTCCCTGCCCAGTGCAGGGGGGTTGGACTAGATGACCTCCAGAGGTCCCTTCCAACCCAAACCATTCTATGATTCTATACTAGGTTTAATTAGAGCAGAGCCAGGTCTGTGTTTAGAAGACATTGCCATTTTAATAGTTCTTACTGCCATTGTAACAATTAGAAGCATTGCTTTTCAAACTGTTGCTAGTTTGGGTGGAGTCTGCTAACAAAACTACCCTTTTTTAGTTGTAGATGTGTTCCACATCTTCATGTGAAATAGAAGCCATCATAAAAATACATATTTCCACATCTGTCTAATATAGCATAATCGCATATTTTTATTTATATTATTATGTTATATCATTTTTATTATATTATTATATTATAATATTATTTATATTATTATTCCTTTGTCTTTATGGTCAAAGGAAACCATCAGAGCTGGCAGTTGTTTAGGAATACTCAGAGCACAAGAGAATCATAGAATCATAGAACAGTTACAGCTGGAAGAGACCTTGAAGATCATCGAGTCCAGCCTTTTTCCTAGCCCTATCACCCCACTAAATGATGCTCCCCAACACAACATCCAGCCGTCTCTTAAACACCTCCAGGGACGGTGACTCAACCACCTCCCTGGGCAGCCTGTTCCAATGGCTGACAACCCTTTCAGTAAAGAAATTCCTCCTAATATCTAACCTGAACCTCCCCTGGCGCAGTTTCAATCCATTTCCCCTTGTCCTATCACTCTCTACCAGGGAGAACAGACCAATTCCTGCCTCCCTACAACCTCCCCTCAGGTAGTTATAGAGAGCAATGAGGTCTCCCCTCAGTCTCCTCTTTTCCAGACTAAACAGGCCCAGATCCCTCAGTCTTTCCTCATAAGGCTTATGCTCTAAGCCCTTTACCAGCTTGGTAGCCCGCCTCTGTACTCTCTCCAGCACCTCAATGTCCCTCTTGTAGTGAGGGGCCCAAAACTGGACACAGTACTCAAGGTGAGGCCTCACCAGAGCTGAGTAGAGGGGCATGATCACCTCCCTGCTCCTGCTGACAACACCGTTTCTGATACAGGCCAGGATGCCATTGGCCTTCTTGGCCACCTGGGCACACTGCTGGCTCATGTTCAGCCGGCTGTCAATCAGCACCCCTAGGTCCCTCTCTGCTTGGCAGCTCTCCAGCCACTCCTGTAGCCTGTAGCGCTGCTGGGGGTTGTTATGGCCACGGTGCAGCACCCGGCATTTGGCCTTATTGAACTTCATGGAATTGGCCTTGGCCCAGCCATCCAGCCTGTCTAGATCCTGCTGCAGAGCTTCTCTACCCTCAAGCAGATCGACACTACCACCCAGCTTGGTGTCATCTGCAAACTTACTAAGGGTGCACTCTACCCCCTGGTCCAGGTCATTAATGAAGATGTTGAACAGGAGTGGCCCCAGTACTGAGCCCTGTGGGACCCCACTCATGACTGGCTGCCATCTATATGTTCAAGAAATCAAGCAGGGCAGGAAGGAGACTGGTGTGGCTGAGCAAAGACCTGCTTCTCAAGCTGTGGCGTAGGAAGGAAATGCACAGGCAGTGGCAGCAGGAACAAGAAAAGCTACTGACAATTTGTTTATACCTGTTTTAGGTACAGAGTAATTGCCATTGTATCCACAGACATAGCAGTAACAAATACATACTTCCAGATAGATATCTAGCTGTATAACTGACAATGTAAGTGTTATGTTCATATTAAACCATTTTGTGAAACCATTTTTTAAACACTTGGACCATGTTTTGTATTTAAGCCTGACACAGTGCCCAGTGTGTCTATATGTAGAAATAAAGGTTCTCTAAATAATTCGTCCCTTCCAGCTTGTTGGTGCTGGGAGGTACTTGTTTGTTCCAAGACACTGAGGTTTGGGAGCATGATTTTCCAATTTCCAACTGTAAAGTCACATTACAATTAATTGTGATTTTACAAGGCTATTCTGTGAATGTCATGACATTGTTTTGGGCTGATGATTAAGGACAAGTACTAACAGAAATATTAACATAGAAATTGTATTGCCTATTGTGAGTGACAGCTACATGGAGCTATTTTTCTTATCAATGCTTTTTCTTAACAATATTATTGTAGAATCAGCTAATCATTAGTTATGTCTCCAGAACTCATTTAAGGAATCATTGTTACTGGGGGTTGAGATTTTATAGACCTGCATAGCTGCATCAGGTTGATCTGTTGCTCTTTCTAATCTGTGAAGGTAGACTGATGGAAATTATTTGTATTGAGCAGATTTATTATGATGAAGTTTAAATCAGTAACCTTCGAAGATTCACTTTTTAAGAACTGTGTGTTTGAAGACATTACTTCACTGAACACATACTTCAGGAACTGTACTTTCGTGAATACCACCTTCTACAACACAGGTATTACAAGAAAAAAACCTGAATATCCATTGTTCAGCTGTGTGTTATCATGGTCATAGTTTCTGGGTTTCTAATAAGGCACAAAAGAAGTCCTCTAGTAGGGAATTCCCTAAATCTTCGTTCATGATGCCTAGCCATGATGAGTAGGGAATAAAAAGCTGTAAAAAACAGCAGGTCTCTGTAATGCTGTAACACAAAAGTGAAAGGATCACACGTACACTAGAGATACTGCAGGCCTAATATTGACTCGGAGAGTAAACTTCTTATTGGTTTTAGTCATCTCTAAAGAGAGTCAGTCTGGAGAGGAGAAAATATATTTACTACTTTACTGGTTGCTTTAACTGGTGCATTGTTACTTAGTCTAAGTGGAACTGGTTAAATATTTTGTTCATTGTGCTTGCTTGTATCATGGGAATCAGAATTCAGGATTCAAACTATGTAATTATAACCATTCCTACTGTCCTAAGTATTGTAACAAAAATGAGAATGTGTGTTTTCATATGTTTAAACAGAGAACTCTTCCACCCCACCCGCAACCCCAGCAATCATACTAGCAGTAAAGTTAGGTTTCAGAGCAAGCAATGCCCAGCTTTCTTTGTGTAGAGGAAAGGTATTCTTTACTCAGGATTGTAACGCTGACAGGAAGAATAGAAGGTGTAAGTATAGGGTGAGATCTGCAAAAGAGTATTAGAAAAGTAATGGACTGGTTGCATGTAGTAACTCGTCTGTGTTTGAGTGGAACACCATGAGGCCTTCTCAGAAATAAAAATTAGTTTAATCTGAATTCTGTAGGAATGTTTTGCTTTAAAGGAAGTTAAACCAAACTGAGCATGATGGGCTGTCTCATCTAGAAGGCTATCTGGTGTGGAAAGGTCAGAAGGTCTGATACTACTAAGAAAGACCAGGTGATAGAAAATTGCAGATACCCAGTGATTTTTATGCAAGACAAGCTGGTGCTGATAAGCCTTAAGCAAATACAGTCCAAACAGAGCTGAAACATGGCAACATAACTTGCCTACTTACAGGCCTTAGTTGCTTTTTGTCAGGAGCTTTGCATATTTTTCTATTAAGATAAAAAGGATCAAAATTTACAGCGATATGTAGTCACATTTTACAAAGCAGTGAATGCTCCAGGTTGTCATTAAAGTTGTCTAAGCCTGAAATGTTTTTAATCAAAAGCTGCGCATGAAGTCAGTTGTTAGCTGAAATATTTCCTCTTCTTCTTTCCACAGATCTCGAGCAATATAAATTTACTGACAGTGAATTGATAAATTGCACATTTTTCCATATCAGGACAGGATGCCAGATTTCTTTTGATGATGACTACAGTGCCTACTGGATTTACTTTGTTAATTTCCTGGGAACTTTGGCAGTATTACCAGGGAATATTGTGTCTGCTCTCCTGATGGACAGAATTGGACGGTTAACAATGCTAGGTAGGGGCTTCACATTAAAACAGGGAACAACACCAAAACCTAAAAGCTCTCCTGATAAAGGAACACGTTCTCTTGTTAAAGAATTTGTTTCAGAGAGATGCAAAACATTCCTTCTATGGATACTTTTGATATGCTGCATCATAAGAGCCATTTTAAGCCCTTAAACAGGTTCTGTAACTGATTCTGCTCTGCCACATTATCAGTCATTGCTCTTCCACACTGATATTACAAGACTAATATTTAGGGATTTGGGATGAGATTTGGGAGAGTGCTGACCATTGGCTTGTCTTTGCAGCAGCTGAAAGGAAAGCAATAATGTGCATAGGTGACCCTCATCTATTCAAGGAGCACCTCCTTCAAAGAGTTGGCAGCCCTTCCTCTGTTATCTAATTTCCAAAGTTACACAGTCAAAAGCTGTCTCCTGTGGATTATCTTCAATGACAAATCTGTTTTCAATTTACTTAAATAACTGTGTGGCAGTTCTTCATTTGTTAGGAGAATCTCTTTATATAAATGCAGTTCCCACTCACTGTTTTTATTACTACAATATATGAATTAGTTTCATGTAATTGCAGAAGGTGATGAGCAAAGAAGAATGTGGGTAGTTTTCCCTAAGACAACTTGCTTTGGAAGTTCAGAGAGGGCTCCCGCTTAATACTTGAGGAAATATTCTGATATTTGAAGAGTAATGGGTTGTAGTTTTTTATGAACCTCTTATGATGTTTGCCTGCCTGACTACTCTTACCAGCAGAGAAAATCTCTTTAGTTTTTAAGTCAAATATGTGGGTCAGTTATTTAGCTACATTGTGTGTACAGAAACATCAGATGAAACAAAGGTTATTCTTTAAATACAGCTCCACTTCATGTACATTTCACCTGTCTCTTACTTAGGTGGTTCCATGGTTCTCTCTGGCATCAGCTGTTTTTTCCTGTGGTTTGGGACTAGTGAATCCATGATGATAGGTATGCTGTGCCTCTACAATGGCCTCACCATCTCAGCATGGAACTCTCTAGATGTCATTACTGTGGAACTGTATCCTACAGACAGAAGGTATGTTCAGATATACTTCCACTAACCCTATGACGCTATCTCATGTACTAGCAGAAATGGTAAATGGAAGTGATTACATATGAGCTTTACAGAGGTAATTATGTTTTGAATGAGTGAAATAGTTTGTCTTATGAATAGCAAGGGGGAAAAGCTATTTGGTATATATTTCACATCAAATATCACTTAATCAGGAAAATACCACAAATGTAGTTTCACATGAAAAAAAGGAGGTCTAACTGCTACTTTCATTTAAAACACAGCTACTAATAGTATTTCTAAAAACACCAATGGAATATTTTTGGGTTTCCCCTACTGCAACTATGAAGGCAGTAGTTCGTCCAAAATAGCAATGTAACTGGATTTATCTGTTGGCTGTGAAATGGTGGAGATGACAATAAAAATCACTGTCTGGAGCTGAACAGCATCTCCAGGAAGAGGTCATAGGCTTGAAACACTGTTCATCATTCTGGTATGAATTTGTATGCATTAAGCAGATACAAAAATCTCTCAGGCACTGCTCCTGAATCATCAGGGCTCTTGCAAAAAAGCTCAGGACAGTTTTTATGTCTTGCAAGCATTGCTGCTGGATGATGTGTGAGGGGTTTTTTCAAATACAGGGTACATTTTAATTTGATCTTATGTCAGTTAATGGACTGAAGGAGGAATAGTGAGTCATGCTGTGGTATGCTAAGTGCAGAAATGTGAAAGGCATATTTTCTTCAATAGACTGGAATATTTTTCCTCCTCCCCTCCTTAAACAAATTTTCTATAAAATTGCCCAGATTCTTGCCAAGCAAAATGTGTGGAAGAAAGCTAGTTCATGCTACCATGGACAAGAGACCAAGCTGAGCAGGCCCCCAGTTTTCTCCTGCACAACTCCTATTGGAGACTAGTCAGTTACCAAACCACTGGGGCTTTGTTAGTGTTGTGCAGTGTAATACAAAAGGTGTTTCATAAATTGTGCTCCAGGCTATTTAGGGATCCTACTGGCTTATTGCCAGGTAGGGTTGTGGTGAGCAATTTAGAAATGTGCAGTGTATATGATACATGACACATATTTCAGTTTCCTCTTCATCAGCTGCCTGTAGGGCAGAGTTAAGATTGCTTCAGTAGCTCAACAAATTTGGATTCTGCATGCATTCACACTCATCTACCTATTTACTTCCTAATTTACTAATACCTGAATTTGAGGTAATTAAGTAGTTTGTCCTGTATTCTTGATGAGTACTTTCAAATTTTGTGCTATTTCAGCATAGCTTTTACCTGCATATGCTTTATAAGATCTCAGTTGATTTGCACAGCTGCTAAAATAAGAGATGTTAGGTGCTGTATAAATTTCAAACAGTTTTCAGCTGGAAGGCAGAGTTGTGTTAAGGGTGAAGATATGTTATTAATACTAGTCGTAGGTAGGTTTCTGTCTTCCAGATGGTACATGTGGTGGTAATGAATAATCATTTGGTTTGGGTTTTTTTTAATTTTTGACTACAGAAATTTTAAAAGACACTGACAGCAAGTAAATGAACCCAGCTCCAAAATGTAAAGAGCTTTTGTTAAAATATCTTTTTGTCTCTTCTTTTCTCTTGTATTTTGCCTTAACTTCCTAATGGCCTGTGTTATTCTGGAGTAATCAGCAGGTTCTGAAAAGTCTTTGGTTGGTTATAACTGTCTTGAATGCCAAACAAAACTATTCCATAGCCTTGAAAGATCTACTCTGAAGGAGAGTTATTAAATGTTTTGTGAACATTTTTTGATGCTCCTAGAGTGCTTTAAAACTCTTTCATAAACTTTCCTTTTCAGGCACAGTCTGAAAATCACCTGNAACTTTCCTTGTTTTCCATACATTGCTTTAAATGGACATGATGTACAAATTAAAGCACAAAGGAAAAAGCCCTTGCTAAAAATGACTTTAGTATGGTCCATTAGGAGAAAAAACCTGTAGACTGGAATGTCTGCTACCAACAAGTCTGGTCAGTGAGCATTTTAAAAGAGGGAATAGGCTGAATGTGTAACTTCCACTGCAGCTCTAAATACTCAGCATTTTAGCAACAGAAACCTGAAGGTGTTAAGCTGAGCACCAAGCAAATGTGAAATGCATACTTTTTTTATTATCTAGCTTTTGGTGACTTACTTACATCCTATACAAATCATGTGGCAAGGGCAGTGATTTTATCTCTTCTGACAGTGCTCAACTACCTTAACCGCTCATCCTGCAGTTTCCAACCTTATTCACAATGCACCTTCCATCTTCTGCAGCAGATGAGGGAAACCAAGTTTTCTTCATTGCATTTATGTTTTACCCTCAAGCTCTCTTTGTTCTTGTATTGGCAGAGTGCTGCAGGAAAAAACCCCAATAAATTGTGTGATGAGGTAATTACGAGTTGTGTTGTAATGTGTGTGCCCAAGAGGCTTTCAATAAAATTGCAGTTTCCCAGATCTGCCTGTAGTATATACATGAATGGAAGAGAGTTAAAATTCTCTGAATAAGTAACATTTAGGAAATTTTTATGACTTTAGAATGCAATCATTACTTTCACATAAATGATAAATATTTTCTTATGAACTAACTTAGGAAGCACCAACTTCATAAGCCAAGACTTGTCGATACAAAAAATAACCCAAACCTAAGCAGAAAGTGGGAGAGAAATAGGTCATCTCCTGCAGAGTAAATCAAGGTCAGATTGCATCCCATAACCACCAAATCATCAGTTTTGCTACAGCTGCCAGACATCTGGGTTTGAATCTCGTCCAGGAATATTTAGATTCAAGGTGTGTTATAAAGTGAAGTCATCCTGGTTTGCATTTTTTTATACCTCTGAAAAAAAAATCTTATGGGTTTGGCTATAATGAAGAAATAAGATGCCTATCTTCAGTTCATTATATTTATCTTTTTACCTTCTACTTGCACCCTAGAATCTCGTCGTCGTGGCTAGGCTTCGCAGACGAAGATCCAGGGAGGGCTCCACCCACGCTCCTCATCAGCGCCTTTTACAAGTGTGCTGATAAAAAGAGGATAGCGGATATCACCCTCGAGCCTGTGCAATGGATTTTTTTTAGGTGAGACACAGCATGCGCAGAGCTGGACCCACCCTTTAGTCCTAAGGTTCATCTGCCAAGGCCTAGCAAGCTTCGACGCTGGCAGCAAAGTCCTTAGGATGGAGGTTTAACCTCTTAGATGGAAGGCCTCACAGGGCTAAATGAGCTCCATCTGCCAGGTTTGGAATCAGAGTTGTCCCTCTCCTAGGACGACTGCCAGAAGGCTAATGAGCTCATCCTACCCATAGAAGGATTATAGGAACATGGGTATCACTCCCCACACTTTACTGTGGGCAATGAGTTTAATGCTCCCTCTGCTGTTGGCAGTTATCGCACCAGGGGCCACAAAAGACCCCAAGTGATTTTCAGACTGTGCCTGACCCTAGAATCTATCCCCAGAGTCATAAGCATTATTCACGGGGGGTATCTTAAGACCAACTTTGTTGTGGCTGTCAGAAGGGAAGTTTTCTGCTCTTTTGAGTCATAGCAACAGTCATCAATTTACAGTGGACTTCCTGACAACTATTTTCTACTGCCATCCTGTGGATGTGGTTCTATTGCATTTTGCTGAAATTTCACATTAATGCTTTTAAAGCATGGCATGTGGAAGCTCAGCAATGCTTTGGGCAGTTGTTCAAGGCAGGAAAGAAAATTCCACAGTTTTACTTGCACACTGATTCTGTACTTGACCAGGCTATGACACGTATCTTTGTACTTATTTTTTAAAAGAATTTAAAATGTCTGGACACTAGAAGATTGTCCATAGGACATTCAGAAACTCTGTTTTAGTAGCCTTTGTATATTATCAACACCCACAAAAGTGATATTCAGAGGTTTTTGTAACTTGCTAGATAGGCTCAGCACTAACTCCGGCAAGAAATTTATAAAATTATGAAATATCTGTGCTTCACATTCAGTAGCATTCCACTGCATGACAATGAAGTTTTTAGGTACTCTGACTATGAGCAGTGGAAAAGTGGGCCTGAAGTATTTTAGTAGGAATAAAAGCACCTGGTCTAAGAAGGATTATGCATGGCAACCAGGAAATCTTTTAATCTAAAGGCTTGGATAATCCCTCTATTTTTAACTTTTTGGACTCTTGCCATTTTTATGTGGGGCTTGAGTGAAAGGAAGCTTAGTGCTTTTCTTTGTTGCAGCTTTCCCAGCAACAGAAGTAATATGCATTGGGGAAAATCCCTTTTCCCTAACATCCAGCTTTCTCTCAGACCTGACACCTCTATGACACTTGCACATTTTTCTCCAGTCAATGTAAAATCTATAACTTTTTCTCAATGTAATGCCGAAGTGATTCACCAGCATTATCTTACTGATGTGCCTGAAGGATTTAGTAGAATCCTCTGACTGGACAAGAGATTTGCTACCAAATTCGCTTGGCCAGTAATAAGGATTGCTCATGAAGTCAAAAGATATTTTTTGTGCCAGTATTTCCCTCAGTAACTGATAAGCATAATGGAAATTGGTTTATATCGTCATGGCATCATGCCTTTGGAGTTTTTCACTTAATTCATTCATGATGCTAGGCACCTCTGAAAATCACTTGGGGTCTTCTGTGGCC
>VWZO01016324.1:0-53834 GCA_013396975.1 Bucco capensis
CAAGGGATTTGCAGACTGTGCCTAGTGAAGGCTCTGCTACTTGTAAAACCAACACATCACTTTCTCCTTGTGCTGCACATGTTCAGGACAAGCTTATTTTTCTAGCAAGGAACATAGAATCATAGAATTGTGAGGGCTGGAAGGTTGGAGCACCTCTCCTCTGAGAGAGTTGGGATTATTCAGGCTGGAGAAGAGAAGGCTCCCAGGAGACCTTCTTGTGGCCTTCCAGCATCTGCAGGGGCTCCAAGAGGCTTGGGGAAGGACTTGTTAGGATGTCAGGCAGTGCTAGGACTAGGGGAATGTATCCAAACTAGAGGAGGGGAGATTTCAGTTGGCTGTTAGGCAGAAGTTGTTCCCCAGGAGGTTGCTGAGCCACTGTGCCAGGTTGCCCAGAGAGGTGGTGGCAGCCCCAGCCCTGGCAGTGTTGGGGCTGGGAGCAAGCTGCTCTAGTGCCAGGTTGGAACAAGAGTAGTTTGCTTAGAGAAATCACCTGTATATTGGATTTACCTTTCTGAGCTCTCAGCTACCTTCAGATTTTTCATGCACAGCTCCCACTGAAGCCTATCCAGAGGAGCAGAGCCTGGCAAGTTCAGCTCTCTTGAGGAGCCTAATGTAAAGTAGCCAGCTGGGGAAAAAGCAAAGAGAATGGAGCAGCTGCACCCCTGCCCCACTCCAGTGTCTGCTAACAAGTGCACTCCAAAGAGCTCAGCTCCTGGAGAGGACAAATATTTCTTACAGCTAACAGACATCTCAGTATAAAACTAGCACAGTTGGAAGCAAGTGAAAGAAAAGAAATGAAAGAGAAGCAGGGCCAGTGTTTCTATTCCTTTGATAGAAAGGCTTCAGAGCAAACTAGCCACAGCCCTTAAGACTTACTGGGCCAGAGCATCTCGCAGAGGTTTCTGCAAAGTTGCTGTTTTGACAAGAAAATTCAAGAGTATCCCAGTGCCTTGCTCTGTTTCTCTGAAGGGATATTGTTAGAGACAGAGCTGCAGAGAGTTTTAAGGAGAAAAACCCAAAGAAGTGTCAAGATATTGGCAGCATCCTCATGCTGAAGAAGCAATCAAAGCCAAGTGAAGGCAAGGGAGTATTTTGTGCTGAACTACTCACTCAGGACAGGCTTGTGACTGACTGCTTTACAAGTTATGAATTCCAAAGCTCCTCACAAGACTGGAGAGATGCTAAAAATTGCCATGCTAACCTCTGCTATCATTCCTGTTACCAAAAGTGTTTATTGCAAAACTTGACTGGAATAATTAGTTCTAAACCATTTGACTCTCTTTCTTTTATCTCAAAAAAGAGAAGTGACCACAATATAAATAGCTTGGAATGAGCTTTTTTTCTGAGATAAAACTGACATATTGCTTTCAAGCAAGAGCTGCATCTCCATCCCCACCTGTACCTAGGGAAGGAACATGTGTTTTCATACATCTCTAAATGCTTGTAAATGCATTGTAGAAAGGTGTGTGTGTATATATGCATGGACATACACCCACTGCAAATGGATAAAAATTAACTTTATTTGTCTGTGCCTTTATGAGGTGAAGACAAGCAGAGCAAAAGAGGATGGGGATGTTTCCCTTTTGCCTTTTCAAGGCAGTGAGAGCAATTCCCATGGGTGCACATCTCCAGTTTACTTCATATTCTTCCTGCAGCTAAACTGCAAAGCTCAGCTCGACACCTGTTCTGTGTTGGCTGAGGCCACAAAGATATTCAACCCAATCTTGAGGTGCAAATACTGTGCATCCAGGAAAGCAGGAGGATGAAAGCCATGTCCTTCTAAGCTGGAGGAGGGGATGGTGCAGGGGAAGAGAGGCTATGGCAGTGCTGTCTGCCTGGAGAAACTGGAATTACAGTCAGGAACAAGCTGTTTGTGTGCAATGAAATGAGATGTAGCTGACTGGCAGCTCCAGGTTAGAGAATTCTTGTCTTCTGCATCCTGAGAAAAGAATTTGGCAGGAGGAGAGGGAAAGGGAGAAGGAGAGGGATTTACATTAACCAGTTATTGTTTTGTTCCAGTTCTCCTTCTCAACCTCAGAGGAGATGCACAGTTTCCTGGGAACCATTACACAACTTGCATGTGACCAAACCTCAGCTTTGTGGTGCTGGAGGTGGTGCTTCCCACCTAGAGCCAAAACCCTGTGGATATCCTATATTCTATATCCACTGCTAAAAACTGGGCAACCTGGGCTAGTGATTGGCATCCCTGCCCATGGCAGGGGGGTTGGAACTAGATGATCTTTAAGGTCCCTTCCAACCTGGGCCATTCAAACACTAGGTCAGTTTGTATAGCTCTCTACAGTGACTAATACTCAGTTTTTAGTCTTCTGCTAGTTAACCCCACCATTCCAGCTGGTGAAAGCATCAGTACCATCTACTCTAAGCTGGTGCACATCAGCATCATCAGTATGTGCTTGAAATAGCTGCCATCAATTCAGGTTACTCACGGTCATCTATCAAAGCCTATCTGCCATCTCTGTGATTTTCATCTGAAATTGCTAAAACTGTGGAATCTAGAGAGCTTTATTAAGAACAACAGTAACCCCTACTGGACTGTGACTGTCTCCCTGGAAACCTAAGAGAGAAAATACCTTGGTCCTGCTTTGTGGGAAAAGGCTGAGCCTGCATCACGAGTCATTTCTCTGCTTGCAATCCATTTCAGTGCCATCCAATTCCTGGATGGAATCGGACAACCTGCTGAATTTACACTCAGACAGCTGTTCCTTGCAAATTCCAACTCAAAGCTTTCTGTTGATGTATTTACAGATAAATTATTAAACCAGGCATATGCCAGCTAGCTTGTGTCTGCCTTGGAAATGACACTTACTGGAACAGAGGAGTTCTGTGCCCAAACAGAAGAGCCTTCACCTAGCACTAATAACCTGAACAAAGGACCACAGGCTGCTGAATGCATGGCCTAAACTCAGCTGAGTCCTCTAAAAGCAGATGGCACTGGGTGCCAGGCTGCAGGGAGGAGAAATGGGAGCAGAGGAACCAGAAGCTGTTGGAAGGGAAATCTCCCCATCTCATTCAACAGCAGGAACAGCAGCATCACCAATTCAGAAAAGAGTAGAGAGCACAATGGCTCTAGAAACACTGAGCTTTGGACTTTTCTGCAAGTGTTTCTTTGGCCAGACTCTTGTATAGAGTTTCCCCAAGCACTCTATGCCTTTGCTAGCCTATTGTCTATCTCTCTGTCAATCTTACCATGCGAGGAGATGAGGCTGCCTAGGGAATTAAACTGTTGGACTGATTTAAGCTCTGAATCACCAATGATGATATGAGGATGATGAGAAACTTCCTGAGGTGCAGGTTGGTATAACACTTCTGTTTTCTTTAAGCTAACTTCCAGCCCAAAAGCTGAGCAGTGGCTGCAAAGCAGGACGTTAAATGCTGCAGAGCTACTTGTGTCTGGGCAACAAGGGCAGCGTCAGCAGCATAAAGCAGCTCCTGGACAAGATGCTTTATGCTCTTACAATGCAGATAGATATCTATCAAAAGTCTTGCTTTTTGATATTCAGGAGCTCTCTCTTTGTCCCCTCCAGCAAGCACTCACCCCTGAAAATAGAGCAGCATAAAAGCAGTGGGGTAAAGCCACTAACTGCAAGGAATTCAAGTCTTTAACCCTCTGCTGGATTTGGTTACTGTTTGCTCATAAGCTGATGAAGGAGAAAGGATGAAAACACTTACCTGAAGAAGAGCAATGCCAATGTGGTAACTACTTCTTTTCTCTTCTTCAAAACAGGCTTCAGTAACTCCCATTGCCCCAAAGTGGTGGCATTCATGACTGCTTACACTGTTCTGGCAGGAAATGGTCATTTTTTTCCCTTATCTTTATTTGTTTTAGCTTTTTTTTTTTTTTATCCTTACTTGATGCTTTTCCATTGCCAGCATGAAGCATACACCACTTTCTGTTATCTTGACAAGTGAGTTGTTCATGGCATAAATGCCACAGATTTCATGCCAAACTCATGCAACCTGGCACAGTGGCTCAGCACCCTCCTGGGGAACAACTTCTGCCTAACAGCCAACCTCAATCTCCCCTCCTCAAGCTTGTGTCCATTCCCCTAGTCCTAGCACTGCCTGACAGCCTAACAAGTCCTTCCCCAGCCCTCTTGGAGCCCCTGCAGATCCTGGAAGGTCACAAGAAATTCTCCTGGGAGCCTTCTCTTCTCCAGACTGAACAATCCCAACTCTATAATTTAGCAAAAAGACCTCAATACCTTTAAGGGTTTACAGGACTCAAGCCAACAGGGTGAACAGAAAACACTTAGAAGCAATCTCACAAATATTTTATTGGGTTTTTCTTCAGGAATAATTTTCAGTTCAGAAAGAAAACTTCCATCTGGAAAAAGTTACAGCTGCTTCTGGCCCATCTCAAATTTCTAGACGAGTGAAACATTCTAGAAGAGAAGATTTCTAACATTATTTACTCAGATGCTTTCATGCAGAATTACAACTAAACACAAATCTGTTAAGTCAGAAAGGAAAAGGAATCCAGTGAATCCTTTGGAAAAAAAAAAGAAATCATTGCAAGCCTTAGATTATTGACTGCAACATGAAGACACTGTGGAAAGCCCCATGTGAATTTTCTGAAGGCTTGCCTTCTCCTCTTTAGGCCAGCACTGGGAATGCAGAGCCTGAGTTGAAGCTTTGCCTATGTGACAGGTGACTCGTGGCAGAGCAAGGATGCAATGACACAGAAATGGTAAGTAACACTGTTGAGAAAGCAAAAGCCCTTTTGGAGGACATCCTTGTACTGCAAACCTGTGTTCTTACTTCTAAAAGCCTGGTGATTTGGTTTGTCTCAAGGGAGAGAAGTGCTGCTAGGTTTAATGTATTGGGACAAAGCAGCACTTTGCTGCTACTGCTCTGTTGACTTGGGAAGCTATCAGAGTTCACTTATTTCTGTATCAGCAAAGGACTCTCAGCTCCCACATGGTTTATATCTCTTTTCTAAACATGTGTGAGATTTAACAAGGGTTACTCTCCCCCCACAGATTGCTTTCTCCCTTCCTCAGTGGGCTTTCAGTGTCTGATCTCAAGGCAAGGTCTTTGCAGCTAGCCAGCAGCACATCTGCAAAGAAGGAGCCTCAAGTCCATTAGGAAATCAGCAGGCACTGAGTTCAATTCAATCTGCTAGCCTAGCCCACAAAAAGCTCACAGTGGAAACACTAGGATGTGGACTCCACTTGGGAGCAAAATGTGTCTCTTTACAGCACCAGGAAGAAATCAGAGTTGTATCCATAGAACACAAGCAGAAGATAACGGACAGGATCCTTCAGCAGTTATTCCTGTTGCTAGTTCTGTGCTTTCCAGTGCTGACCCATCACAAAGGGACATCTCAGCCTCCTTTATAAGCTTCTCCCTTCAACCTCCTCTCACAGAATATAAAATGTCATCTGGAAGCTTGAAACCAAAATGTTGTTTCTTACCAAATGCTATTTTCCTTCATCATCTGCTGAGAATGAATGGTTCTTCTTGAACATTCAGCTGCTAAAGAGAAAGAAAAGGTGTGCATCAAATTTTCACTCTGTCCACTTTGACAAAGGCTCTTTTTCACCTTTGGGCTTCAAGGGAAATGAAGATGCTAAACCTCAAAAGAGAGGGAGAGACACTTGGACTGATTTCTCTCCCTGGGCAGATTCACAATGCTCCTTTGAATGGATTTGTTGAGAACATGAGGCAACAAAGAAATGATGCAGATGCATCAAGAGTACACCACAGGGAAAATGCTGGGGGAATCATGAGAGTTGGGATCCTAGAGCAGCTGTATGTGGAATATTTTGCCATGCCTATGTTCAGTGAGCTCTCAGCCAAATGCAGGTGTGAGCAGGCTGCTTTGCTGGCTGGCACATCCCTGGGGATTGTCAGCCCTGCTGAAAAGGGAAATTGCCCTGAATCAAAGCATTTCAAGCAGTTGTGCAAAACTTCCAATCACTTCTGGGGATGCCAAAATTATTGGTAAGATTAAGGCTTGCTGAAATGAAAACAAAGATAAAAGGCAGAAGCTCTAATAAAAAGAGCAAAGAAAGATGTGGGGCATGTTCTGGCAACACTGCTTATCCAAAGCACTTTAGGGAAAGATATTACAACTATCTCAATTCTCTGTGCTGCTGTAAGGAAAGGATAAGCTTATTATTACAGCTAAAACTAGTTTAAGGTTTGCCCAGTACTTTAGATGTTTTCTATGAAACATTGGTGACAATGGTATCATGCCCAACTTTGGGGGTTTATCTAGAGAAAACACATTTTAGAGGCATTTCCTACTGCAGGTGTTTTATTGAGGAAGGAAGGAATGGATGAAACAGCCTTGCTAACTCTGCAAACAGTCACCCATGGGAATTTCAGATGTCCAAGCAGAGTAAGATTATAATAAAATGAGCTTCAGAAGAACCCTTATGCTAATGTAGACTTTTTAATCAAGTCCTGAAGCACTTTGGGAGCTCCTTTTGAAATGTCTTCAGAGTACCACTGTTACCTTTTGGAAAAGGAAAAGAAGTATAAATTTCCAGCTCTGTTTCTGGAAGGGGATTTAAGATCAAATAATGCACTGTACACAACACCAGAGCATTCACTGTTGGTCAAATGCTGTAGGAGAATGATGCAACACAACACTGACACATGCTAACTGGCACAGGGAAGCAAATGGCAAACAGTATTCTCAAGTAGCCATCACCAGCTCTCTAATCAAAGTCTATTACATTGACTTTCTAAGATACAAAAATAATTCATCATAATAATCATCTTTAGAATAATAGGTGTAGCACAACAGTTACATTTGCTCACTAGACAAATACTCAGTCCATTGGTGAGACTGAGAAGAAAATCATTGCCCACAGCAGCTCTAGAGATGCATGGCTGTTACACTAACACATCACAGGCAACTACTGCTTTTACTCTAGTGCCTTTACATTATCCCTTAACAAAACCTGGATTTGTACATATGTTATCTATTATATTACAGGAGCATCTTAAGCAAGGATGAGGCTCTACTCCTCTTGGCACTGTACAGCTAAAGTGGCAGTTGATCATCTCCAAAATGACCAGTACAACAAAGCACAACTCGAGCTTCTGACCTAAACTTAGCTTATGTACACCAAGTACAAACAGTTTGCATAGTTGCACAGTAATAGTTATTTTGGGGGTTGGGAAAATTATTCTTCAACCATGAGTAGTTAACATTCAGAGGAGCAATCTGTGTTCCAAGAATCCACCAACTCAGTTCATGTGCTGTGAAGCAGCTCTTGCTGATCCACTTCACTTAGAGCAGGAGAAACAGGCTAGCACTTCACTTACATTCATGGTCAAATATGCTGATGGATCCAAACATTAATTGGACTTAATATTCTTGTTTGTTTGTTTGTTTTACTTTGGAAGGCAAATGTACAAAACTGCCTTCAAAAGCAGGAAAAAATTCACTGCTATTAAATAAAGCCAATTTAAGGCAAGAGAAAAGGAGTCTGAACCAACTTGTGCTACGTGCTCTGCCTGCAGTTGCAAGGAGAGAAAAATGCATTTGAATAATGCTGATGCCCAAAAATAGATTATATTTCTTGGGATACTTTAAGGACTACTTTATATTTATGAGCTCTTACCAAAGGCATAGATCTAGGAGAAAACTTGTCACTTCTGAAAGCAAAGGGAATAAGCCAGCAATTCATATAACTTCAGAGATGCTCAAGAGCTTCAAGTAAGAGTGACCATGGAAAAAGCTCCACAGATAGACTGAGAGAGACCAATTCACATCACACTTTTACAGCTGGTAAAATGGTAAATGGATTACCAAAAAAAAGTGCATTAATTACTAGTGGTCATTGGAAGGTTCTTGCTAACCTTCTCAGACATCATCAGAGTTGCATATTAAATGAAGTTTTTTTCTTTGCATGCTTTTATCTATTTACATGTAAATGCATTCCCAGGCACCTCATAAGCACAAGCAAGATACAATACTGAAATGCACCTGTTCTAAGCTTGAAGATAAATGCAAAGTTCCATCCAGTTACTCCATGGAGCTCATTACAGAACTTCATGAGTACCAAGAGCTTAAAATGAAACAGCAAGCACTTCATTTACTAAGTGCTGCAGTGATTCACAAGCCTGAAGCTTGCCGACGACAAGACTGAGCTGCATTTCATCTACTTCAGAACACAAAGAGAGGTTTTGTTTTTTATAATAAACAAGTCTATTCAGCTAAAATCTGCTTGAGCTTACAAACTGAAGGTTTTATTTGGTAGAGAAGACCTGATGACAATCCTATCAGCTTGCACCTTCCCAGCAAGGTGCACCCTAGCATCTGCCTGGATGTTTTGAGAGCACACTGGGGAGGTTTGTGCCAAGGGAAGATGCTCTCCATGTTGATCAGTGTCATTCTCCTAGCATATTTCACCAAGCTTGCAAACATTTACATCTCTAAGCTATATATTTGTATAAAATTGTATCCAGAAGTCTACTGCAGGGCTATTACTTCAGAGACTATAAAGCTATCCACATTCTTAGGTGTCCATACATTTCTCACGGAGCAGCAAACTTTAGCAGAACAGTTCTTGTAAGACTGTTTATGGAACTTAACAGTTCAGATGAAGTTTAGATGCAGTTTGTATAAAAACTCTCTCTCCTCACGTCAACTGCAATCAAAAACACCTTTACAAAATATTAAGAGACCTACTGAGATTGTCAGTTTCCCACCACTTAAAACTACAAAGTATTTGTGCATGCTCACTATTGGACCTCCTCCTTTGTAAAAGAGCTGTTGGAAGGAGTTTCTTCCCTTCTTTAAGTCTCAAGGTAGCCTATGAAATGGCATCGTTGTCATCACAATTCAGATCTACAAGATCAAAACCAGCACAGAGGAAAAGAACAGTTCTTCCCAAAAAGTTGAGGCAGCTTTTGTTGAATGGTGTCTGCATCAGTAAATGTTTTATAAACTCTGCTGGCTTTAGTGCATCAGAGAGAATAAGAGTTTTTTTGAGATCTTGGGAAAAAAACATTCTGACAAGTACAGAGACATAAGGAGGAAAAGAAGTAGCAGCTTGTTTCCTACATGCAGCCCAACGCCATGCGCAGCTGCCCAGCGTCTCAACACAAGAAGGAACTTGACATCACAGGGAGGCAATGTCCCCATCAAGTTACAAGCACACCTGAGGTTTCTCCAGGGAAGAGGGAAGCAAGCATGATAAGGGTAAAGCATCATCTACTTTTCATGCATAGCTACTGTGCACTGCCCCACGTCTGTGGCGCTTCGTCAGACATCCGAGTTGGAGCTGAGGTTTGTTAACCTGGGGTCTGCGTTGATCTCGTATCTGTAGTGGTAGCCCTCCATGTGATCCCTGCAGGCATCTCGGATGTTGTGCATCCACTTTTTGATTCCTTTGCGGTTTAAGTACAAAACCAGGAGGAAAATAGCCCCAATGAGAGCCAAGACTATCCCTAGGAAGACATAGGAAGTCTGCAGTTGGGAAGGCAGGTCTATGGGCTCAGAGCAATTCAGGTCCGAGCCGTTGATCTTCAGCAAGGTTTTGCCCAACATCTTGTCGGGGTAGGCACAGGTCAGGGCTTCTTTGCCCTCCACCTGGTCACTCTCCTTGAGCCAGGCTACCAGTTCCTCGATGGTACAGTTGCAGAACCAGGTGTTGTGGTCTGGGCCGACGTGCCGGAGGGCAGGCAGGCTGCGGAACTGGGACAGGTTGCCATTCCTCAGCGCTCCCAGGGAGCTGTCGCTGAGGTTGAGGCTTTCCAGCTGGCCCAGCCCCTGGATGGAGACGTTTCGCAGGCCCACCAGCGAGCTGCCGTCCAAGCCCAGCTGCCGCAGGGCGAGCAGGGTTGAGAACATGCCGGAGGGCAGCAGGAGCAGCCCGTTGTCAGCCAGTTCCAGGTGGCTGAGGTTGCGCAGGGTCCCGGACTGCAGCATAGCAGCCACGCTGAGGAGGACGCCGTGGTCGCGCAGGGCTCCGCGGAGGGCCAGCTCCTCCAGCGGGCTGCCCCCCTCCCCGAAGGCCTGCGGGCTGAGGGAGACCAGCGGGTTGCCGCTGAGGTCCAGCTGCCGCAGGGCGGGCAGGGCCGCCAGGGCACCGGCCTCCACCGCCCGCAGGTGGTTGCCGCTGAGGTTGAGCGCGATGAGGTCGGGAAGGCTCCGGGCGGAGAAGGCGCCGGCGGGCAGGCGAGCCAGGAGGTTACCGGTGATGAAGAGGTTGCGGACGTAGGGCGGCAGGTCGGGCGGTATCGCCGTCAGGTTCCTGTTCACGCACTTCACCGTCTTGGCCGCCTCCGAGCACTCGCAGAGGGCCGGGCAGCTGCCGGGCTGCTGAGCCGAGCTGCAGCCCAGCAGGATGGGCAGCAGCAGCAGCCCCAGGCAGAGCGTGCCGCGACCCGGCATCGCGCCCGGCCCGGCCCCCGGCACAACTTTCCCCTTCGGGGCGCTTTCGGTTCTTGGCAGCGCGGCGAGGAGAGGAGGAAGGAACAGCGGCTTCTTCTCCGGGGTGGTGCACCGCTCTGGGCAGACCTTTCTCCGGGGGACGCTGCCCCTCCGGCGCTAGCTCGGCTCCGCTTCCCGCAGCCAGACGTGCGACAGGAGAGGAAAGAGAGAGGGCAGCAGCGTGGAGGCTCCGCTCGCCCGCGCCCACCCGCCTTCCCCCGGCCCCGCGCCTCTTCCCCAGCCCCCCGACACGTGGCTTCCCCGCGGGAGAACCCGCCGCGGAGTAAGTTTTCCCCCGCTCCCAGCTCACGCCGCCGCCTTCCCACCCGTCCGGCGGGGCACAGAGGGGAGGGAAGGCTCTAACCTGCCGCCCCTCACGGCATCCCGCAGCTCACCGCCGGCCACCTTCACCCCGGGGCTCTCCGCTCCGCTTCGCATCACGACCCATACGAACTTCCACCCGCACAACCCACCGCAGAGCCGAGCCAAGCCCAGCCCATCCCCGTCCCGCTCCTCATGCCTCACCTCCCGCTCCGCGTCCGGAGGCAAACTCCACGGGAGCGAAGCCCCTCCACCGACCGCTCCCGGCCCCGCCGCCAACTCCGTGCCCACCCTCGCCGCGCCTGGCCCTCCCTCCGCTGACAGGAACAACCAACCGGTAGCCGGTACCCGAGGCGAAGGGAGCCTCTGGCCGCGCCCGCCCCGAGGGACGACCCCGTCCCCTCCCGGTTCCCGCCTGCCACCCCCGCAGACATGGTCCGCCGCAGCAAAGCTGGCAGCTCACCGGTAGCCTCCGCTTGGCCCATTCCCGCTCTCCCCTTCCCGGCCTGGGTGATGCTGCCGGATGCTCACCTTACCGCCGAGCGGAGCCGCTCCATATGGAGCTCCCTTCAGCGCGGCCGAGGGGATGAGCTCGGAGCGATTCCGCGAAGGGAGAGCCGCTGCCGGAGCTCCGCTCCCTTCTCCCCGCCTCGGCAGCGCTGTACGTGAGCTCGCCCCGCGGTGGAGGCTGCTTGGCGCCGCAGCTTGGCTGGAGAAATCTCGAGGAGTGTCCAGGGCGAGGGGTGAGCGGCGCTGACCCTGAGCCCGGGTGCGGGGAGCAGGCAGGGGAGGTCCGCGGGCCACGGAGGGTCTTGGCCAGCTGCTGTCACCTTTACAGGGGTGGAGGGAGCAGCACCAGCAACAAAATACACGAGCAAGCTCCTAAGGTAAAGCAAAAAAACCCTCCAAATCAAACCTGCCGGGATCTTTAGAGGTCCTAAACCCTATTAAAAACAACAACAAATGGAGCTGCAAATTGACAGCTTGAGTCTGAGCTTTAGATTTCATTATAGAATGGGATCTTCGAATCGATACGGTTGGAAAAGACCTCTGAGATCATCAAATCCAACATTTAACGCAACACTGTCATGCTCATCACTAAACCATGGTCCCAAGCACCACATCTATATGTTTTTTGAACTCTCCCAGGGATGATGATTCCACCATCAACTCCCTGGGCAGCCTGGGCCAGTGCCTGAGAACCTTCTCGGGGAAGAAACTCTTCCTAGTATCTAATCTGAACCTCCCCTGGTGCAACTTGAAGCCATTTCCTCTTGCCCTTTTGCTAGTCACCTGGGAGTGAAAATATCCAATTAACACAGGAGACATACCAATATATTCAAATAAACAAAGTTTTAGCAATATGTATCCAAGCACTTTGAGTCTGTGACTCCTCTGGGCTTTCCAGACCCTTCTGGTGACTGCTTAGCCAAGATTTCCTTCTCCTTGTATGTCAGAGTTATGCTCCTTCTTCTTTCCTGATCTGCTAGGTTCCTTTTTTTTCTGGTGAAGTCAGCAGAAATCTTAGAGCTGTCAAAAGCCATGAGGGAAATGAACAGATGAATGCAGCATGGAGTCTTGAGAAAATCAGCCTCAGAAGCTGGAGAATAATGAGCTAAAACACTGCTTTCCCCTCAGTACCAGAAAGGCATTGAGTTGCTGGAGCGTGTCCAAAGAAGGGCAGTGAAGTTGGTGAAGGGTCGGGAGAAAAAGTGTTATAAGTGGCTGAGGGAACTGGGGTTGGTTAGTCTGGAGAAGATGTCTCAGGGAAGACCTTCTCCCTCTCTACAATAGTGTGACTTAGGACTCCCTGCAATAGCTATCATCTTTTCAAACTATTTTTTCTTGACTGGCTAGGAAATCGATGTTTCTTGTGTGAAATGTTCCTCTGTTGTCTCACTATTGCATGAAGATACTCAGCCCTTGCTAGGAAGTGGCCTTGCAAGGCTGTTTATGATGTGCTGAAGATTATACTCCAAGTGAGCAACAGCACAGAGACCAGAATTCTCCTCTTTTACCAAAAATATCTTCCCACAAAAGCAGAAGAGCAAGCTGCAAGTTCCATCTGCTTCCTCACATGGAGAGATCCAGCAGGTCCTCCAAAGGACACCTTCTGTTTCCTCTAGGACTCAGCTTCATTTGAAGAAACATTGTCAGAATTCTTAAAAGAGTGCCACAAAAACACTTAGGCAACCACATGCTGCCTTGAGTTCTTGTTGGAATGTTTTATTCAGCATTCACAGCTTCACACCCATAAACATTCATGTTCTGCTTTTCCTTTCTTTCATGCACTTAAAATGATGGGATAGCTTTAAATTTTCATGTCAATTGAAGCAATAGAGAGGACAACCTTTAAGGAACTGAATTTGTTTTTAACTTAGCGTTTTATTCCAGACACAAAACTACCCTGGGCTGGTTTGGTTTGCATTGCTTATATGATGAATGCAGGGTAAATCCTACTGATGCATCCCTGTGGGAATCCTGCACCCATTCATTGCTAGACGAGGTAAGATGAGGTTTACATTTTCTTGTAGGCTACCCATTTTTATATTGAACTATTTAAAGTCAGTCTAAGACAAGGATGTTGATTTTAACACTGTGGAAACACATGAAACTTTCCCAATACCAACAGAAAAAAAAACCCCAAACATTAACTAACAGTAACCTTTTATTTAGAGGAGCTATTATATGTTAACTAGCTATCTGTAGGAATGCATTGCTGTAAATGTTGGGGACTTCTGCTTGCCTGAGGTGGAGATTGAAGGGACAACAGGAGACAAAATTGCCCCCCTTGAACATGAGCAGCACTGAAAGCTGGTGAAATGGTGAAGACAGACTTTTTTCCCTGCTCCCCCTGTTTTCCCAGTAGGGGTTTGCAGTTAAAAGCTGTTACTTAAAGGAGAAGAAAATGATGGTGACTTCCTGCAGTGAAGTTAGCTACCAGAGCTGGGGTCAACAACGTGGGAAGAGGACCAAGTGTATTCCAAGTGCTGCCTCTGTGTGTGCATCCCTCTGTGCTCTGCACGCTCTGGCACCTGGAGCCACTACAACAGGAGCCAAGTTTAATGACCACTTAGAAGTTCATCACAAAGTAACTGAGGTTTTAACATGCTTAAACAGGGCAACTTTCAATCCTGCTTTTATTCCTTTCTGGCTCAGGAATGATGTGTGTCTTTTACTTCCAAGCTACCTTTCATAGATTGCTCTATGGAGTTTAAAATGGTGATTTTATGATTTTAATTTGAAGAATCTAAAGTTTAGTTCTATGACCTAGGCTAACTTCCATGTAAATTCTACTTTCAGTAAATCACTACAGCCAGTCAAAAATCTTCCTTCTGCAAAACAAGCCTTCTGATTTTAGTCCTTTTGGAAGGACCTAAAGGCCCTGCCTTCTGATTACTCCGTATTGCTCTGATGCTCACTGCAGGGTGGTTTAGATCAGCAGGCTTCAGCTGGCAAGCTTCTCTCTTGCTCGTGTCCACTTGGGATGTCTTTCCAAGGAGCAACAATCTGGCAGTCTGAAGGCCATGCTGGGAAGTCAGCAGAGTGGTTTATCTGTTGGATTAGGGCTGCTCAGTGCTATGGTGACCTGTCTTGCTGCACACAGTCACTTTCAGCAGATGCTGAGCTGAAAATCCTGATTTTGGGGCCAACTTGCAATTTTGTCTTTGTTACAGTGTGTAAGGCAGGCATCTGGTTGGATTGTGGAGCTGGTTTCCACCTCACATCTGTTCATGGTTTCTAGGGGACTTCTGAAAGATGGCATAGGTTCCAAGCTGCAGCGAGGGAAGGAAGGGAGAAGTGAAACACATTGCTTTCCCTCCTGCCTCTGAAAAGCCCAGATCTGCAGGGAATCTGGGCCAATGTGTTCCTCACACTCCAGATGACAGCCCCACTCCTTCCTCACTCTGCAGGCTCTCAGCCACTCATGGTGCCAAGGGTGTTCCCTGCTTTGTCCTGCTTCCCCTGCAGGGAAGAGTGGCTCCAGCACGCTGCAGCTTGGCAGTGTTTCCATCTAAAGCCTTTTTCATGACAACCTCTTCTGAAAGTCTTTGTAGGGAAAAAGTGAATTTGGTGAATCCTCCATTACCAAAAAAAAAAAAACCCCCAGGTCTCTAAATGGCTTAGCAGATTTGAGAACATATGGGGCTTGATTCTCCACTCTCTTTCACACTGTGCCCTTGTTTACAATCTGACAAAGCAGATAGATGTAAAATGCAACTTCACACTACTTGGCTAGCATTTGGCTCCACTTAGTTACCAGGAGGAGTGAACCTGGTGAATCAGATCCCTCCATGATCATTGATCCTTTGTCACCTCCTTTTGACCACTGTGACAGGTGTAGGTTTATACAGTCCTCCTCTCTTCTGCTTTGCCTTCCCAGCCTTCTCCTGCTTTGCCTCAAGGCTTTGCATCTTTCTGCCTTACTACATCCAATGTGTTTTGAAAGGAATGCATGCTCAGAAATGAGAAGAGGGTGGGAAGAACAAGAGAGACAGTGATTTTTTTGTAGGGGTCACTCATTCTGCCTGCAAAGGAGGAAGATGATGCTTTCCCTCCATGTTAGCTCTAGTGACTGACCAAGAAAAGGCTGCTCTGTTTCAAAGCAGACTCTAAAGAGTGAAGAGCAGAGCTGTTCTAGTAATTCAAAGTGAGTAGAGAGACAATCATAGAATCATAAATGCTGGAAAAGATCTCTAAGATCCTCAAGTCCAGCTGTTGACCCAACACAGCCATGCCACTAAATCATGTCACAAAATGCCACATCTCCATGTTTTTGGAACCCCTCCAGGGCTGGTGACTCCAGCACTGCCTTGGGCAGCCTGGGCCAATGCTGAACCACTCTCTCAGTCAAGAAATTCATCCTCATATCCAACCTAAACCTCCCCTGCTGCAACTTGAGGCCATTTCCCCTTGTCCTAAAATGGTGATAAATAATAAATGTTGATAAATAAATGATAAACGTCCTAAGAATGATGGGATAAAATGCAGAAAAGAAACTAAATGCATGTTTGGTATAAAAAATAAGCTTGCCTACATGACAGAACTCTCTCTATGGTATACTGTAGCAATGGTAGTTTACCATACTCAATGAAAGAAAGTACTTGAGAATTCATAGTAGGTGCCCTGTGCTGTAATCAGTTGAATAAATTAGTGAAGACAAGACTCTAATATACATATATAATACATAATAATATAATATATAGTAATTATTAATAATTATAATTATAGTATATATTTTACAATCTATTATATGATTGTATTATAACAATTATAATAATAATAATATACAATAATATGTAGAGATACTATAATAATATTGCATATAATATATATATATACATAAATATGTATATTATATGTATTTTATATATAAAATAAGATTACAGTCCGGATCAAAATACCTCAAACTCTCTCTGTGCAAATTCTCATGCTTCCAAACTATGCTCATTTTAAAGCATGACTGCAGTGGTGAAGCATGATGTGTGTCATCACCAGTTAGTTAGTTACCAAGCTCACAGAAGCCTTTGTGTTGAAAGGAAGAATTCCAATACTTTGCTTCTGTGATGTTGAAACAGCACCAAAAAAAGGATACATTTTTTAAACACCTCTGAGTGGGGAAGAGGTGGCAGTGGCCCAACTGCCAGCCTGAGCAAACCTCCAAAGGAATGATGATGCAAGGCAAAGTGACAAAAGTGGTTTTGCTGAGGCTTTCCTGCTTTGAAGAGATTTATCACCTGCAGTTAGATCCAGGCTGGCAAAAAAAAATGCTTCTTTTACAACTAAGTTAAAATCTGCTAAAGTTCAGGATGCTGATACCAAGTAAATAAACATGGCATTTTCCCAGATGAATGTAGTGCCAAGCAAAATGGCCAGAAAGTGGTTGTTAAGATGGTTAAATTATCTTTAGGTCATACTGGGAGGGCAAAAAAAACCCCCAACACCTCACTGAAGTTTTCAGGGCTGGAGATGTTTTATTGTCTCTAGGATAAATTTGCTGATGCTAGTTCTTACCAGAGCTGAGAGCTGAATACACAAGGTTTGGAGGTCTTGGGTGAATTTAAGCTACAGGAAATGATACTGGGCTCTGAGTGCTTTCTTGAATGGAAACATTTTCAGTAGTTAACAGCAATTTTCATGTGAAAAAGCCAGTTTTTAGTATTTGCAAAAATAGAGGGGCATGGCTTGTTCCATGTAGATATTGGTATTCCAGTGAAGAGGAACTGCACAGACTTTGGCATTTTTAGGACTGCAGGCAAAACTTCCCACTTGACAGTGATAGAAAAGTCACTTGCTCACTCATTTGCACTTTCAGTGTTTCCTTGATTCCTTCCAGCCAACTTGTTCCTTTCAGCATGCTTGAGACCAACTGCAAACTCATGAACCTTTACAGAGCAGATGAAGACCAAGAAACTGAACCAGATGAGATGACAGAAAAGAAAACCCCAAAGGGCAAGATGCAGTCATTTGTTCTTCACTTTGTTTTCAACTGAAACTCCACAAGTGTCGCTAAGATAACCATCTATTGCTTTTACATAAAGTAGAAGTAGATTTATAGATGCCATGACTGCTCCAGCATCTAGTATCAGGTTGGAAAATGACTTCACTTTGCCAATCTAAAGTTGCCAAGTCACAGTTCAGAGTCACAAGAGAACAAAAACAAATTTAGTAGCTGGAAAAGTAGAAGAGAGAAAAGACTGGCCTTGGGTAAGATTTCATTGAATGCTGCTAGGAGCCCTAGCCCTGGCTAGAAGTGTTTCAAAAGCCTGTACTGGCCACGAGGATGCTCAGAGGTTGGAGCACTTCTCCTGTGAGGACAAGCTGAGACAGTTGGGATTATTCAGTCTGGAGAAGAGAAGGCTCCCAGGAGACCTTCTTGTGGCCTTCCAGGATCTGCAGGGGCTCCAAGAGGTCTGGGGAAGGACTTGTTAGGATGTCAGGCAGTTAGGACTAGGGAGCATGGACAATGAAGAGCCACTTTGCCCATAAGGGGATTATTAGAGAGCCATGAGAGTCGTGAAGACATTTAGGAGAGCAAAGTACAAAGGAACCTCAGGAATGAAATGGTGTGACCTGAGCAATGCAATTTGGCAAAGAGCTTTCATCAGGCTCCCAGAAAAGGAAAGGAGAAACTAGTAAGGGACAGGAATGGGTTAAAAGAGCTCAGCACTAACTCTGTTGGCATGACAGTTGATGCCTTCCAGAGGAACAAGGCAGGAGAGTTAAGGTTTTTGCTGGTTTTTTTTAAGCAGTACCTATAGTTCTTTCTTCTTCATTCCTTGCCTTCCTGAAGAAGATTCCTTCTTGTGGGCTGAGGAATAAGCACTGCACTATCAAGAACCCAGAGTTCTTTTTCTCTTAGGCTAACAGGCAAGTAGAAATATTTGAGTTGCTACAAATGCCAGGGCTAATCTTCTTTCTGTCTCTCTCTCTAGCCAGTGCCCAGTTTGGAGTGCAGCTCCCTGCAAGGGACTCAGCCAGGAAGGGAAATGTAACATATGGAGCTGTTTGTAGCATCAGCATTGAAATCTAGTCAAGCAGCTCCTGTAATTTGAAATCCATTCTGACCCAGCAGAGTTATTCCCTTCCTATAATTACATCTTTCCTAACTAAAGAGGAGCCAATAGGAGAAATGCTAATTTAGCAACAAGGAGCATGATAAAAACTGCCTCACCACAAGTGGAAAAGGCTCCAAGATACTGTTTTCAAAAAGAAAGAGTAAACAATCAGTTTAGCTGTCAAAATAACCCTTTTCCTTATTTTCCCATGATTGTGTTTATTCAAAGACCATCCTGGTAAGCAAAATAACCTCTTCTATCTTTTGCATTTAACATTGCCCTTGAAATCATTTCTCCCCAGTGCAACAAAAGCAGGGTTTCTTGAACTTCTGCTCCACATAATACATCTCTGGAATGCTCAGACTGGCAGGGATTTTAGATGACATGCCTCTAGTAAAATAAAATGACACTCCATGCCTATAAAACTAGTGGATCTCAGCACATAAAGACTGCCAAAGCAAGCTGGTATGCAAAAGAAATGAAAACAGCTTCAGCAGGTCAATAAGGAAATAAAAGCAGCCAACAGAAGGAATGAATGTTGAATGAAATGACAAGTATTGCTTGAATTAGAAAGTGTGGGCACCTTGTTGATTGCCAAAAGCTAACTGATAGTTCATGGAACAGTCCAACAGAACTTAGAATCATAGAACTGTCAGGGTTGGAAGGGACCTGAAAGCTCCTCTATCCCCAACCCCCCTGCCCTGGGCAGGGACACCTGGCACTAGAGCAGCTTGCTCCCAGCCCCAACACTGCCAGGGCTGGGGCTGCCACCACCTCTCTGGGCAACCTGGCACAGTGTGTCAGCTCCCTCCTGGGGAACAACTTCTGCCTAACAGCCAACCTAAATCTTCCCTCCTCTATCTTGGATCCATTTTGTATTCTAGTTTGTATCTGCTTTGTAGATGTGTTACAGAGTCACAGAGCTGAGATTTATTATTAGACCTGTAGTCTAATGGGGAGGGTGTCACAGCCTCCAGGAGGCAAAGGACAGCACAGGGACACCTTCCTCTCTCCTCACACCAGCAGCATGGGCAGCTGGGGACAGCCTGGCTGCCTTCTGCAAAAGCATCAATCTTTTCAGGGCTTGTCTTACAGCAGGAGAGATGCACTGGAAGTATTCTGCCTGGTGTGGAGAGAAGATATTCCCTCCCTACCAGTTTTTGAGGTGCCTGAGCAGATGCCGTAGTGGTTCAGCTATGTTGTTATAGGCATTGCCATGTCATTGTCATCGTCATCGTGGCTAGGCTTTGCGAACAAAGCTCCAGGGAGGGCTCCACCCATGCTCCTCCCCAGCGCCTTTTCCAAGTGCACTGATAAAAAGAGGATAGCAGATAGCACCCTCGAGCCTGCACTAGGGATTTTTTTAGGTGAGACACAGCATGCACAGAGCTGGACCCACCCTTTAGTCCTAAGCTTCATCTGCCAGGGCCTAGCAAGCTTGGACGCTGGCAGCCAAGTCCTTAGGACAGAGGTTTAACCTCTTAGCTGGAAGGCCTTCCAGGGCTAAACGAGCTCCATCTGCCCGGGTTTGGAATCAGAGTTGTCCTTCTCCTAGGATGACTGCCAGAAGGCTAATGAGCTCATCCTACCCATCCAAGGATTCTAGGAACATGGGTATCACTGCCTACCCTTTCCCGTGGGCAATGAGTTTAATGCTCCCTCTGCTGTGGGCACAGTTATGGCACCAGGGGCTACAGGAGACCACAAGGGATTTTCAGACTGTGCCTGAATTGCCATGTCAGCATCCTAGAGAATGACCCACAGCTCTGTCACAGTGACCCAGCACTCTGCTGAAGGTAACAGGATGACATCACAGAATCATGAAGGTTGGAAGAGACCTCTAAGATCATCAAGCCCAACCATCAACCTATCACCACCATGCCACTAAACCATGGCCCTAAGCAGCACATCTTCACATGCTTTCAGGAAAAACTCCTGAGAACCTTTTGATGGGCTTGCTTTCATCACACAGCTACATTTTGGGATCTGAGAGAAGCAATCCTAGAGGGAAGTGTTTGAGTTCACTGCAGATTTCTTTGATTTTTTGCAGGTTTTTTTTCTGCTTCCTTGACTGATGGGAAAATAATAGTTTTGTTTATCTTCTGCCATCCTAAGCAGCTGGTAATTCCTATTCTCCATTTCTCCCTGGATTGTTTTTATTTCCTTCTGCAGGACAGATTGGAAGCACAGACCTAATCTTCTCCTACTTTATATCCTATGCAGCCACTTACAGGTGTGTGCAGAGTGTCACCTTAGCAAAATGGCAATGCCTTACAGAGAGATAAATGAGAAGGTACAAGCAGGACAAGCAATATAAAGAGCAAGAGAGGAGATAATCAAGTCCCAGAAAGAGAGAGAGAAACTCTGTTTGAATCTTATACCATCTGGGCAGGACTTTGTGTGAGTGCTTATGGGTTTAAAATATCTGTAGGTGCTGAGGAATCTAAAGCTCCAGCAGCATAAGCTATTTGGATGTGAGGAGCAGCTGAGCCCCAGATCAGAGATTTAGTAGCTACTAAAGGGAGATACTCCTTGAAAGAGAGAAGCAGACAGATTAAGCTTCTTACTCTATCAAAGAAGTTTCCTGTTCTTCTCTTCCCCTCCAGCCTGTCCTTTGCATAAAGCTGTGCCTGCTTTGGTGTTTGTAGGTGAGGCCAGGGAAAATGCAGCTGTGCAAGGATATTGCCTGTGCTGGGAAGAGAGAGCTCTGTGTTGGAAGGAGTTGAGAAGAGAGCTGGCTGGAATCTGCTCAGGCTGAAAAAGGCTGAGCACAAAGCTTTAAGTCATGGAAAAGCAGACTGCAGGAAGAAAAAAGGACCCTGAGGAGAGCAACGTCCTGCAGAGTAACCAAGTGAATCATCACTTTGACTCCATCATACCATTAAAGATCTATCTGGACCTGTTTATTATCAAACCCCTGTGCTGTGTCTCATCTCCTTCACAGCTGTGCAGCACCAGGTACTTGAAAATTCCTTCATGGCTCTCTCATCTCCCAATACCACCTCTGAGCATCTTGTAGCCCAGCCTTGGTTTTTCCTTGCTTTAGTGGCAGGGCAGCGTAATGCCACTTAGCATAAAATGTGCCTGCACTGGTGAGAACATAATAAAGGTTTTGTTGTGCTGCTGTAGAGCTGAGCCAAGGCATGAGACAATGCTGAGGTGAGACATTGCTGCAAACTCTTTACTGAAGGGAGACAAAAATACTTTCTCCCAGGTCAGCTCATTAAGGATGCTGCTGCAGTGTGGGGAAAAAAAGGCTCCTCAGTTACTTTCTTTCCTTTCCTTTTCTCTTTATTTTTTTTTGGGGACCTGAACCAAATTTGCTTAATGAGCTTTGGCATGAAAAATGATCTTTATTTCTTTCTTCCTCCTGTTTTCTAGAAAAATAGAGCTGAGGGAACAAGGAAGAGTACCTGGCAAAGAAATGCCTATCTTCAGAGAGAAATGACAATTAGGGGAGGATAAGAAGTGGCAAAATAGCTTTTCCTACTCTCCCCAACCCCTTCCTTGAGACCAAGGCAATGTCAGGGCACAGTGGAGCTGGGCAAGGTCTCCCAGCCAGGGATGCCACTGCTTCAGGCAGTAAGCAGGGCAGGGCCCTGGGCTTTTCTTAACCACATCATTTGGGGCTGACCTCACTTAGAGCTAAGAGTTGCTTCTACTCTTTCTTCTTCCTTTTTTTTTTTATTTATTTCATTTTTTTGTGATTCTTTTTTCTTGCCCAATGTTTTTCAGCAGGACAAGGAGTCTGTACTCTTAAGGGTTCCTGTTACACTTACACTGTCATGATGTGAAGCAGCTAGAACAGAATTGGTATGGTGACCTGACTTGGAGCTTCTGTGCTCTTGTTGTGACTTTGATGGATTTTACCATTTCTCTGTAAAATGGTACAGAACTCTGCTGTCCTAGGGCAGGATTATGCTCCTATTCCAGTGTCAGAAGGATGCTGTGAGCTGTGTAACAGACTGTGGGGCAGTCCTCAAGGTCTTCTTTGCTGGCAAAGCTGCTCCATGCCATTCCTGCCTCTCCACCCTCTCCTCTGCCCTAGACAGCCACTCCTGGATCTGTGCTGCAGTTTGCTTAGCTTCTGTTCAGATAGATTTATGAGGCTCTGCTGCAAAACTAGATCTGTTCTGATTTGGGTTCAAAAGAGGAGTATTTAAGAAATCCACATCACTTCAGGTTGTAGTGATTTGGGTCTACAATATCTTCACTGGCTGGAACAAATACTTATCAGCTTGGGAAACACTAAAGCCAATCCTGTATGTGTAACCTGCCCTCACAGGTTTATTCTGCTTTAATTTTAAGAAGTATCAAGCTGATAAGACTGGTTTTGTGGTTTTTTTTTTCACTAAGTAGCAGCCACTTGTTCTGCAAGCAATTTGCTGCTGACCAAACTCTCAAGCAATAACAGCTTAGGGAAGATGGATGTATGGTGAAATAAAAGGAAGGCTAGATGAATGAATGTCTCTGCAGTTTGAATGTCAAATACTACAGGGTTTATGTCATTTTTCAAAGCACTGAGCAGTCACTGGATTGCCACTTAGAGATTCTGAGCACAAAGTCCTTTCATTTCCCTTCCAAAGGATGCCAAATGCAAAGAGTCTCCTGTTTGGAATGAAAACAGAGAGTCCCTGCTCCTCAGTTGGCTCTTCAGCTCAGTCTCCCTCTTCTTGCTCTCCTGTCTGAGCCTGGAGCTGCTGCCACTGCCTGCAGGTCCCTTGGCAGGAGCTGAGCAATATTTAGCACAAGGAGAGCTGTTCAGAGAAGCAGCAGACCAAACAAAGGCAGGAGTGTGTGGACACATGCTGTGTCAGAAGGAGAACTGCACATGGCTGAGGGATGATCGCAGTTCTCAAGGTCTACAAATAGGAGTGCAAATTTGCTCTAGGCCCAAGCAAATAGCTGGATGGAGTCCTCCTCCTCCTCCACACAACACGTTCAGGCTCATGGGAGATTTACTTCCCTCCCTATTGGGGAAAAAAGGGGGGAAGAGTGGTCCAGCTTAAGGGATCCTTTCTTTTTCCTGTTGGCTGTTGGCTATTAGCTGTCTTTCATGTGAGAAGGAATAGAGGTTTCTCAGCTGAGCAAGTGAATATATTCCCAGATAAGAGGACTCTGGCAATATTAGGGGAGAACTAGTGGTTTTTTTCCTGGCCAAATGAAATAGAAGACTCACACACCACTTTCTGTCCCTGACTTTGATTCTGTAATATTGGCATAGGTTTGTGATGAGGTGAAAGAAAATCACTCTGTCTCTAGATGATACTGTAACTATTTAAACCAGCAAAATACAAAAGGAACTCATTTACTTGGAGTAGTCTGGAAAGATTTCCCCCTGCTTCTACTTCAGGAAACTACAGCATACTACAGCTAGGAATTTTAGCTTCTTCACTCATATTTCCCCCCTTATGTTCGAAGAATCAAACTTTCCAGAATGCTACTCACAAATCTATCTTGCCATTGTTTTTCCACTTGGCTTTTCCTGGGTACCTTTGGAGAAGCAGGAGGAGAGGAGAACAAATGTGTCCTGACAGTGTCATCTAGTGGCAATAGACATACAAGGTCCTTAAAATGAGCTAAGCTGGCTGGAGCCAGCACCATTTCCACACTGATTCATGACTGATCCACAGATCTGTGCTCTTTTGGAGGCCTCCTTGCAAGTGACTTGAAGACTTTTTGCATCCAGAACAGAGAATAGGAATCACTAAGGTTGGAAAGGCCCTCTAAGATCATCAAGTCCAACCATCAACCCAACACATCCATGCCACTAATCCATGTCACCAAGTGCCATGTCTACATGGTTTTGAACCCCTCCAGGGCTGGTGACTCCAGCACTGCCTTGGGCAGCCTGGACCAGTGCCTAACCACTCTGGCAGTTAAGATATTTGTCCTAATATCCAAACTGAATTTCTCCTGGTGCAGCTTGAGGCCATTTGCTCTTGTCCTGTCACTAGTCACCTGGGGTGAGAGGCTTGCTTACCTGGGGTAAGAGATCAACCTCCCACTTAGCAACATATTTTAGTGGCATGATGGTATCAAAATGCTTCTTTGGAATGTGTGGCTATCTGATAAATAAATAGTATTCCTGGGGTTTTTGCAAACTTTCCCTGCTAAAAAGTTTGCACTGAATCTCCCTTTATTAGTTCTGTGATAGATATTTCCCAGTACTTGATAATCTTTCTTTTTTGAAGTTCATCAAAGAGAAAGATCATGAGGAACTTATTTAGTATCAGCAGAAGCTGATTAATTTTTCTCTTCAGTATTACTGCCAATAAGAGTTATTACTCAAAGCTCCAGAGGACACTGGTTCTAATGAGAGCAGCTAAGGTTGATAAAGGGAAGTGTGAAGGGGGAAATCTGTCACTCAACAATGAATACATGGACTGAACTTTGGGATTACTGGCTGATAAAAGGAATTGCCATCTTGTTTTCAACATTCAGAGTCAATTTCGGGAGGGTTTTAAACTGCAGGAGGGGAGAGTCAGATGAGATGTTAGGGAGCAATTCTTCCCTCAGAGGGTGTGAGACACTGGCACAGCTTACCCGAAGAAGCTGTGGCTGCTCCATCCCTGGCAGTGTCCATTAGCTTGGATGGGCCCTGGGCAACCTGGGCTAGAGGATGGCATCCCTGCCCACGGCAAGGGAGTTGGGACTAGATGATCTGTAAGGTCTCCTCCAACCCAAACCATTCTATGGTTCTATGCCACCTCCTTCTCGATGCCTTCTCTCCCACCACCATTCTCTGGGTGCCTGCAGGCTGATTCTTTCACTCTGTGCTTTCAAGTCCTCCCGGAGAGGTATTCCCACTCCAGACACCATTCCTCCTTCTTCACAGCCAGCTATGCTGCTTCTCACGGAAGACTGACCGAAAAAAGGCACTGAAATACCTCACCTTTCCCTTGCTGGCCCGCTCTCTCCCGATGCCTTTCACCCCCTTCCCGCGCTCAGGACACAACCCCTAACCCCCAACCCCACCGCGGCCACCACCTCACACCACTGCCAATCACGCCAAGTCCCGCCCCCTCAGTCCCCGCCCCGCCCCTCGCCACCCGACCTGTCATTCAATCCGGGCTCCGCCGGGCGGGAGGGAGCTGCGCGGAGGCAGCTGCAGCCAATCGGCGTGTGACATACGTCGGCGCCGCGGCCAATCGGCTCTTTGCTTCTTTGGAGGTGCGGTGGCTGCTGTCCCTGCGCCCCGCTGGGAGCTGTTGGCACCGGCTGTCGCTGTCGCCGCCTGAGGGGTCGCGGTAGTCGCTGCCGCCGCAGCAGCCTGGCCTTGTTCCGGTGTCACTGAGGATGAGCTCTTGCGCTGCTCAGCGCGCGTCCGGCCCTGCCCGCTCGAGTCCATTCATCTAGCGACTGGTGAGGGGTGGGCCGCGACCTGCTGATGTGTCCGGAGGGAAGCCGGGCCTGGGGGAGGGGCATTGTCCCGGCTGGCTCTGCCGGGACGGTGGCGGTGGGGGACTACAGGAATGAGTAGAGCCAGGGAGGGTAAAGGGCAGCCGGCCACGCAGGATGCGAACAGACTGGCTTGGAGGAGAACAGAATGGCTCGGCCGCCTGCGTTCTCTGTCGCTTTTCTCTTCCCGGCTATGTGAACATCGGTAGTGGGAGTCAGAACGGCCACTTCCTTCTACCCTAGCCTGTGGCTGGCTCTTTGAAGCACTTCAGACCTTCTCCCCCATCAGTGACACTCGCAGCAGCTTCTCCCAGGTTTCCTTAGCTGGGGATTCCCGGGAAGCCTGCCGCGTTTATGGCGATGCCTGTGGCTTTTGGTAGCAGCTCACAGTGTTGCTGGCTTTGAGTGTGCATAAGCAGCACAGAGCTGAGATCTGTTAGTTAAAAAGGACATTGCCGTGCAGTTTTCTTTGGCCAACCACTTGATCTCTGAAGTCAAGCTTTGTGTTTCTTTTCTTTTGCTGACGTGGTCAGTGTTATCTATCTTCACGAAAGTTAAGCACAATTTCTGGCTTACAGAAAAATCGTCACCCAACAACATCTCCTGTGGCTTTGTGCTTTTTTTTTCTTTTGCTGACGTGGTCAGTGTTAAGATATCTTCACGAAAGTTAAGCACAGTTTCTGGCTTAGAGAAAAATCATCATCAGCGAACAACATCTCCTGTAGCTAGTCTTTAATAATAATGTGCTAGAAGTTCAGAGTTCATTCAGAAAAGTCAGCTTTTCCTAAGATTTGATGTGCTTATTGGCTAGAGTTTGGTGTGGTGAAATGCTAGAGCGTATTTGTGGCTTGTTTCTTGTGATTTATTGTCAGATTATCTCAATAAAAAATCTGGAGCAAAGTCCCAGCGTGTTGTGGAAATGCCTGTAGCTGCCCTCACTCTACTTTTGGCTGTACCACTTGATGCCTTAATTCTTTGGACGGTGTTAAGTGTTTGGACAGTGTTAAACCACTACTGAATAGAAGTAATTCTGACTCTTTCTAGATAAACCAAGCACAGTGTTTGACAGTTCACTCCTCCTGTGCTAAGTTTCCTGACTAACAGATCTGCTCTGACGTGTTGGAGCTGAATTTAGCTCTACCACTGTACTTAGGTTTTTGACAGCTGTATCTGCCTGTAATTGATAGTGCTTGTTAGCACTGTGAGGAGCAAATGGATGAGAGCTGCTGGATCACGCAATGGCTCATCCTGAGAAGGATTATGCTGTGAAGGCAGAAGTCTGCAGGGAACTTTTAGAGGTTACCTCCACCAGGGCTGTGCTTGTGTGAAGCAGTGGCACAGAGGCCCCATCCCAGTAAATGAAGCTGCTTGGATCTGCCATGGCTCGGGGGACACAGCAGGCATGGTGGAATGTGGTGGGTTATAAAGCAAACTGGTTTTACTCCATGGCTTTACTTCTTACTTGAAACATGAACAGTCTAGCCCATCTTGAGAGCCTCATGAGCATTCAGTTTGCCATCTGAAAGTGCTTCCTGACATATAAACCCTTAGAAAATTGGAACAAATGCCTAGCTATCTCACTGTCAGGAGTAAAATGGCCTGGAGTTTTGATTTTTCTTCTTTAGGAAACAGCTGCCTTCTTCAAAGGCTCTGGGTAGCTTGTGGAAACTCTAGCTAGAGGAGGACATGGATCAAATTTGCTCAGTCTGAGTTGTTTTGTAAACCTGAATCCTAGCTGCACTTTCCAAAGTTTACTTCTACTTACCTACTTCACTTAAAACTTGCTACTTGAACTGGAGGCAGCACTCTTCCTGGTGTTCTGTCTGTTGAGAAGAGCAGAATCCTTGCTTTCTGTGCCTTGTCTTGGAATGCTCCTGTCATAGAGTCAGGAAGAAACTTACTTTTTAAAGACTCAGTGTAGGAATTTCTGACTGCCAGACCACTCTAGGCTACTCCACAGCTTAGATTTACCCTTTTCAGTCACTTGACTCCACAAAAATATATTGTGTGTTCAAATAATGTTGTTCAAGCGCTTTAAAAACCTAGCTTTGTGCTAAGACTTGGATAAAGGTGCAGGGAGTTTCCTGACAGGTTAGACTCTCCGTGGCTATGTAATCTCCTGACTAGGAATTAGTAGTCTAACTGTTCTTTGAAGCCTTGGACAATGTGCTGCTTCTAACTGAAGGGTGTGATTGCTGTTACTTATCTAGGAATTCATCTGCGTTTCCTTAAGGATATGTTGCTTCATGCCAGTGCTGCATTTATAGTATTACTACCCAGCCTCAATTTGTTAGTCACTTCTGTCAGATTCTAAACTACTGTTTTAATATCTAGTAGTGGAAGTTGCCTTTAGGTAAGAGTACAGTTAAGAGAAAATCCTGGAAAATCATAACATGATTGCGAATTCCCATGCCTTTAATTTTGTAAGCATTAGATTGATTGATTGATTGACTGATCTCTTTATAATTAGCTAACTAATCCAGCAGTCTGCAAGGGGAAGTGTGTTTTGGGTCCAAATATTTTCAGCATTTCCATGCTGTTATGGTTACAGGTCTCTTGTGAGGTTATGAAACAACTTGGAGACTAGCATTAAATGTCAGCATGCTTGTTTAAAAAACAATCCTTCTTCTACTCCACCCTGAAAATCCCTGAGAACTCCCAATAGCCTTAGAAGGATGGACTTAAACCTTCCCCAAATGTATGCTATTGCCAGCCATATCTCCTACTGCAACTTGCTATCCAAAGGAGGAGCAAAGGAATTTTGCACCTGCTGAAAACTCGTATTATTTACACTATGTTTGTCTTTGTTAAAGGAAGGGTATTAGGATTGAAAATAGAAACCATTCTTTAGTTCTGTTTTAGGAGAGCCAAACACTAGGTGATTTTTCACTGAGTGCATCCTAGATGCAGCTGGTATTTAGAAAAAAATCAGTACCACTGATAAAAAGAAACAAACCAACCACCAGAAAGAATGTGAAATAGAATGAGATGATGCCAATTTAAAGATTAAATAAGTCCTTGGGAAATATGTTCTTAGTAAAGCAGCCTGAAGCTGAATTTCAGAGCCATGCCACTCATTTGACAGTTCAGTTACTTCAGTGCCGTGCATGGGGAAGATGTAAACCCAGCAATCTGTCTTCCAGTGACCCTGAACTCTAACTATGTTAATCTCTTCTGTTTTCTCTTTCATTTCCATGTGAGAAAGCAAACTTGTGGGTTGTTTTTTCTCCTTCAGATGACTTCTTTAGCTCCAGCTCACCTTGTGGCCTCAAAGCTTTGTGTCAAAGAAAGGGAGGAGGTGCCTTTGGAGGCTGGGCTGGGGAAGGGAGTCATAGGTTTTCAAACTGACTGAATATTAATGCTCAGATGGCATGGGGCAGGTCAGTTAACCCTTGCCATGTTGCTCCTGTTCTTGAGCAAGTGCTACTTTGGGATGCATTTAAATTGGGACACTTGCTGGAGAAAATAATGCTTGTTTACTGATCTGCTCTTTTTCCCCCCCCTCTCTTTTAGGTCTCCCTTGCAATTATGGAGTTTTAGAAGAAGGAGGTAGTGTGGAGGGGGCATCCCCCTCTGCACACTTGAGCTAGTTCACTTTTGGAGTTTTCTATGGACACAAATCTTTGTTAGATAAGATGGTGAAATAAAAACTTGTAAAACAAAGCTCTATTTATGAATATTTATTTGGATCAAGTGCCAAGCATAGCAGTACCAAGATTTCTAATGGCAGCTCAATAAAACTGGATTCCCATCCTTGGAATTACAAGTTGTTTTTTGAAGGCACTGTGTTGGGCACTGCCTTGGAGTGCCTTGGTCCACTGCAGGGTTGTTCCCCTGAAGGAGAAGAGCAGCTTGAGAAGGGAAGATGAGTTCTCTTTTGCCAGACTGCACCTCAAAGTGTCGATCTCTCCAGCATGCTTTGGATCTGATTTCTGTAGTAACCAGAGGAAGTGAAGGCCAGATCAAGGCCTTTCTCTCTTCTTACTGCTACAATGCTGCAACTATCAAGGATGCCTTTGGTAGAAATGTTATACATCTTGCTTCCTCTTGTGGCAAAAAAGGGGTGCTGGAATGGTTGGCTGAGACCAAAGGAGTAGACCTCTTGGCTAAAGACAAAGAGTCTGGATGGACAGCTTTGCACAGAAGTATATTTTATGGCTACATTGATTGTGTTTTGTCATTGCTGAAGGTGAGTAAGCTGTAACTATAGATTTCCTCACTATCTACAACTTCTAGAGATGTGGTTATGTAAAAATGGGGTTTTGAACTTGACTGATAGCCCCTTGAGGGTTATCTTGATCTTATGTTTAGATCACAGTGCATTCATTTACCTGAAGATTGGCTCTGCCTTTGCCCAGGCAGCAGTCAGCACTGACTAAAGGATCCCTGATTAATTGTGGGCTTTCTTGAAGGCTGCTTTGTGTGGATGATATCAGGGACAGGAGCTTAAAAGTGGAGAGTGATACTATAAAAATAGCCTCCTCAGTAATTACACACATTAGTGCTTTTAGAGAGCATAAAATAATGGAAGCTTAACTGTATGATTCATTTCTAATTATAACTCCATTTGAGCATTTGATTAAGTAAATTCCTATTTCATTTGTATTTTAACCAGGGCTTTTGCTCAGTCTTTCTCATTCCTTCCTTGTGGTTGCTGTTTCTTCCCTACGGCTTAGCAAGTTGTGTTGCTTTTCCTTTGTTTCTCCTGTCCCAAGTTCAGCAAAGAGCAAAGCTACATCTGATTGAGATGTTCAGGGTCCCTTTAACCATGTGGAAACAGTGAAATGCTTGTGGTTCAGGGTTACTTACTTTTGAAGTTCAGGCTTTTGGAAGTGCAGTGATTAGCCAATTATAAAAAGAAATCTCTCTGCCTTCCACAAGGTTTTAAGCAAAATGGTTCTGGATCCAGTTTTGAAGGTCTGATAACTGTAAAATATATATTTCTTGTGCTGTTCCCTTACACAGTGTGGAGGTTCTCATGAAACTTGACAAAAATTGGTGTTTGTATGAGAATTGGATGTGGTTGTGTTCTCTAGGAAACTGGAAGCTGTGTCTGTGATGTATGCAGAAGGTATCAGTCCTCTAGTGGATGTGTGTATATATGTCTCTTTGATGCTTGCATACAGGAGGCCTGCACAGATTTCTCCAGCTGTATTACACTTTTCTGTCACCTCCATCAATGAGTGAGGTTTTGCTGGTAGCTAGCTCTGCTGATGCTCTTCTAAGAAGCAGAATGAAACAGCTCCTGGGTAGTGTTCTGCCTCCCAGTTCCTTGCCTGAAGTGTTTCTGCTGTGCTGCAGTATAAAAAAGACATGTTCTTAAGGTATTACAGTAACAACAGGAAGGGATTATGGAGTGGAATTACAAAAGAGCTGAGCTAGAAAGGGATCTCTGAAGGTTATCTGCTCCAACCCCCATGCTCAAGCAAGGTCAGCTAGAGCAGTTTTCCCAAGACTCCTGTGTCCAGCTGGATTTTGAACAGAGACTCCCAACATCTCTCTTCCAATGTTTTAATGCTAGTGCAGTAAAAATGGGGTTTAGATTGAACCAAAGTGTCCTCTCTTTCAGTTTGTGCCCATTGCCCTGCCCCTGGCTATCACTGCCATCCCCACTCCTTACCTTCAGTAAGGTATTTGTGATACATATTGATAAGAAGTGGCCCTCCTGGACCTTCTCTGGCCTAAGCAACCCAGCTCTCTCAGCCTCTCCTTGTATGTCAGATGCCTCAGTTGTCATTTTCTTGGTCTTTTGCTGGACTTGCTGCTGTATCTTCCTATCTATCTTGTGCTGAGGAGTCCAGACCTGAACTCAGCACTCCAACTGTGCTTTGCCAGTGCTGAGTAATGTCTGTTGGCAATACTCCCACATGCTTTCTCTGTTCTTGGCTGTGAGGACACATTGCTTGTCCAGCAGGAGCCCCAGGTCCTTTGCTGCCAAGCTGCTCTCCAGCCAGCCAGCCTCCAGCCCTCTTGCTACACTGGCTTGTTTCTCCCCAGGGCCAGGATTTGCATTTCCCTCTGTTGAACTTCATCAGGTCTCTATCAGCCCATTGCTCCAGCCTGTCAAGGTCTTTCTGAATGGCAGCATGACCCCTGTGGCTTATCAGCCATTCAGCTTGTATCATCAGCAGCCCTGTGAGCATGCACTCTGTCCTCTCATCCAGGTCATTAGTGAGGATGTTAAACACTATTGACCTCAAAATCAACCCCTGGAGCACTCGAGTGGTGTGGATGACAGACTTCTGTCCTGGGCTGGAGGCAGTTATGACATATCCTCAGGCTAGTGTTTTTCCAAACAAAGCAAGGGGTTAAAATCCCTCCTGCAGCTGTGGCTAGCTGTCCTTCTGGCATGCTGGAATGAGTTGTGCTCCCTCAGTTTTTGTATTTTGTCTGTTTACCTCTAAAGTGTGAGGCTCTGTAAAGATTACCTGAGAGGAGGTTGGAGTGAGCTGGGGGTAGGTCTCTTCCCCCGGGTTAACAGTGAGAGGATGAGAGGAAATGGCTTCAAGTTGCAGCAGGGGAGGTTTAGATTAGATATAAGGAGAAATTTCTTTGCTGAAAGGGTTGTTCAGTCTTGGCCTAGGCTGCCCAGGGAGGTGCTGGAGTCACCATCCCTGGAGATGGTTAAGAAACTCTACTCAGGGCCATGGTTTGGTGGTATGTGAGTGATAGGTGTGGTTGGACTTGATGAGCTTAGAGGTCTCTTCCAACCTTAGTGATTCTGTGATTTACCTGTTCTCAGCCATGAGCTGTGATACAGAGACACAGCCATACTGGGGTCTGTTTGGGGACATCTGTAGTTCTTCCCTTCAGGGATGTGATTGATATCACCTTATAAAAGCAGTGTTGGTGTAGCAGCACCTTTTTGTTTTGAGAACATGGTGTTTACAGAGAATCTCTCCCTCTTGCTGTGTTCTGAGGGAGTGACTTGTTCATGCTATGTGCTTCTGAAGCTTCCCTGCATCTCTTGTCTAGCTGCTCGTGTCCTCCTGCCATTTCTCAGCAGCTCTGAGCCACTGTTTGTAGAGCCATAGTAGGTTTTGTTGATTCCTCTAGCCTGTCAAAACTGATGCTGTAAACATGCCAAAAGAAGAAAGTGTGTTCTTTGAAGGTGGTAGATGCATTATTTTGGTAAATACTTGCCCTTCCTAGATGGCAGTGCTTTATCTTCAGGTTTATTTCCTTCATGTTTTATTAGTATTCATCCAGTAAAATCCCAGCTGTGTGGCTGTACAGAATTGCACTGTTTCTTTTCAGGTTTGCTTACAGTTGACTTAAATCTGAAGATTTTCCTTAATCAACATTAAACTTAAAGCTTTATTTAACTTCTTCAGGTTTAAGTGGCTTACTTCCCTTCCTCTCCTTCTTTTTCAGCATGGTGTTAGTCTGTATGTTCAGGATAAAGAAGGCTTATCAGCCCTGGACCTTGTGATGAAAGATAGACCAATCCATGTGGTCTTCAAGAAAACTGGTAGGAAATCAAATACCTTCAATCCTATTTTCCAAGGAGATCTGTTTCAGCAGTGTTACTGGTATATGTACTTAGTGTAGACAATGTTTTCTGTTTCTAATTAGGACTGCCTAGATTTGGAGATAGCTGAAGATATGGGGTCACTAATATAAGACAGCAGGCACAGAATCTTGGCAGGAGGCACAGGATGTGTAGCAAAAATGAAGGAATATTGGCTGACTGAGAGGTTTAAAAAGAAAGAAAAAAAGCAAATTATATAATGGGTGACCCAGAAAGGTGGTGGAGACTCCATCCTTGGAGAACATAGTCCTGGACAGCCTGCTCCAGCTGACCCTTCTTGAGCAGAGGTGTTGGACTAGATGATCTCCAGAGGTGCCTTTCAACCTCAGTTATTCTGTGATGGGTGTTTTATGTGAGTTCAAGTTATGAGAGAGACTTCAGTGTCTTTGAACTTTAGATAGCGCAGTTTGCATCACTTGTGTCTCTTGTGAAAAGAGGGGGGAATGTGTTCTTGAATCTTCAAAATATTTTTTAGGCAAGGTAGCTTGAATAACTCTGAGCACACAATGTTTTCTTGGACAGGGGAATAGTTTTTCTGGTAACTTGTATTTATTGTTATGCTTTTTATGCTGTTTTCTACTTTTCTACTCCCCTTCTTTCCCAAGTTCACTCTTGTTGTACAGGGAATTTTGTTCTTTTCACCTTGTTTTCACTCAGTTAAAGTCATTTTGATTAGGCAGATCCTGAGGTTTGGTGGATTTTTTGTATTTTATCTTGTAAAATAGGTTAAAATCTTTCATCTTTCTAAGAGTGACTGCTGTGGTTTAAGCTCAGCTGGCAACTAAGCACTATGCAGCTGCTCACTCTCTCCTCCCTGCTGCTTGGGGAACACAAGGTCAAACTAGTGAGTTAAGGGCAGTTTAATAATTGAAATAGAATAGAATAGAATAATAATAGTAATGAAAGGGAAGGTATCAAAAAGAGAGAGAAATGAAGCCCAAGAAAAGACAATGCAGTTTAGGTATTGAGCATGGCATGGAATATCCCTTTGGCTAGCTTGGCCCAGCTCTCCTGGCCATGCTTCCTTCCAGCTTCTGGTGCACCTGCTTGCTTGGCAACTGAAAAATCCTTGACTTAGGATAAGCACTACTCAGCCCCAACTAAAATATCAGTGTGTTATCAACATTTTTCTCACACTAAACCCAAACCACAGCACTGTACCAGCTACTAGGAAGAAGATTAACTCTATCCCAGCCCAAACCAGGAGAGTGATGCAACATGATCAAATATACATTGCTTTCAGGCTGTTTTCCTCCTCAGAGAATGATGCTCAGATATTACTGTAAGGGTTAAAAAAAACCTGGTACAAGCCAGTTTTTCTCTTCAACAATTAGAATAGAAGCAGCAGGAATGGCTTTTCAAAGTTAGTATGCCCAAGAGTGGAAAATTGACAAGCTACGGAGAGAATTTTGTTTCATTGCAGATCCCACAGAAGTCTATACCTGGGGAAACAATACCAATTTTACTTTGGGTCATGGTGGTCAAGAGGGTAGACATCATCCTGAACTGGTGGACCTCTTCCCACGAAATGGGGTGTATATCAAACAGGTATCCTCCATGCATTCCATGCTGTCCTTGCTGCAGGCTGAATGTGTTTCCCTCAGCTCTTCTGATGCAGTATTGTTGCCCTTCAAACCCAATCTTAGGAGCTTCTCCTAGCCTGCAGGGCCATGCTTGAAGTTAAGTACAAATTGTAGCTCTCTTCAAAGATGTTAAAGCAATAAATTTAAAGCAAATACTTTGTGTTCCTTGTGATGACTTCTAGCAGTCTTGTGCTTTAATGTAGTANAGTCTGGATGGACAGCTTTGCACAGAAGTATATTTTATGGCTACATTGATTGTGTTTTGTCATTGCTGAAGGTGAGTAAGCTGTAACTATAGATTTCCTCACTATCTACAACTTCTAGAGATGTGGTTATGTAAAAATGGGGTTTTGAACTTGACTGATAGCCCCTTGAGGGTTATCTTGATCTTATGTTTAGATCACAGTGCATTCATTTACCTGAAGATTGGCTCTGCCTTTGCCCAGGCAGCAGTCAGCACTGACTAAAGGATCCCTGATTAATTGTGGGCTTTCTTGAAGGCTGCTTTGTGTGGATGATATCAGGGACAGGAGCTTAAAAGTGGAGAGTGATACTATAAAAATAGCCTCCTCAGTAATTACACACATTAGTGCTTTTAGAGAGCATAAAATAATGGAAGCTTAACTGTATGATTCATTTCTAATTATAACTCCATTTGAGCATTTGATTAAGTAAATTCCTATTTCATTTGTATTTTAACCAGGGCTTTTGCTCAGTCTTTCTCATTCCTTCCTTGTGGTTGCTGTTTCTTCCCTACGGCTTAGCAAGTTGTGTTGCTTTTCCTTTGTTTCTCCTGTCCCAAGTTCAGCAAAGAGCAAAGCTACATCTGATTGAGATGTTCAGGGTCCCTTTAACCATGTGGAAACAGTGAAATGCTTGTGGTTCAGGGTTACTTACTTTTGAAGTTCAGGCTTTTGGAAGTGCAGTGATTAGCCAATTATAAAAAGAAATCTCTCTGCCTTCCACAAGGTTTTAAGCAAAATGGTTCTGGATCCAGTTTTGAAGGTCTGATAACTGTAAAATATATATTTCTTGTGCTGTTCCCTTACACAGTGTGGAGGTTCTCATGAAACTTGACAAAAATTGGTGTTTGTATGAGAATTGGATGTGGTTGTGTTCTCTAGGAAACTGGAAGCTGTGTCTGTGATGTATGCAGAAGGTATCAGTCCTCTAGTGGATGTGTGTATATATGTCTCTTTGATGCTTGCATACAGGAGGCCTGCACAGATTTCTCCAGCTGTATTACACTTTTCTGTCACCTCCATCAATGAGTGAGGTTTTGCTGGTAGCTAGCTCTGCTGATGCTCTTCTAAGAAGCAGAATGAAACAGCTCCTGGGTAGTGTTCTGCCTCCCAGTTCCTTGCCTGAAGTGTTTCTGCTGTGCTGCAGTATAAAAAAGACATGTTCTTAAGGTATTACAGTAACAACAGGAAGGGATTATGGAGTGGAATTACAAAAGAGCTGAGCTAGAAAGGGATCTCTGAAGGTTATCTGCTCCAACCCCCATGCTCAAGCAAGGTCAGCTAGAGCAGTTTTCCCAAGACTCCTGTGTCCAGCTGGATTTTGAACAGAGACTCCCAACATCTCTCTTCCAATGTTTTAATGCTAGTGCAGTAAAAATGGGGTTTAGATTGAACCAAAGTGTCCTCTCTTTCAGTTTGTGCCCATTGCCCTGCCCCTGGCTATCACTGCCATCCCCACTCCTTACCTTCAGTAAGGTATTTGTGATACATATTGATAAGAAGTGGCCCTCCTGGACCTTCTCTGGCCTAAGCAACCCAGCTCTCTCAGCCTCTCCTTGTATGTCAGATGCCTCAGTTGTCATTTTCTTGGTCTTTTGCTGGACTTGCTGCTGTATCTTCCTATCTATCTTGTGCTGAGGAGTCCAGACCTGAACTCAGCACTCCAACTGTGCTTTGCCAGTGCTGAGTAATGTCTGTTGGCAATACTCCCACATGCTTTCTCTGTTCTTGGCTGTGAGGACACATTGCTTGTCCAGCAGGAGCCCCAGGTCCTTTGCTGCCAAGCTGCTCTCCAGCCAGCCAGCCTCCAGCCCTCTTGCTACACTGGCTTGTTTCTCCCCAGGGCCAGGATTTGCATTTCCCTCTGTTGAACTTCATCAGGTCTCTATCAGCCCATTGCTCCAGCCTGTCAAGGTCTTTCTGAATGGCAGCATGACCCCTGTGGCTTATCAGCCATTCAGCTTGTATCATCAGCAGCCCTGTGAGCATGCACTCTGTCCTCTCATCCAGGTCATTAGTGAGGATGTTAAACACTATTGACCTCAAAATCAACCCCTGGAGCACTCGAGTGGTGTGGATGACAGACTTCTGTCCTGGGCTGGAGGCAGTTATGACATATCCTCAGGCTAGTGTTTTTCCAAACAAAGCAAGGGGTTAAAATCCCTCCTGCAGCTGTGGCTAGCTGTCCTTCTGGCATGCTGGAATGAGTTGTGCTCCCTCAGTTTTTGTATTTTGTCTGTTTACCTCTAAAGTGTGAGGCTCTGTAAAGATTACCTGAGAGGAGGTTGGAGTGAGCTGGGGGTAGGTCTCTTCCCCCGGGTTAACAGTGAGAGGATGAGAGGAAATGGCTTCAAGTTGCAGCAGGGGAGGTTTAGATTAGATATAAGGAGAAATTTCTTTGCTGAAAGGGTTGTTCAGTCTTGGCCTAGGCTGCCCAGGGAGGTGCTGGAGTCACCATCCCTGGAGATGGTTAAGAAACTCTACTCAGGGCCATGGTTTGGTGGTATGTGAGTGATAGGTGTGGTTGGACTTGATGAGCTTAGAGGTCTCTTCCAACCTTAGTGATTCTGTGATTTACCTGTTCTCAGCCATGAGCTGTGATACAGAGACACAGCCATACTGGGGTCTGTTTGGGGACATCTGTAGTTCTTCCCTTCAGGGATGTGATTGATATCACCTTATAAAAGCAGTGTTGGTGTAGCAGCACCTTTTTGTTTTGAGAACATGGTGTTTACAGAGAATCTCTCCCTCTTGCTGTGTTCTGAGGGAGTGACTTGTTCATGCTATGTGCTTCTGAAGCTTCCCTGCATCTCTTGTCTAGCTGCTCGTGTCCTCCTGCCATTTCTCAGCAGCTCTGAGCCACTGTTTGTAGAGCCATAGTAGGTTTTGTTGATTCCTCTAGCCTGTCAAAACTGATGCTGTAAACATGCCAAAAGAAGAAAGTGTGTTCTTTGAAGGTGGTAGATGCATTATTTTGGTAAATACTTGCCCTTCCTAGATGGCAGTGCTTTATCTTCAGGTTTATTTCCTTCATGTTTTATTAGTATTCATCCAGTAAAATCCCAGCTGTGTGGCTGTACAGAATTGCACTGTTTCTTTTCAGGTTTGCTTACAGTTGACTTAAATCTGAAGATTTTCCTTAATCAACATTAAACTTAAAGCTTTATTTAACTTCTTCAGGTTTAAGTGGCTTACTTCCCTTCCTCTCCTTCTTTTTCAGCATGGTGTTAGTCTGTATGTTCAGGATAAAGAAGGCTTATCAGCCCTGGACCTTGTGATGAAAGATAGACCAATCCATGTGGTCTTCAAGAAAACTGGTAGGAAATCAAATACCTTCAATCCTATTTTCCAAGGAGATCTGTTTCAGCAGTGTTACTGGTATATGTACTTAGTGTAGACAATGTTTTCTGTTTCTAATTAGGACTGCCTAGATTTGGAGATAGCTGAAGATATGGGGTCACTAATATAAGACAGCAGGCACAGAATCTTGGCAGGAGGCACAGGATGTGTAGCAAAAATGAAGGAATATTGGCTGACTGAGAGGTTTAAAAAGAAAGAAAAAAAGCAAATTATATAATGGGTGACCCAGAAAGGTGGTGGAGACTCCATCCTTGGAGAACATAGTCCTGGACAGCCTGCTCCAGCTGACCCTTCTTGAGCAGAGGTGTTGGACTAGATGATCTCCAGAGGTGCCTTTCAACCTCAGTTATTCTGTGATGGGTGTTTTATGTGAGTTCAAGTTATGAGAGAGACTTCAGTGTCTTTGAACTTTAGATAGCGCAGTTTGCATCACTTGTGTCTCTTGTGAAAAGAGGGGGGAATGTGTTCTTGAATCTTCAAAATATTTTTTAGGCAAGGTAGCTTGAATAACTCTGAGCACACAATGTTTTCTTGGACAGGGGAATAGTTTTTCTGGTAACTTGTATTTATTGTTATGCTTTTTATGCTGTTTTCTACTTTTCTACTCCCCTTCTTTCCCAAGTTCACTCTTGTTGTACAGGGAATTTTGTTCTTTTCACCTTGTTTTCACTCAGTTAAAGTCATTTTGATTAGGCAGATCCTGAGGTTTGGTGGATTTTTTGTATTTTATCTTGTAAAATAGGTTAAAATCTTTCATCTTTCTAAGAGTGACTGCTGTGGTTTAAGCTCAGCTGGCAACTAAGCACTATGCAGCTGCTCACTCTCTCCTCCCTGCTGCTTGGGGAACACAAGGTCAAACTAGTGAGTTAAGGGCAGTTTAATAATTGAAATAGAATAGAATAGAATAATAATAGTAATGAAAGGGAAGGTATCAAAAAGAGAGAGAAATGAAGCCCAAGAAAAGACAATGCAGTTTAGGTATTGAGCATGGCATGGAATATCCCTTTGGCTAGCTTGGCCCAGCTCTCCTGGCCATGCTTCCTTCCAGCTTCTGGTGCACCTGCTTGCTTGGCAACTGAAAAATCCTTGACTTAGGATAAGCACTACTCAGCCCCAACTAAAATATCAGTGTGTTATCAACATTTTTCTCACACTAAACCCAAACCACAGCACTGTACCAGCTACTAGGAAGAAGATTAACTCTATCCCAGCCCAAACCAGGAGAGTGATGCAACATGATCAAATATACATTGCTTTCAGGCTGTTTTCCTCCTCAGAGAATGATGCTCAGATATTACTGTAAGGGTTAAAAAAAACCTGGTACAAGCCAGTTTTTCTCTTCAACAATTAGAATAGAAGCAGCAGGAATGGCTTTTCAAAGTTAGTATGCCCAAGAGTGGAAAATTGACAAGCTACGGAGAGAATTTTGTTTCATTGCAGATCCCACAGAAGTCTATACCTGGGGAAACAATACCAATTTTACTTTGGGTCATGGTGGTCAAGAGGGTAGACATCATCCTGAACTGGTGGACCTCTTCCCACGAAATGGGGTGTATATCAAACAGGTATCCTCCATGCATTCCATGCTGTCCTTGCTGCAGGCTGAATGTGTTTCCCTCAGCTCTTCTGATGCAGTATTGTTGCCCTTCAAACCCAATCTTAGGAGCTTCTCCTAGCCTGCAGGGCCATGCTTGAAGTTAAGTACAAATTGTAGCTCTCTTCAAAGATGTTAAAGCAATAAATTTAAAGCAAATACTTTGTGTTCCTTGTGATGACTTCTAGCAGTCTTGTGCTTTAATGTAGTATCTTGTATTTTTGGGGAAAGACTTGTTAGGCTGTCAGGCAGTGCTAGGACTAGGGGAATGGACACAAGCTTGAGGAGGGGAGATTGAGGTTGGCTGTTAGGCAGAAGTTGTTCCCCAGGAGGGTGCTGAGCCACTGTGCCAGGTTGCCCAGAGAGGTGGTGGCAGCCCCAGCCCTGGCAGTGTTGGGGCTGGGAGCAAGCTGCTCTAGTGCCAGGTGTCCCTGCCCAGGGCAGTGGGGTTGGGGCTAGAGGAGCTTTCAGGTCTCTTCCAACCCTAACAAGTCTTTGATTCTATGATTTTGACAAATGGCTCTGTAGCAAAGCTGAAGTTCTTCATAAAATAGTTTTGGCAAATGTTTTCAGATTAGCCAAGAAAATGAATTTGCTCTATACTGCCTGTTTTACCCTTTTTCTCTTCCAGGTGGTACTCTGTGAATTCCACTCTGTGTTCCTTTCCCACAAAGGCCAAGTTTATACCTGTGGACATGGACCAGGAGGACGTTTGGGTCATGGTGATGAGCAAACATGCCTGGTATGCTATCTTCTGCTCTTCTCATGTAGTCTAGCATGATGTTGCTTTTAGTTGAAGCAGCACGTGTAAGAAGGGAATTAGAGTTTCTGTCAGTTTGCTGTTGATTTCAAACCTTGCTCCTCATCAAATAACAGCAGAAAGCTCTGCAGAACTACTGGTGAGGTGGCAGAGAGCAGAAAAATGTGCATTTCAATACATTTTCACAGTATCATGGTATGTCAGGGGTTGGAAGGGCCCTAGAAAGATCATCCAGTCCAACCCCTCTGCCAGAGCAGGATCACCTAGACCAGCTCACACAGGAATGTGTCCAGGCAGCTCTTGATTTTAGTTTAGATTGATTAGCTAGATGCTGTGGTCAAACTTCTGTGTTCTGTCTGAGTTATTTTAAAGGCTAGCTGATGCCAGATAAGTGGAAGCAAATAGTTTTTGGCTGGGCTGGCTTCATAAATAGCTTTGTGATGCTAACTGATGAGTGTCAAGGCTGGCAACAAGGAAGCAGCAGTACTGTGGAGCTGTAGTGGCATGAAAAATGATGGTAGTTCAATTTTTGGTCATGACTCTCTTGGTGTAACTTTAGTTTCATAACTGGACGCTGGTTAATATCAAAACAGTATATTTTTTATCAATCTATGTTTTTTCTCACTTGCTCAGATTCCAAGGCTTGTGGAAGGCTTAGCTGGCCATCAGTGCTCCCAGATAGCTGCAGCTAAGGATCATACTGTTATCTTAACAGAAGATGGATATGTTTACACATTTGGTTTAAATACTTTCCATCAGTTGGGTATTCTTCCTCCTCCTAGTAACTGCAGTGTTCCTAGACAGGTAACAATAACATCAGTCCAAGTTGGTTTTGTGTTGGGTTTTTTTGTATTTGAAGATTGTGGGGAAAAAAAACTTCAGGACAATAAAGTCAAATGTGAGTTCAGATAAACTCTTGATTCTGTGTTACCATAACCTCAATCTTAACTCTTTAACTGCATCCTGCTAAATGTGTCAGTTTGTCCTCAAGTGTGTAGTGCTAAGTATGATCCAAGGTACAACTGCCAAAGCCCTTTGCTTCCCCAATTGGTCTGTAGCTGAAATGATGGAAAAGGAATAGGGATGGATGGAGGTATGCCTTGGGATTCATGCTCTTCGCTCCTTCTGGATCACTGGGTGGTGGATCTCAGGGTTCAAGGGTTGTTTCCTTTGCTGGAAGCACTGTTGATTCTGGAGGCAGAAGGGAAGAAGGGTGACAAGGAAGAGAGGGGATGGGCATCAACAACTTGATTATATTTCTGTGCTCAATCTCTAATCTGTTTTTAAGTAAATGAGAGTTACATTGCCTTTCATTGAACAGAAGCTTCATTTGGAGTTGCAACATTGTACTAGTAGTGAATAGCCAAAGTGCAACAGGATAGTGTTTTGGGGTACAGTGGGATTAATGATAGCTGTCTGTCCCCAATATTTGTTTTGCTCTTGATCCTCTTGATGTGGACAATGAAGTGAAATTGGAAGTGTGGCATTAGCAGTAGAGAGTTCTGCAGTGGGACTTAGAAAGCAGAAACTTTGTAGCTGACACTTTTTAGCAGCACCTGAGTCGTCTTTGGCTGCCTTCTGCATGTCCTGTATAGTCTTGTTCAACACCTTACAGAGGAATACAGCCTGAGGAGCTCTGATTCTAGCTCTGGTTAGATCATGTCACTAGTGCACCACTTGACAAACTTCTGAGCTAATCCAGACTTAGCAGACTGCATGTGGTTTGATGCCAGTGCTTCATTCTCTAATGACTTCAGGAGTGCAATGTTGTCAGAAGCTTGTACATGTGAAAACCCACCTGTTGCTGCTTAATCTTAAAGCTGTACTTTGGATTTGTGCTTAGGTTCAGGCAAAAAACCTGAAAGGTAGAATGGTGATTGGAGTGGCTGCAGGCAGATTCCATACAGTGCTATGGACTAAGGAAGCAGTGTATACCATGGGGCTCAATGGAGGCCAACTAGGTAAGGTAGAAGCATCCTGAAAGTAAACCCCAGCCATTTAAAGATGTTATGCATACTAAAGCTGTTACCTGAAGCCTGGTTAAAGCTTTCTCTTCCCTCTCTCTACTTTCTTTTATTAATCACTCTGATGACATCATCCCTTCATACTTCTTTGGGAGGTTGTTTTTCATTCCTTTCATGTTTTGAGGTGATGGGAGCTAGTCAGACTTCTGTTACTTAAACTCTTTATTATTCTTTGTGTGTCTTGTGTGGTCCTGCTGCTGAAGACTTTTGGGAAAGGCAATTATCACTGTTTGTGTTGCAAATTACCCCAAGGCATGTGTGTGTCTCCATCCAGCAGCCTAGCTGGCACTGCCCTTAATAAATGATAAACTAGCATTCAGCTCTCCTTTCACCACACACTGTAAACATGCTGCTGATAACTTTTTCCATACTAATTTTGAAAGCTGAAATGCTTGCCCATATCTAGAATTGTTTTCAACAGTGCCATTTACAAGAATCTTCTCTTCACTTGGTGTTCCTCTGAAGCCAAGAAAGAACCTAATAAAAATGTGTTGCCAACTAGTGAGCCTTTTGATTTGTTGTATGAATAGGATATTTGAGTTGCTGTTGAATGTTGGAGTAACCAGGTAGTGCAATATTGGTTTGCATCTGCATCTCTTTGTGTGTAAAGAAAACTGTGAGTTAGCTCTGGTCCTTACAGTTCATCTCCATCAGTTCTAGCATCAGGTTCAGACACTTTATGTTCCTGTTTAAGATAGGTGAAAAACTTGTCTTTGTCAGGGAAGTGTCTTATTAGTGAATATTTTGTTGTCATTTTGGGGTTTTTTGTTTCTTTTTTTGTTTGATGGGTTTTTTCTTTGTATATCCACCCATCATATAAGGTTTTATTTGTGGTTCCTTGTATCATAGAATATCCTCAGTTGGAAAGACTCACAAAGATCATTGAGTCCAACTCCTGTCTCTGCACAGAACAACCCCAAAATGACACCATGTGCCTGAGAGCCTTGTCTAAATGCTTCTGGAATTCATGGAGCCATGACTCTGCCCTGGGGAGCCTGGGCCAGCGCTCCAGCAGCCTCTGGGGGAAGAACCTTCGCCTAATGTCTATCCTACCCCTCCCCTGGCACAGCTTCATGCTGTTCCCTCAGCTCCTATCTCTGGTCACCAGAGAGAAGAGCTCAGCTCCTGCTCCTCTGCTTCCTCTCCTCAGGAAGCTGTAGAGCAAGATGAGCTCTCTCCTCAGTCTCCTCTTGCCCAGGCTGAACAAAGCAAATGACTTAAGCCACTTTCCCTTTAGACCCTTCCTCATCTTCATGGCCTCCTTTGGGCACTCTTGAGTAGCTTTATCTCCTTTCTGTATTGTGGCAGCAGCAGTGCAGCCAGTGCTGGAGGTGAGGCAGAGCAGGACAATCCCTGCCCTTGTGCAGCTGCAGTGCAGTGCTGGGTGCACCCCAGCACACAGTCGCCCTCTTTGGCTCACAGGGCATGCTGTTGCCTCATCTTCTATTGCTGAGATGCTTCTGATGCCCACATGGCCCAGTGCAGTGCTATATGGAGACAGCAACTAGATTGTAAGCAGTAGAGTTGGGTCAGCTGGGCACTGGGAGAGACCTATCACAGTATCACAGTATGTCAGGGGTTGGAAGAGACCTAGAAAGATCATCTAGTCCATCTAGCCAGAGCGGGATCACCTAGACCAGGTCATACAGCAATGTGTCCAGGCAGCTCTGCAATGTCCTGAGGCCTCCTCTGAGTCTCCTCTTGTCCAGGCTGAAGAGACCCAGCTCTCTCAGCCTGTCCTCCTAGGGCAGATGTTCCACTCCTTTCATGATCTTGCTGGCCCTGTGCTGGACTCTCTCCAGCAGCTCCCTATCCTTCTGGAGCTGAGGGGCCCACAACTGGACACAGGATTCCAGGGGAGGCCTCCCCAGGGCACAGGAGAGGGGAGAAGAAGCTCTCTGGCTCTGCTGGCCACGCTCCTCTTAATGCATCCTAGGATGCCATTGGCCTCTTGGCCACAAGGGCACATTGCTGCCTCATGGGCATCCTCCTAGCCACCAGCACTCCTAGAGCTTTTTCCCCAGGGCTGTTCTCCAACAGATCAGTTCCCAGTCTGTACTGATCCATGGGGTTGTTCTTTCCCAGATGCAGTACTTTACATTTACCCTTGTTACATTTCATTAAGTTTCTCCCTGCCTGTGCTAATGAATCTTGCCTCTTCAAGATCTCTGGGCATAGCACTACATTGCCATGTGGCAGGGGACTGCCAGCTTTCGAGGTGGCTCTGCTGCTTGTTCCTGGCTCTTTGTCTCTTGATTCACTCTGTGGGGTGCAGACAGAAGTGCACACAGAGCAGGGTTGTGTTCTAGAGGAGATTCTTTGTGTCATTGCTGCTCCGGTGCATTCAGAAACCTGCTTTTTGTTTCTACTATGTCTTCAGGACCTTACCTTACAGCTCCAACCTTGGCTGTTGTTTCTGCCTTCCTGCTTACATGCACTTAGAGTAGTTTTTATGACAAGCTTGTTTGGTATCTTCCAATGGCTGAAATAATCTAGAGTTTATGCCACTGTGAGAGTTTTTCTAGTGTCTTCAGCTGTCACCTGATCAAATAAATGCTCTTTCTTTGGAATCAAAGGCAGTATCACTGCTGAGTGTAACTGCATTAAATAGCTTTCCCTGGAGAATATTCCTTTCTCCTTCCTACTCCTTTTTTGTGTGTCAAATCTGGAATGTTTTCTGGTGTTTGTGCTGAACTAACAAGTATGTCTAGTGTATCTCTTCTCTAATGAGTTTGAAGATCAATTTTATAACTCCCTAAAAAATACCTTCTGGAATTTAAAGGCTCTTCAGAGTAGTCTAGCAAAGCATCCTTGAAATGCCCAGAGTGTGGAATGACAAAGAATCTTTTGGGCTCTGTTGTATTTTCTAGGTTACCTGCTGGATCCTAATGGAGAAAAATGTGTGACTGCACCTCGCCAAGTTTCTGCTCTCCACCATAAAGAGATCTCTGTGTCCTTAGTCTCTGCAAGTGATGGTGCTACAGTCTGTGTTACTGAAAGAGGAGATATTTATTTACTTGCAGACTATCAGTGCAAAAAGATGGCTTCAAAGTATGTGTTGCTTCTCTAGTTTAGCATGAAGAACAATAGGTGAAGTCTTAGACTTGCAGTCTTAGACTTGCAAGCTATTTGAAAGGTTGTTGGGTATAAAGTAGTGGCACTACAGTGCTCCCCTGGGTTTTCTTCCATTTTCAGTCCTTTCACATGAACTACAGCTGGGTTTTTGTGTGTGTTTGTTTATTTGGATTTGTTAATAGATGAGGCTAAGGTGCCACTTGCTGTTTACTAAACATACCAAGAGGAAATATTTGTGCCATAGGTTTAAACATACTGAAACTGTTACTTTTGGTCCCTCTGTTAGCTTGAATTTATCTAAATGCATCTTGTAGAGGTAGTGAAGATCTGCAATTCTCTTTAGTTCTGTTGTCATGATTTTAAAGCAGTAATTTGGGGTCTCAATTTCATGATTAGGATGTGGGTACAGTAAGTTATAAAGGGTAATTTAGGCTGCTAGGGAGGCCTGGTGCCAACATCTAGCCCATATGCTAAAACCTGGATGTAAGATCCTCTTCTCTCCTACTTAGTTTGCAGTAACAGCTGAGAAGAGGTAATAAGCATTTTTGTCCAGCTCTCTCCCAGTTCCTTTGCAGCTTCAAATTCCAACAGTATTTATTGAGATATATAGCTTAATGTTTACTGTATACTTCATTTTCTACATGGTTGTAAATGAAGGTGGTGTTGGCACTTGGAGATAATTAAGACTCCCTACTGTGTTCTGATACTAAGAAACTGCAAAGAGGTATAATATGCATGGTTTTGAGCAGGTAAAAAAGCAAAACCTTACCAAAAACCTGAGAAACTGGGATGGGAAAAATCTTCTAATACAAAGAGCTAAATGAAATTGGTGCAACTGTAATTTTTCTAGTGCTGAAGAACAAAGAAATCATATACTGATTTTCACTTAGGGAATTTTGTCAAGAACCTGCAGATATGGTATGATTTACCTCAAAGCAAAGCAAAAAGTAGTGTCCTAATAGTATTTTCTTAGCAGTTCTGGTAGTACCAGTGAGGAGAAACTCAACTGAAGTGATTTTTCAGTGTCACTGCCTTAGCTATATTATTTTCCTGCTGCTTATCTAAATGAAGAAGGTAACTGTGACATGGAAGCAGCATAAATACACCATGAAGAAGCACTAATTGAAGCTTTTGTGTTCCTTCAGACAGCTGAACCTAAAGAAAGTTCTTGTTAATGGAGGCCGTTTGGAATACAAGGTGGATACCCAGCATCTGAAAGAAAATGAGGGGCAGAAGATTTGCATTCTAGCCCTGGATGAAGCTGGAAGAGTAAGTTGTGTCCCTAGAAATCAGAATTTCAAGCTACATACTGATTAATGGAAATCTTAAATACACAGCAGGACAAAATCATACATGGAAAATAGCCAATTAATTTCTGTCCAGTAGTTTCTTTTTAAACCTGTGAACATCTAATGGCTTTTCAGTGAAAGTGCAGCTCCTTTTCTTCTTACATACATAAGTGGTTATATAGCACACATGACCTTCTTAGTGCCTTTCAGCACTTTAGGGGTGCTTCTAAGAAAGATGGGGACAGTCTTTTTAGGAGGGCCTGTTGTGGCAGGACAAGAGGGAATGGTTTTAAACTAAAAGAGGAGACATTTAGGTTAGATATAAAGAAGGATACAAGCTTGAGGAGGGGAGATTTCGGTTGGCTGTTAGGCAGAAGTTGTTCCCCAGGAGGGTGCTGAGCCACTGTGCCAGGTTGCCCAGAGAGGTGGTGACAGCCCCAGCCCTGGCAGTGTTGGGGCTGGGAGCAAGCTGCTCTAGTGCCAGGTGTCCATGCTCACTGCAGGGTGGTTGCATTAGATGACCTTGGAAGGTTCCTTTCAACCCCAAACACTCCATGAATCCATGGTCTCTTATGATTTTTTCCTTTTTCCTACCCTTTTACACCCTTGAGAAATAGTCTCAGTAGCAGTCCCTGGACTTGGAAGTTTGAGAGCCTTTGCTGAAAAGCAGATGTTCTGTAGATGAGATGTCCCTTTTCTTGTTGACAAGGTGCAGTTTTGGTATTTATAGGCAAGTGTAGACACTGTCTTGTGCCCTCTCTCCCGAGTTTCTAGGACCCTTCCAAATGCCAGCCTTTGCTACATCAGCTCCCTGGCAGATCTCAACCTTCAGTGCCATCTAGTGGTGTTTACACCAAGGCTTTGTTACTGAAATGCTACCTTCAAGAGTGTTTGAAACTGAGCTTGTGTGTCAAAATCAGGAGCTAAGGGGGCATTTCCTTTTCTTTCCTTGCCCTTGAGTGAATGAAACATCAGTAGAAACTGTTCTCTAGATGACTGCTGTGAATATCACAGACTTGTCGGGGTTGGAAGGGACCTGAAAGCTCCTCTAGGTCCAACCAGGGACACCTGGCACTAGAGCAGCTTGCTCCCAGCCCCAACACTGCCAGGGCTGGGGCTGCCACCACCTCTCTGGGCAACCTGGCACAGTGGCTCAGCACCCTCCTGGGGAACAACTTCTGCCTAACAGCCAACCGAAATCTCCCCTCCTCAAGCTTGTGTCCATTCCTCTAGTCCTAGCACTTGCCTGACAGCCTAACAAGTCCTTCCCCAGCCCTCTTGGAGCCCCTGCAGATCCTGGAAACCCACAAGAAGGTCTCCTGGGAACCTTCTCTTCTCCAGACTGAATAATCCCAACTCTCTCAGCGTGTCCTCAGAGGAGAGGTGCTTCAGCCTTCTGAGCATCCTTGTGGCCCTTCTCTTTGTTTCTTGTTCTGGGGGCTCCAGAACTGGACACAATACTCCAGGTGAGGTCTCCCCAGAGTGGAGCAGAGGGGGAGAATCACCTCCCTACCCCTGCTGGCCACACCTCTCCTGATGCAGCCCAGCCTAGGCTTGGCTTGCTGGGCTGCAAATGCACACTGTTTGAATATTCAGAGAAGCCTTTCAAATCCAATGGCTCTTGGTACCATGAGAGATTTTCCTTGGTTTACTCATGCCTTCTTTGTAAGAAATGCTCCTAACACTTTAGGGTTTAATTCTGAGAAGAGCCTTTCTCCTTTCTTGTGCGACTTCGGGGTGGCATGCTCTTGCTTCTGAAAAAAATAGAATGGCCAGGTTGGAAGGGACCTTAAAGATCATCTAGTATTGTTTGATTGCTTTTCTGTGATATGAAGATATCCCCCTTTCTTTGCCCCCCAAAAAATGCTGTTGTAGGTGTTTTGCTGGAAGTCATCTACCAACTCCCTGAAGCAGTGTCGCTGGGTCTATGGCCGACAAGTCTTCATGGCTGACATTGCTCTGAACGAGAACCACATCATGTTTGTCACACAGGATGGGGAAGCCTTCACAGGGAAGTGGCTGGAAGAAGGGAAAAAGCCCTCAGAAAAGAAAGGTTAGATGGGTTTTCTTCATGTTTCTTTTTTAAGTTTAATCAAACCTTTACAGTCTCTAACAGGATTATGTGGTGAGCTGATTCTTTCCTCGGTGGCTGACGGTTGGTAGCGTTGGCCACCACTGTTCTCTTTTCTCTATAATGCTAGGATTTACTCACTTTGCAGCCTTCAGTTAACATTTAGGTGGAGATTTCCAGGAAGAAGAGGGCTTTTGAAGAGTAGTAGTAGCACAGGGGTCCAGTATAATGATCTTGTCATATATTAGATGACCAATCTTAAGAGAGTGGCACCGAACAAAAGAAGGGTCATGAACTTGCCTTGCACTGCTGAACCTGTGAAACCTTTCTGTGGGGTTTTTTTTTAATCTTTTTGCTTTTTTCATGCAGAACTAGCTTCCAGCCTTCAGACTTCTTCCTGTGATGTGTCCTGTGAACATGATACAAGCAGTGTGTATGAAAGAATTCGACTGCAGAAGCTCCCCTTTGTCCACCGAGCTGTTAGCATTGCCAGTGATCCCAATGGCTGCAATTTTGCTGTGCTGCAGTCAGATCCTAAAACAAGGTACACTGAACATCTCAGCAGCCTTCAGTTTTCTCTTTGTATGTGTGTGATTGCAGTGAAACCACTCTGCTGTTCAAAACCTTTCTGTGGCTCCTACAGAAGTCACAGTGAATGTGGTTACCCCTAGTGCTAGAAAAGAGCACTTGTTAGTAAGCAACTGCTGGAGTTACCCAAAGACCTCTGTTTAAATATTTGTATAATTAAGGATTAGTGTTGATTTATAGAAAGTGTTTATGGAAAGCATTTGCCATGTGTTTCTTAACACACTCTGAGCTCTGAATGCTGTAGAAATTCACCACAGAATCATTAAGGTTGGAAGAGACCTCGAAGATCAGGTCCAACCATACCTATCACTCACATTCTATCAAACCATGGCCCTAAGGAGAGCATCTAAATGTTTCTTAATCCCCTGCAGGGATGGTGACTCCAGCACCTCCCTGGGCAGCCTGGGCCAAGACTGAACAACCCTTGCAGTGAAGAAATTTTTCCTACTCTCCAATCTAAACCTCCCCTGGTGCAACTTGAAGCCATTTCCTCTTGTCCACCCTTTCAGGACTCACCAATAATCAGCTGTTTAATAAAAGTGAGAAGTGAATCTTTGTTTGTTTAGGAAAAAATGTTTCAAGTAAGATGACTAAGTAGAATACTGAACCTTCTTTCAACAGTTTCCAATGTATTTGATAAATAAGTAAATACTAGCTTTTTTTTTCCTTACTACTTTGGATTGTAATATGAAATACAACAAACACATCTGTGTTTTCTTGTTGGATAAAGAAGGTTGAAGATAGTTCTGATCATACATACTTACTGGCTACATTATAAAGACAAAACACTCTATTTGATATTCTGAAGCTAGCCAGATCTTAGGTATGTTGTTTAATTGCCTAAATACCATTTTATTACTACTTTTTGTAAAGAATAGTTCAAGAAATCTTGAGTGGTCCAACAATATAAAAAAACACAACCAAACTAAATGGAACCAGCCTCACTCTCTCCCTTAAACGTACTATGTCAAATGTGATGGAGCTTGTGAGTAGTGATCTATGTCCTCCTCTGAGGACAGGCTGGGAGAGTTGGGATTGTTCAGTCTGGAGAAGAGAAGGCTCCCAGGAGACCTTCTTGTGGCTTTCCAGGATCTGCAGGGGCTCCAAGAGGGCTGGGGAAGGACTTGTTAGGATGTCAGGCAGTGCTAGGACTAGGGGAATGGACACAAGCTTGAGGAGGGGAGATTGAGGTTGGCTGTTAGGCAGAAGTTGTTCCCCAGGAGGGTGCTGAGCCACTGTGCCAGGTTGCCCAGAGAGGTGGTGGCAGCCCCAGCCCTGGCAGTGTTGGGGCTGGGAGCAAGCTGCTCTAGTGCCAGGTGTCCCTGGTTGGACCTGGAGGAGCTTTCAGGTCCCTTCCAACCCTGACAAGTCTGTGATTTTCCCTTTTGCTGGGTTTCATTTTGTTCTAGCCTCTATGAAATTCCAAGTGTGTCACTGTCAAGTTTTGGAGCAGATTTTGGCAAACTGTTACATGAGACAGATGAAATGGACAGCATCCATGATGTGACTTTCCAGATTGGCACCAGGACATACCCTGTGCACAAATACATCTTGGCTGCACGCTCTGACTTCTTCAGGAAACTCTTTCTGTCCAGTGACAATCACTTGGAGACTCCAGATGTCTACCGGAAAGATGAAGATGCTGTTGGCTGTGACCTGTATGTGATAGAGAAAATGCATCCAGACCTCTTTGCATACCTTCTGCAGTTCATCTACACTGATACCTGTGATCTTTTGACCCATGGTTATAAACCCAAAAGCCTCCATAAAGGAAAATCAGAAGACTATCAAGATACTTTGATCTCTAACCTGAGCAAGATGAGTTTTGATGACAATGTCAAGATGAGTTTTGATGACAATGTCAATGGGAAGGCTGCACTGGAGATTTACAGGAAGAATCAAGTGCAAGTGATCAATGAGAAACACAAAAGCAAAGCTAAAAAAGGCAAAGTTGCTGGGGAAGAAGCTAATCTCATCAAAATGTTGCAGAGTGCTGCAAAGAAGTTTGGACTCAGCAATCTGAGTGGCAGGTAGGTGAAAGGAAAGAGATTGATACTCTGGCAAGCTTTTCACAGAGTGTTTTTGTTATCTGCCCTATGAAGACAGGCTGGGAGAGCTGGGTCTCTTCAGCCTGGACAAGAGGAGACTGAGAGGAGACCTCAGCAATGCTTAGAAATATGTGAAGGGTGAGTGTCAGGAGGAGAGAGCCAGGCTCTGCTCAATGGCATCCAATGGTAGGACAAGAGGGAATGGGAGCAAGTTGGAGCACAGGAGGTTTAGTATTAAGCTGAGGAGGAACTTGTTTGCAGTTCAGGTGCCAGAGCACTGGCCCAGGCTGCCCAGGAGGCTGTGGAGTCTCCTTGTCTGGAGCCATTGCAGAGCTGCCTGGACACATTGCTGTGTGAGCTGGTCTAGGTGCTCCTGCTCTGGCAGGGGGGTTGCACTAGATGATCTTTCTAGGGCCCTTCCAACCCCTGACATACTGGGATACTGTGAAGTAGAAGGCCAGTTGGGGCTGATATTTGCCTTTTTTTTTTTTTTGCTTGTTTTAAAGTATAAAAGGTTACAGCACACACACTGTCATCTCTTTAAGGCAACATCAGTTTGTTTGGATGCTCTTTGCAAAGAGAAGGCATGCATGACCTTTCCAAGGAACATCAGAAACAGACTTTGGTAGCATGATTCTATGCTTAAAGCATCATTTTCCAGTAGACTTCTGTAGGATGGAGATGTGCTGTTGGCCCTAGAACCTCTTGGACATTTGTAGTTAAACATCTGTCCTGTGTCTCTAAGGCATGAGCTCTCTGTGACTTGATGTCTGATGTAGAATGACTGTCCTAAAACTTCAATACTTGTTTTGTTAGAGACAGTTGATCTAATTGAGGTTTGGATTGATGAATTTCTATGCTCTGGTCAGTAGTCTTACCAGTTTTTCCTTAGAGAGTGAATGTATTTAGTGTAAAGGAGCACAAAGCAAAGTTAAGCTCTTGTTTAGCTGATGAATTTTTAATGTTACATGGTGAAACTAATGGAACTGAGACCAAATGTGTCTGTAGAACTGTTGTTATTCAGTTGTTTGGCTTTTTTTCTGCATCTATCTGCCTTTTCCTTCCAGAGGAGGCAATGAGCTTTTTCAGGGCACTTTTCTTCACTCTCCTTTTCACCAACACTAAAATGAATCAGCAAAGATGTGAAGCTGCTACTAAAACTCAGTTGCCAAGCAAAATTCCTTTGGTAAAGCATTTTCCCTTTGAAAGTGCTTTATGCTCCTGTGTCTTTTCCTTCCCATTCCCAAGCCTCCTGGATGAATTAGGCTTCCAAAGAAGCCTGTGCTGAGGCATACACAATCCCTTCCAAACCACTCTGTGTGCTCACATAACTGACTGGTAGCACTAGAGCCAACTCCTAGATTTGTAACCCTGTAGTGCTGGGCTTTGGCTTTTACTACAGCAGTATGATTTTCACTGAAGATTATAAATAACTAAGACAGGGAAGGAATGTTAGTTACATTTTACATCTGCAATGAAGAATTTCAGGTGACACCTGGACCCTTTCTAGCTTCTCTTTTGTGCTGAGTGATTTTGGTGCTTGTTGCTGTTAATGAAATGAGCTCACTGGAGTGCTGGGCCTGGGGAAACTGTTCTTCTGCATGTTTTAAAGGGATCCTAATTCTGCTTATTCCTACTGCTGTTCCTGATTTGCAGGCTGGATGGAGTCAGGCTGGAAAATGGAAAAATTAATGTTGTCAACAAGAAGAATGGGAACAAACCAAAGTTAAATCAGAAGAAATGGTAAACTGTTTCAATCAAGCTTTCCCCTACCCCTTTCCATCTTCCTTCCCCCTTTCCCCTTCCATCTTCCTTCTGCCTTTCCCCTTCCTTTCCCCTTCCTTTCCCCTTCCTTTCCCCTTCCTTTCCCCTTCCTTTCCCCTTCCTTTCCCCTTCCTTTCCCCTTCCTTTCCCCCTTCCTTTCCCCCTTCCTTTCCCCCTTCCTTTCCCCCTTCCTTTCCCCCTTCCTTTCCC
>VWZO01016324.1:74532-86385 GCA_013396975.1 Bucco capensis
TCTTCCCTTCCCTTCCCTTCCCTTCCCTTCCCTTCCCTTCCCTTCCCATCCCATCTTTCCTCCATTCTGTTCTTCACTTGTGGGAGGTTGGGGCTGCATTGCTTTGTGTGGAACCAGAGCTCTCCCAATGCCACCAGGCACTCACTGGTGTGGCTGGGAGCTAGCTCCCTACCTCTCAGTCTCTCCCTGCCTCTGACTGCTGAGGCTGTTTTCAGTGTTTGGTGTAAATCTTCCTTCAGACAGCTCCTTTTTGGGGCAGTTTGGAAAATCTCATCCCCTCAACAAGCTACCTTTTTAATCACCAAAGCAGGAGGAGGCTTGCTCATGCCTGAGGTTACAGGAGGTGGAAAAGCACAAACCAGGAGACATGAAACTCAGCTTCAGAACTAGAGGAACTTGGACACTACTGAAATTAAGGTGATAAATTCAGGCTCTGAGAACATTTTCAATGCACAGCTCCATGAGTGCTCTGCAGGGAAGCCTTTTCCATGGCAACATTAGGAGGGGATGAGTGCTGTTTGTACCTAGTCCACTCCTCAATAAACCCAGAACATCACACACACATTTTGTCATTGCCACTTGCAGTGAAAGCTGTACCACTGGTGCATTTCTAACACATCCAAAAGCACTCCATGGAGTTAGTTGCTAGTGGATGGTTGGACTCAATCATCTCAAAGGTCTTTTCCAACCACAATGATTCTATAACTCTATCAAAAAACATGTAGGTGTGGTGCTTGAGGTATAGTGAGCACAGGAGTGTTGGGTGGGTGCCTGGAGAAGAGAAGGCTTCAGGGAGACCTACTAGTGACCTTCCAGGACCTAAAGGAACTTCCAAGCAGGCTGCAGAGGGCCTGTTTGCAAAGGCCTGCAGGGAAAGGACAAGGGGCAATGGTTTTAAATTGGAGAAGAGTAGATTTAGACTGGATATTAGAAAGAAGTTCCTCCCCACGAGGGTGGTGGAACACTGGCCCAGGTTGCCCAGGGAGGTGGTTGAGTTGCCATCCCTGGAGGCATTGCAGGTGAGGCTTGCCAGGGCTCTGGGCAAGCTGCTCTAGTTGGGGATGTCCCTGGCCACTGCAGGGGGGTTGGACTAGATGAGCTCCAGAGGTCCCTTCCAACCCAAACCACTCTAGGATTCTAGGATTTGAGCCTTGCCACTCTGCATGCCCTCCAGGAGGGTCTCATGTACCAAGGAATGGGCTCTAGCCCCAGGCTGTCCCTGTGCTACAGCAGTGCACCACTCTAGTGAAGGCATTGCCAGGGCCACATTTGGCCTGATGAGGGTGAGAACTGCAAGGCAAACCTATTTCAGGACAGGAACAAGCTTCCTTTCTTTTCCTGAGACTCATTTTAGTGTGCAGGCTGGAAAAATGCTCCTGAGTTCATCAGGTGAAGATTAACTCAACAGCTCCAGTAGCTCACCTGTGCCTCATGGCTCATGGCAAGGAAAATATCCAGCAAGGGTTTGATCCAGAAATCTGTTTCATAGCAGTGCAGAGACTTACAAACAGCCAAAAGAATTCACTTGTGACCTCTTCATGTTCCTCTAAAACTGTGAGTTTTTTTCCCTTAGCATCAGGAGATGAGTCAGCAATAGTGATAGCAAGAGTTAGACTGGAAAAAAATGAGTGTCCCATGAACTTTGGCAGTGAAAAATGAAGCTTCCAAGTAATTTCTTCATGGGACCTATTTTTCTCTCTCCAGGATGCCAAACTGACTGATTATTAGAAGAAAAAGAGAGAGAAAAAAGGCCTTAGATTCTATTTCTCATTGATTAAACAACCAGGTAGGGTGTGGGGGAACTTGCCATAGAAGTGTTGTGTATGAAATAATTTAAACAAAGACTGTTGCAAAGATCTTTTATTCTTTTTGTCTGGTTTGCAACGTTTTTCATGTAATTATTCAGGCACAATACATTAAAAAAATAGTGTGGCTAAAGGTTTTCCACTACAGAGAAATGTAATTCAACTTTTCCAATGGGTGGAAATAACTCACTATTTAACTACTTTTTGTTTTCATGGCTGCAATTCCAACAGCCTCCAGGAAAGGAGTCAGGCATCCAGGTGGATGTGAATCCTCTCACATGAAGAAAAGCATTAATATAAGGAAAGAAACTTTCTGAGTTGCTGAATATTAACTTTTTGGCCAGCATGGAATTTTCTCTCTGGAGAGAAAGAACATCTCATTGCCTCCCTCACTGCTTCTTGCTGCTGCTCTTGCCTCCCTAATTGGAAGCTGCAGGGTGGATGTGCAAAAAAGGATGTTCTTGGAGCATACCTCAAGGGTGAGCTGTCTAACCAAGGAAACTATTCGGTCCTGTCTGCTGTGACAAGAGCCTGGCTCAACACAACACCTTAAGTCACTGCTGAGTAGAGGCAGAAGAGGGGAAGGAGGAAAGACTCTGACAGCTGGAAGTGCCATACATGAGCATTCAGATGTGCTCTGGGCAGCTTTGTGTAGCCTGCTGCAGAAATAGTTGCCTTTAATCTGGATAGCTCAAGTGTTAACACTCTGCTTGTGCCCTTGCTTCAGATTAAACCCTGCTTGAATCCCTGAAGAAGGAAGACAGAAGATTCCAGACTAGCTCTGTTGCTTCTGAAGGGTTTCCATCATACGTCAGGAACAGGGTTAACTGTGAGAGGAGAAGAAATGACTTCAAGTTTCACCAGGGGAGGTTTAGAGTAGATATAAAGAGAAATTTCTTCACTGAAAAGGTTGTTCAGTCTTATCCCAGGCTGCCCAGGGAGGTGCTGGAGTCACCAGCCCTGCAGGGGTTAAGAAGCATTGAGTTGCTCTCCTTAGAGCCATGGGTTAGTGGTGTGGCAGTGCTAGGGATGCATGAACTTGATGAGCTTAGAGATCTCTTCCAACCAAAAGAATTCCATGTTTCTCTAAATGATTGTGTTATAGCATGTATTATATCTAAGCTAACAAATGGATAAGCTCTGCTCACTGCCAGGGAAGCCACAGCTGTGCCAAGGCCCAATTCCTATTGCAGATCAGGCACAACTTCAATAACTGTGATGGTCTTCATCTAGCACACGTTAATGACAGAAACACCCCAGTTAATGGCAGAAACACCCCAGTTAATGTCAAACACCCCAGTTAAAGCCGAAGGAGTTGTTCAGGTGTTGAAAATCAAGCATATACCTCTTTTCTGTGCAGTATTTTGGGAGGGTGTAAGTGTAACTGAGGCCCTGTTCTCATTGCTGACATTGTTTGGGAGCTGAGAGTAATGTTCATCATCAAAGGCAAACAAACAGAGGCTGAGTCAGTCCCAGCCTCACTCAGAGAGGGAGAATCCAAAAGGAATTGGATTTCCCTCTTTAGAGAACTCCACGTAAAGGGAAAGGAATTCACATTTGTCTGAGGCTGGGAAATGCAATCATGGTAAAAAAGCTGTTGTTCTGGAGTTAGACAAAATTAGGTCTGAGGCTTTTAGGTCAAAAACACAGCTGATTTCTCTCTCCCAGAGAGAAATGTTTGATGTTAGGGTGAACTTTGGCTTCTTGAAGGAGGACAGGAGTCCATTTGCACGTGTTCCTTCTCAAAGCAATGACAAGGACTTTTCAGATGCCAGCAGCACTTCAAGCACAACCTTCTGCTACTTAAGCCAAGAGCAGAAGACAAAGCCTTTAAGAGGTGAGTTTAGCACAGCTCAAACCACTTTTTCCTTAGCCCCCTCCCATCAGAGCTGTAATCATGAGAGCTTGTTTTCCTGAGGTGCTTGGTGCCTTAGTTCTTATTACAGAGAGTGAAATACATGGAAATATGTCTATATAGTGAGTGAAATGATGAAGGAGCAGATCTCAATTGCTCTCTTGTGAGAGGATCAAGTGCTGAGTTCATCAGAGTGTCTCAGCTAGATCTTCCATCAGTTTGTATTCACTGCAGCTCTCACCTTCCCTGGATGAAGCCCTGCTCCTTTGGCTGAGTAAATGCAGGAGAGAAGCTTGATGGATGGGGACAAATGAGCCAGGAAGAAGCTCTTCAGTAGCAACATTAATGTGGCATGGTTGGGGCTTCACTTTCAGCAGGGTGAGTGGCAGTAGTTAGCTGTAATTAATACCAGAGTTCTCCTGATCCTTGGCAAATAGCTCTCAAAAGGTGCCCAGCTCTGGGCTTGTTTCTTGCTCCTCAAATAGCATTTTGTTCTCAGCTGTGCCAGCAGTAACTTTGGCTAGCTGTGTGCTGGGATGGACTGAGCCTCTCCTGTCCCCTTCAGAGAGCTTCCCTGAGCAGAGCAGGGAGCACTGCAAGGATTGCCAGGAGGTTCTCCAGGGCTGAATCCTGAAGGGATTGAACTGCACAGCTGCAGGTGTGTTGGGGAAGGAGAAGATTTAACTGCAGAAACCTTGAATGTGAAACAAGTCCAGCCCAGAGCACTGGCAGGTTGAGCACATGGCCACCTGCAGTTACCTAGAATCCTAGAATGGGCAGGTTGGAAGGGACCCTAAAGATCATCTAGTTCCAACCTCCCCACACTGAGCAGGGATGCCAATCACAAGCCCAGGTCACCCAGGGCCACATCCAGCCTGGCCTTGAACACTGCCAGGGATGGAGCAGCCACAACCTCTCTGGGCAACCTGTGCCCGTGCCTAACCACTCTCTGGGGAAAGAACTTCCTCATCATCTCCAATCTAAATTTCCCCTCCTTCAGTTTATATCCATTCCCCCTTGTCCTAGCACAGTCTGACCTCCTAAAAAGTCTCTCCCCTTTGGTACTGGAAAACTGCTCTAAGATCCCCTGGAAGCCTTCTCTTCTCCAGGCTGAACAATCCCAACTGTCTCAGCCTATCCTCATAGGGGAGGTTCTCCAGTCCTTTAATCACCTAATCCCTGGTGGTGCTCTCCTATTTGCAGTACAGAAGTTGACTCTGAGACATTCCTTCCAAACAGCATCGAGGGAAAGGGTAGCCCAAGAGAGGTTTCCTGCCCCTCTCCTCAGCCCTGCTGAGGTCCCACCTGGAGAACTCTGTTCAGTTCTGAGCTTCTGAGCCATGGAGCTCCTGGAGTGAGTCCAGCAGAGAGCTACAGAGATGCTGAGAGCTTGGAGCATCTCCCTGCTGAGGAAAGGCTGAGGGAGCTGGGCTTGGTTAGCCTGGAGAAGAGGAGGCTGAGAGGAGACCTTAGCATTGGAGAGAAGGAGCTGAAGGGAGAGTGGCAAGAGGATGGAGTCAGGATCTTCTCAACTGGAACCCAGGCAGTTCCACCTAAACATGAACTGTGAGGGTGACTGAGCACTGGAACAGGTTGCCCAGAGAGGTTATGGAGTCTCCTTCCCTGGAAGGATTCCAAAGCCCTCTGGACACAATGCTGAGTGCTGTGCTCTAGGTGACCCTGCTGGAGCAGGGAGGTTGGACTAGATGACCTCTGCTGGTCCCTTCCAACCTTAACCACCCTGTGATTCTGTGAAAAGTGAAGCAAAGTGATATTCAAGCCAAATCTATGCCAAATATGCTTCAGTTAAAGAATATATTTGATATATATTGGATTCCTAGTTGTGATTCTCCTTGGGACAGTAGCAAAGCAGTTGAAGCTGAGTCCTTGGTTTGAAAAGGTTGAAGCCTTCAAGGCCTGGTTGAGTGCCCAGGGAGGTTCTGGAGGCTGAGCTATCCCAGCACAGCCTTAACTGTATTTGGAATTCTGAGGCAAGAGCCTTGGAGCACAGAGCAGTCCAACTGGGGCTGAACATAAGGTCACAACCAGCAACATCTGAGATGAATAAATCTTTACTGGGCAGGGCTGCAAAATATTAGGTAATGGGGCCAGGAACAAAAAAAATCACTGTTTCTGAATCATAGTCCAGAACAGGAGTTCAGGCCTCTAGCAAGGGGCAAAACTCACGTTTCTGTTGCTGTTAGGTGGGGAAAAAGGGGGAAGAAAACATCAAGCAAGAGGTTTCTTTTGCTTGTCTAAGTGCATGTGTGGTGCACATCTCCAGTGCTTCACTCTGGGTGCATGGTGCTGCCACAATCCTCTGCTCTTCTCTCCCAGCTTCCATCTTCTTAGCTCTCCTCTCTCTTCTTCTCACCTTCGTGCTCACCTTCAAATAGAGAAATCATACAGAGAAAAAAAATCCAGAAGAACAAACCTAAGCCTTCCATTTCTGGGGAAATGCTTCACTCCTTGTTCCCACCCTGCACTGGGATGGCAAGTTGAAAGATCTCTTCTCTCTTCTTCTCTTCTCTTCTCTTCTCTTCTCTTCTCTTCTCTCCTCTTCTCTTCTCTTCTCTTCTCTTCTCTTCTCTTCTCTTCTCTTCTCTTCTCTTCTCTTCTCTTCTCTTCTCTTCTCTTCTCTTCTCTTTTCTCTCTCTCTTCTCTCTCTCCTCTCTTCTCTCTTTCTCTTCTCTCTCTCTCTCCTCTCTCTTTCTCTTCTCTCTCTCTTCTCTCTCTCCCCTCTTCTCTCTCTCCTCTCTCTCCTCTCTCTTCTCTCTTTCTCTTCTCTCTCTCCTCTCTCTATTCTCTCTCTGGGGGCTTGGATCCACAATGCTCAATGAATGGTTTCCAAGGAAGTGTAGAGCATCCCTGTGAGAAGGAAATGAAATCATCTGCTGGTAGATGTCAGCATTGGTCCTGCTCCTTGGCCTCTGTCAGCTGGTCATTGGCTTTGGTCCTGTTGCACATCCTCCCTGTGGGAACAGAGTATGTCTAGGGATGCAGTGTAAAAGTGGTTCCTGTGAGCCTTGCTCTGGATGGTCCTGCATGTTTTCAGCCAGTCAGACACAAAATGATCACCTTGAGCAGCAATGTTCCCTTCAACTGGAAAGCTCTGTAATATTCTCATCTGCCAATGTTTTAATTACAGGGTAGTGTTCACTAAACTTAGAAGTGGATGAATGGAGTGAGATATGAAGGGGAAGATTTTCTTCCTTTCTTCCTTTTTATTTCATTTCTTTTTCTTCTTCCTTTTCCCAAGGAAATTACATTCTTGGGAGAACTGCAAAACCAGAAAGCCCTAAATGGCCTCTCCTGAGCCATAGGGTGGAGGAGGCTTTGCAAACCAAAGGTCAGATACAACAAGACATCTATTTAAAAGTGAAAAGGCATAACAGTGAGGGAAAAAAAAGAGAAAGGGAAGATGTTCAAGTGGGGAAGGGACTGAGGAGAGAGAAAAGGGCAAGGAAAAAGTCATTTGTAGTTTTATCATTAAGGGGTGAATGTATGTTTGTGACAGGGATGGTTGGACTTGATGAGCTTAGAGATCTCTTCTAACCTTCATGGTTCTGTGAATCTCCCTTGTGCATTGCTCTCAAGTAACCTCTGTCTTTGTTTTCTCTTGCAGTAATAATTCTTAGTCCTTTTTTTTTCCTTTTAGCTGCTCTGGGAAAGGGAATTAGAAATCAAGTTTGATTAGAATATTCTAAGGTTAGAATATTCTGTGATTCTAATCAAGGAATGTTTAAGCTCCTGGACAGTAGTTTAATGACACAGGATGTCTTGATAATATCTAGAGCATATGTTAGTGTAGATATTCTGTTGTGGCATGTTTGAAATCACCAGGAGATAATCAGGTATCAGGAGCACCAAGTGCTCCTATGTGGTGAGCTCCTGAGTGTTTCACTAACAGCAACTACTGGCAACATTCAGCAGAACCTGTGTGGTTCTGCTCATCACTCAAATCAGCTCCCAAAATAGTTTTCCACGAGCAGCTGGAGGCTGTCATCAAGTCTGTGCAGCAGCACCAGGAGCCAGTGGGAGTTTTGGGGGTGTGGGAGCTTGGACACCATGTCTCCACAGGAATGATGAGGATGACAGAAGCTTAAAACATTGGCATCTCCCAAGTAGCTTAAAGTAACAATTTCTACCCTACAACATGTCCTGTTCCTCCAGACAGCTATGTTTAACCAGTCCTTGGATCCAACTTGTTCCTTGGATGGTGGGAAATGGACCTGATGCAGATAATGAACCTGGCATGGGATGTTGGGCTTTGAGGAGTTAATGGCATTGGCCCTCACACTTAGCATTTGAACTTTAGGCACGCCTAGCACTCTACAAAAACAAATAGAGGCAAATGTGAGAGAAGCAAATAGTTCACAGCCTGAAGAGTTTACCCTTTCAGTTTCACAAGGCTATTGAAGAGATTCCTGCAGAGCACTCACCCAAGAGACAGAGGGCAGAGAACCAAAAGGAACTAACCCTGAGCAGGAAAGCTTGAAGGAAATAGTGCAGATAAGTAATGGAAAAGAGTGCAGATACCTAGGTGTATATATACAGCTTGGTATTTAGGTTTAAGACTATGATATTGAGCAGGGAGCCCAGAAGAAAGAAAGCTCCCTATGGGAAGCTCTTTATGCCACCCTGAGAGAGCAGGGAGCTTCATGGCACAAGCAGCCTTGCTCTGTTTCTATTAGCAACTCCCCAGGGCCAGGCACTAACTTCATTGTCTTACACTGTTCAATTGTCTGAGCACTCCCTGGAATGGTTTTTGCTTGGGCAGTCAGCCCAGGTCTCTTCCAAAACAATTCCTGGGCATGTTTGGAGAATTAGCACGGGCCAGGCACAGTGCCCAAGGATGTGGGCATCCTTTGGGAGATGATAATAGAGCTCAGGAGTGCCAGATGGCCTCAGAGCCAGAGGGGATAAACATAGCCTGAGTGTCTATGCCATGTGCTAGAGCAGGAGATCTCTTGGGCTGTAAAATGATCTCTTGCCTTATGCCTACGTGGGTGTCTCCATCTTTACAGGCTGTAACCTGCAGGATTTGACTCTACAAAGGGCAAACTCAGTCTAGCACTTTGTGGCATCCAGGAAGACAGAATGGACTTTGGGCAATGCCTGTATTGCTGAAGAAATCAAAGGCACAGAGCAAACCCTTGGATCAAATGTCCAGAGCTCAACTGGACCCTAAATAGACATTGGCTTTAATCTCTCCTGTGCTTGAAGATCTCCTGACATTCCTTTGCAATTCAGAGTGCCTGAAATAGTAGAGGGGCAGGGTGACAAGCCACCAGCTAGTAAAGAGAAGGTAGATGTTGGATGCTTTAGGATGTGTTGTGTATTCAAAGATGCAGCATCCCCTGGGATGCTGTTACCAGGCTGTAGAGATGAGAGAGAGACAAATCCTAGAATCCTAGACTGGTTTGGGTTGGAAGGGACCTCTGGAGCTCATCTAGTGCAACCCCCCTGCAGTGGCCAGGGACATCCCCAACTTGCCCAGAGCCCTGGCAAGCCTCACCTTGAATGCCTCCAGGGATACCCAATCCCTTGAAAAAAATCCTTCATATTGTAGATTATCTGTGAAATCTGTGAGCTAAACTACTTCATTCCACACAAGGCAAACTCTGATAGCAGGATGAGAGAAGTTCCCTGCACTGAATTCCTTTGTTTTCAATGATTACCAGTTAGAAGGTGATAAAAATGGATCTAAACCAGCTGATAAGCCATGGGTGTCCAGGCTTAGCAGTGTGTCTGCCTGGTTCTAACAGAGCTGGGGAGTCCCAAGAAACTCTGCTGAGAGTGCTAGGTCAGCCTGTGGGCCAGGGATAGATAAGCTTTTCTCTTCCAACTCCATCGGAAAGGTTGGGATTAAAGCTCAAGTGACTTTCCCTTGGCTTTCTTGCTTTCAAAATGCTAAGTCTGTGTGGAAGAACACAACTTGCTACAGTATGTTAAAGAACATGGCAAGTTGAAGTGAAATCTGGAGCTGGAAATGGCTAAATGCTTTTTTGGTCTCCTCTTAATATGTTAGCTTAATGCTGCTCTAGTTCAGGAGCTGATTTAGGAGGTAGACCTCTCCATTTCTTGGGCTGGAGAGCAGGAACTTCTGCAGCCATGTGTTTTTTCTCCAAGGCTGCATTGCTGCTGGCACTGAGATGACAAAGCCAAGTGATGCTTGCAGGATAGAGCTGGCCCAAGAGAAGAACACAGCCAATAGTCCTGGCACAAGGAGCTAGACTGAGAACATGAGATCCATTTCCAGTGGATGAGGATCCATGAAAATGATGAATGGATGAAAAGGATCCAATTTCAGTTTGGAGGAGGTTACCTGTCAGCAAGGAAAGAAAACTGCTGCCACTCCTGATAAGAGAAGTGATGGGGTTTCCTTCCAAAACTTTTCAGTTTGGCTTGTCTGGAGAGTTCAACTTATTCTTGCTTCACAGAGAGATGGAGAAAAGCCAGAAGCTCAAAGAGAAGAGGAATCCTTCTTGCTGAAGCAGAAAAAGGCTGACTACCTAGTGAAGAACAGTCCTGGAGACTCTAGAAATGAAGAATTGCTGTCTTTAACCTTATTTATTTAACTGGAGACTATTTACACTGCTTCAAGACAACACTAGAGCAGCTGAAGAAGCCCAAAGCTCTCCCACGTCATGTATGGCATTTGCCAGAGTTCCATCCCTTCTCCTGCAGCAGTGCCCATAAATGCCCTGGAAATGCTTGTGATGAATTTCTGTCACTGATACAGGAATAACACAACATCTATCAAACTGTGACAGTTTGTTCATGGTCACTGCCAGGTGTAGATGCCAAAATGCAGTCATTTCTAGTGCTACTGGTCAAAAGAAATGCCTTTATGACCTAAATATGTCTAACCTGTCAAGGCTCCTTCTTATAGACCCCTTTTTTGCTGCATCAGACAGAGAGGAAAAGATCCTTTATCATCCCTACAGGGAGTTTATTCCTCTTTTCATGGAACAATATTTTGAGACTGGTATAGTGAGTATTTGAGGGTATCACAGAATCATTAAGGTTGGAAGAGACCTCTAAGCTCATCAAGTCCAACCACACCTATCACTGCCATGCCACTAACCCATGGCCCTGAGTGGAACATATATATGATTCCTAACCCTCTCCAGGGATGGTGACTCCAGCACCTCCCTGGGCAGCCTGGGATAAGACTCAACAACCCTTGGAGTGAAGAAATTCCTCCTGACATCTAATCTAAACCTCCCCTGCTGCAACTTGAGGCCATTTCCTCTGCCTGTTAGCCCAGGGAGCAGTACAGTGCAGCCACACAGAAGGGAGAGTTTGCTGCTGTGCTCCATGCTCAATCCTTGGCTCAGAAGCTGTAGGAAGAGAAGTGCCCAGCCTGCTGAGCATGGCCAAGCTAGCATTTCAGATGTAGCTTTTCTGCTGGCAATGCCTGCAATCCATAGGCAGCAGCAATAACTGCCCCATCTGGGCAGTTGAGATGCAATCAGCTTCTTTCCCAATGTGATGAGGAGATGATTGCCAGCACAGAGCCTGCAGAGCTCCTGTGGCCACGGAGGAAGCTCCATCCCTAACTCTGCTCATTTCAGTGCAGTGCAGTCACCACTTTCTCATGATTCACAGACAAACAAAGCAACTTGCTTGCAGACAGCCTACCTGGTTTGTCTCCTTCTCTGCTTTCCTACTCTCTGGTTTCACAATGGTCCTGCGTCAGCTCCCTCTGGGGTGACAGATCATAGATTGCCATCACTCTTTGGCTTACCACTTCCTCCTTGGCCAGGTCTTGAAAAGAAAAGGCAGTTACTTAGGAAATCAAGTGGTTAAGCTTTGTGGATAGTCTCAGCTGTTGTGCTGGGGCATGCAGCAGTGTTCTTGGGAAAGAGTAGCTTAACTGCCACTTGCCATGGCTTTTATTGATCATGTTTTGACCAAAGGAGCATGCACCCATTTAAAACAATATCACTGCAGTTCTGCTGTAAAGTTGATGTTTGTACTGGGTTTGGTTTCAGCTTCTGAGAGTTCATTACATTTGCAAAATTCAGGTCTTTGTTTTCTTTAAAATGATGCTCTTAAATAAAATTCCTCCCCTCCTCTCCCTCCCCTCCTCTGCCTCCCTTCCTCTGCCTATTCTCTGCCTCCCCTCCTGTGCCTCCCCTCCTGTGCCTCCCCTCCTCTACCTCTCCTCCTCTGCCTCCCCTCCTC
>VWZO01016350.1:0-17009 GCA_013396975.1 Bucco capensis
TATGCCCCAGATGACCTCCTACCACCACATGAACCATGTGAACAGACTGCCACAACCACATCAGCTTTGTTTGATTGTCCTTTGATCCTTACCCAGAGACTCTCAACCTTATCACAATCAATAGTGAGTTGGATGCATTGCAGTCCCTCAGCTATGTACAATGCAACCCCTCCGCCTCTTCTACCCTGCCTATCTTTCCTGGAGACTTTATAATCATCCATCACAGCACAGAATTCACAGGACTCATCCTACCAGGATCATAATTTACCATGATTCAGCATGGCTACAATCAGGACATTCAAACTCTTTATCTCAATTACTCTTTCTGTTAGAAGATGGTGTGAAAGGATAAGTCAGGGAGCTGGTATATTTATATTGATTTGTTTCCTATGTTTTGATTTCTAGAAGTCAAATAACAGTGAGTATTTGTGAGGGCAGGCAACCCTCAATGCAGTCAGAGATAAGTACAATTGACTGCTAGGGCTCACTGCTGGTGAGAAAAATACATCCATTTCTCCTGCAATACTCTAGAGAAAGATGCTTCCATGCTATGTCACTCCTGGCTTCATTTTTAGTATTGCTCACCTCAGTAGTCTAATTTTTCATTTTTCAGCTGGTAAGAGAGTGTATTGTCCTTAAAATCTTATGCTATATCTCTCTTATGCCCCTTACTGTGCAAGGAATTTTGCTTTTATGACTCTCTGCATTACCATAACATTGAGGGCATTGAAAACAAATACAGGTATAATCTGTAAGAAAAAAATACTTGCTGAGCTATGCCTTAGAAATGAGCAGATTCTCCACAGTCATATACTCAAATAAACTTCCTCAGTGGTTTCAATGAATGCATTTCACTTTTCATTTATCACAGGTTAGAAGACAGCCTTTGCTCTTATTTAATCTAGGCTGACAGGCAATAATTTAATCATTCACCAGTATGTAAATACACCCTTGTTCTTTCATAGTCCATGATTTGGATACGAGGGAGGATGAAGGATTAGAAATATGTGGCACTATGTATCAGTGTGATGCTGTTCAAACCTTCACATACATATATGCATCATCTGATTTGACAACTGACAGAGTCACTACCATGAACAAGAATCACAACCACCTCCAAGACTGTCATCCAGACCTTATCACTTCCTTACAGCTACATGAAAGGAGGTTGTAATAGGGTGTATGTTGGTCTCTTCTCCCAAGTAATTAGCAATAGAACAAGAGGAAAAGGCCTCAAGTTGCACCACGGGAGGTTTAGACTGGATATTAGGAAAAATTTCTTCACTGAAAGCATTGTCAAGCACTGGAACAGGCAACTCAAGGAAGTGATTGAGCCAGCATCCCTGGAGGTATTTAAAAGAGAGGTAGATGTGGTGCTTAGGGACGTGGTTTTAGCAGTGACCTAGCAGAGCTAGTTTTTCAGTTGGACTTGATGGCCTTGAGGGTCTTTTCCCATATAAATTATTCTACGATTCTATAACCCTGATGAAATACTAAGGTGGCCTTAATAGCCCTAAGGAGCACCAGTGATCAGGAGCACAGGAAACAAGGTAGGCAAACAGGAAGTTTTGTTCAGGAACTCCTCCAACAGCAAGAAGAGTTGGAGAACATGATTGCTAGCACAGAAACAGGGTGGAATGATTCACACAACTGGAACATAGCAACCAAGAGCTACAAAGCTGTTCAGAAGAGACAGGCTAGGAAGAAAGGTAGGGGTGTTTCTCTTCTAAGAAACAGGCAGACTGTGAAGAGCTGTGTCTAAGAAATAATCATGAGTAGTTTGAGAGCTTATGGGTAAAAATTAAGGACCAGAATCACTTTGTGATCAGAGGACTGGAACACCTCCCTTGTGAAGACAGGCTGAGAGAGCTTGGGCTGCTCAGCCTGTAGAAGGTTTCAGGGGAAACGTACTCTGGCTTTCCAATACTTAAAGGGGGGGTTATAAAAAATAGGGAGTGCTTTTAAACTGAAAGAGTGGAGATTTAGATTAGACATTAAGGAGAAATTCTTTACTCAGAGAGTGGTGAGACACTGATACAGGTTAACCAGAGAAGTTGTGGATGTCCCTTCCAATCCCAGCCATTCTATCATGCGGTGATATAAGGCATGAGCCATAGTTCACACAAGGAGGAAGCAGCAACTTAAAAAACTAGTAGAGGTTCACCACCAGAAAGACACATTTGCAAAACAAAGCCTCATACATTTTCACAACAGTACGTACTCTGTTAGCAATGCACATTCATGACATCCCAGATTGAAACATTTCACAACACAGAAGTAGTGGCATTTCTTTTAGAAATGTCATTCTGCTATCCTTACTCTGCAAGGAGCTACTCTGTGCTCATGAAGAATGCAATGCTATTGGACTGGACACAAGGCACTAGCCCTACAAGTTTTTAATGTACCTGGTATTCATTCAACTGATGGTAAATGAGCAGTGTAGAGAACTGAAGTTAGACATTTAGGTGCAAGTCATGACACAGTAGCATCAGCTTCCAGCCAACACTGTACTAGAAAATTTTCTTGGAATGCAAGGAAGGGTTGCTTGCTGCTCACTTTGCAGTGGCTCTGTAGCATCCTCCAATTTTCTGAAGACATATTATTATTTTCAATCTGTTTGCAAACCTACTATACAAAAATTAAAGCAAGCATTCCAGCGAAATCTATGTGCTAAGGTTCTTAATCTGACACAGAAATAACAGTCCAGGTTGCTACTAATATCACCACATTTCTCTGCGCCTTCTCTAAACAGACGAGTTCACCCTTGGGTGGCACAGATTGGAGAAACCCCCTGCCTTTCAGCCAAGAGGCCATTTTGTGTCCCCATGGGACAGGTTTTGGGCTGAGGTCAGCAGCTGGGGCAGCATCGCCATGCTCAGAGTGGTTGGGGGAATCCCTCCATGCTGCCTGACAGCGAGACAGTGCATGATAGTCAGGGTGGCAGAGCCATGCAGACCATGTTGGGTTCCCCTCTTCACCTCCCCCTTTATCAGCAGCTCAGATCTGCTGCTGCCAAGTCACCAACCAGTCATTGTTGAGACTGTTAACTTTTCTTCAGTGTTTTAATTAGGTAAATAAAAAATGGTAATTAAATCAACATTACGTAATGTGTTTCTGATTTGTAATCTCATTTAAATTAATTAACTGACTCAGCCCTTGTTTAGTTTTTAAACTGCCCTAGTTAAGAAGTGGAGCTCTGGGAGAAAATCCAGTTTTTATATAGTTGAAAGACGTTCAAGGACCTAGAAGCACTTACCAGAACCAAAATAGCAATAAGCATACTCAGCTTTTTAGCCGTATGTCCCATGCACAGATTTATCTTTCTAATTTAAATTCCGTTATTTATGTAAAATAAATCACAACACTTATTTATTCAAAATATTTCTTATACAATTTATAAAGACCATATGTTGCTCAGTTTGAAAACAGAACAACTTTCCCCAGCTGTGTTATGAAGTTGTGCATGGAATATATATACATATTTGAGACATATGCGTGTGCACATACATACATTTTTAAGTTAAGAAAAGGGTTATGTTTTGTCATGGCCTGAACATTTGAATATTTGCCTGAAGCAAATATTTTCCATGCTTCATAATATTAGCTAGGTTCTTTTTTAATATGTACATTAAGAAGAGATTAACGTAGGTATATTGCCACATGTGGGTGAATGTGAAAGAAAGAGATTTCTTTCCAAAACTTGCTGGATTCAGAAGGAAAGGATGAGATATGAACACTTAATTTTATCCATCTGGAAGATACTGTGGACATTAGCTACAGTCAGAGACATTCAGAAGTTTTTCTTGGAAACCAAGAAACATTTTACATTAAGGTATTGTGTAATACAAGGCTTTTATTACAAATTCTTCAGAAATTGAAAAGCAAAAGGTAGAACAGAGTGAAATATTTATTTAGGTGTTTACAGAAGAAAGAAATTAGATAATAATAAAAGTTCATGATTGCATGTAAAGAATTGTAATTTGCTTTCCTGTGCCATCAGCCAATTAATAAACTTGATACTTTGTTATTCTGTGAAAGACAAAGGTTAACCCTCACCTTCACAAAAAGAATATTACTAAGAACTTCTGTGCAGATCCTGTTTTATGGAAGTCAATAGAGATTTTACCACTCTCATGCAGTCATGTTTTCATTTTCTGTTGCATTTTAGGGCAGGAAAGCAAAAAGAGTTCAGGGAGATAAAGCACACGTTTCAACTACGAAAGGCAATATTTTTAGATATGGGATAATGATGACATGGCTACGAAAAAAAATCAGTTTTGTTCAATATTAGTCTCAGCCAAAGGTTATTAACATCAATGAAAAGTGGCTCCAGAAAGCTTTGGATGAAGCACTTAATGGTAAATTACGGTTTTAAAGTACCAAAGAAAGAATAGGTGAAAAAATACTATTTTTAGGATAGGACTGCATTTTTTTTCATCAAAGTGCATTGCATCTCCCCTAAAACAAGCAGTAATAAAATCTAGATTCTTCAGGTTTTGGAAATTTACAATCACGTGCTGCTTCACAAGACTAAAACATCACCTGACGAAGAAGCCCCACGGTAGTTTACAAATAACAGCAGAGACTGATAAGGCAGAGATCTTCTGAAATGTTAAGTATGCCTCCACAGTATATGCTAAATGGGGGAAATTAACAGCAATTAAACTAAAATTCTGGGATTTTACATATCCTGGAAACTCTAACATTAGACTAGAACACTGCAGTGTTTAGTATTTCTTCAAAGCAGCTATGAACAGCATGAGATAATACTTCTGCCAATATGTGTAACTGCATTTAGGAGCCCAAAAGAAAATGTTTTCTCTGAAATAGGAGGGAAAAGGCCTTATGATTTGACAACCTGAGCATCACTGCAATGTTTGTAAACACTATAACATTTACCAAAGGTCTCCTAATTTTTATCTGTAATCCACAATATCATCACAACACTGTCTTTGTTTCAATTAATTTTAACTTTATGACGGGTGTTAAAACACAATCTTTATCACAAAGCATACAGACTACTCTGAGAAAAGACCCCGAAAGAATGATGGTTTGGTATTGAATGATTGGTTGATTTGAGTTTTATTCAACCACTCCCTATATACTGCTGAGTATTTCTTGTCTTTAGATTGCCAGTTGATACTATGTGCCAATTTTTAAACACTAGAATACTAATTTACATCTAACAGAGATGGGACATAAGAAATGCCTTAGTTCTATGTATCCTTAAATAACATACTTTTTATTATAGACCATGCTTCTGAGACCTGTCTCAAATGGCAGTACACACACATAGTTTCTAGGCAATATTACCATTACAAAACGGATTTAATTCCATCTGCTATTATCTAAAAATTCATAGACAAAGTGTGCACCACTTTGCCTGTCCATACTCCCATACACATTCTTTTAAAACAAGTGGGTACTTAGAAGGTCACATAAAAGAGCTGGCTAAGAAAAAACACCCATGTTTTTTCTTGTATCTTTACCATATCTTTTCACACCCATGGTTCATAAACTGGAATTGCATATGCGCTTACAGCCACCATGTTTGTTTTCCAGTATAAGCAAGTTGGTAATAAATAAAGAGAAGAGATAATGTATAGATTACTGAAGCAACAGTGATTCAAAAAGATTATGAACAATGCATTGATTTTCTGTCTACTTTGACCTTTTAGAGTAGATAAAAATTAGAAGTATCTAATCACATGATGTGTCACAGGACAACTTAAAATGTAGAGTTGACTAACCCACAGAAATGTTTGACTAACCCAGGTTTGGGTTTGGATAGATATTTGCAGAAAATGTAAAAATTTTCTTATAGAATGTAACCAAGTAATAAAAAAGTATCCTGATTTAAACCTTGTCTTTCAAATATTAAACAAAGGAATTTTAAAGAACATTCCTTCCTACCTCCCTATTAGCAATAGTTCTGCTGCTACAGTCAGATCAGTCAACAGTTATTAAAATATTAAATAATTAAAATATTAAATCATATCTGATCATGTTCATTTTTGCCTTCCCAAAATAATTCAATCATTTTGTGGCTACTATGACATGGGAGCATCTGCTTTGTAATTCTGTAACATTCACTGCATAATATACATCAACATGTCCTCACTTCGGCTATTTTCTAATGTATTAGCATCATTTGTGTAGGTGAAACTCCCTGACGTAAGTACAACACCAACTGTAATTCTGCAACTAAGATTTTAAGATATGCTTGCTGGTTCAGTATAGGGCAGAGGCTGATTTTACTCTTTGTATTTCAATTTATTTACTAAAAATGGCATAGTTTCTTGTAGTACCTAAGGGTACTATATAATTGGAAAAAGGATACTAGTTTTTAATTTCAAAAAAAAAAAGTTGTATGGATTCAAATTCCAAGATTTTTATTTTTATTACTTACATTTTTGGTTCACATAAGCAAAGTGTTATCTAAGGGAAAAGCAAAAACAAAAATAAAAAATTAAAACAAAACAAAACAAAAAAACACTAACTCCCCAAAACTCTTACTGCACCTGGTATCTTGCCAGTGACTTGAACATTACTTAATCACCCAGAATTTCAAAGGCTTATTTTCTTACTGCTGTCCCACTAGAGAGGTCCTTGAGAAATCTATTATCTGATTTGATCTGCAGCTACAAACAAAAGACTTTGGAGTTAAAAAAATCTTGTACAAGTTTACTGAAAATACAAGAGAAACTCAAGCTTCAGTTTATGGCAGAGAATAAAATGGGTTGCATGACCCAGCAGCTCTAAAAAGTGAACTCACAATGACTAACCTTAGACATTCAATACATCTTCTATAATTGCAGGAATTAATGCATCTACTATACTGCAAGCATTACATTCTTATTAAAGGCCCTTTTTATTTAAAAAATAACTTTCTTCTGTCTAAAGATATAAGATAACATATAATCCAAACAGTACTTTCCATATTAATAAGTTTGCATATTCATGTATCCATGCATGGGTTTGCTAAAATTGTAAGTGCATATAGCTTCAGGGTTATTACTTATTTACTTATAGACCAAATTTGGGGCTTTGTAGAGGTGAAAGTCTAATGAGTTAAACATGTTAACTCTCTTGTGCATTACTGAAACAAGAGGAACAAATGTGAAGAACAGCATATTCACAACATCATTCCTTACAGAAATATTTCGGATTTTTCTATAAACATTACAGCAAAAAGAAGCAACTTAATACTTGCACTGCCATTCTTAAGAGAACAATACTAATAATTTTCCCCCATGTGCATTCATATAGCATAGGATTCAAGATTCATATCTTGATCCATAGGTTCAAGATTCAGTTCAACATCTTCTTATGTATAATTGAGTACTCTGACAGCTCTGTGCTGTGTTTTTCCTGGACAAATGGGTTAAACACACTTGACCTGGAGAAGTTAGAAGAGATGCAGTGCACTGCACTGCACATGAGTTTGTGTGCATGCACTATAATTACAACAGACACTTTTATAACTGATTTCAAGAAGATGACAATAATTTAATGGAAATCAGAGAACTTCTCAGATCTAGTCCTTACCTTCATCCTTTCTGCCTGTCCTTCCCTGTCTTCCACAAATATACATGCACCCTGCGAGCTTCTGAAGAAACATCCCTATAGCTCCCTTTCTAGCCTAGCCTTCTTCACTCTGTTTACTCTCAGCGCTTCAGAGCAGTGTAAAGTCAATCTACCTGTGCTGCCTGAGCACCTTAATGTGAATTTGGGAAAGTGTTTAATGCCAAGGCTAGGCTTGATTCAGATCATCCTGTCTTTCAGTGGTTCACGTTTCCACACGGTTGCTAAAATTTGCATTGATATCTAAATGAAACCAATTAGCTAGTTTATGAGCATTTCACTCATGAGCAGTTACAGCAAGCAAATCTCTGAAGGACCACAATGCTTTCAGGTTTTCAAGTTGCTTTCCAGAAGGTGCTGTATATCTGAATAACAAACAGTATCCCTTTAATGCCTATTAAAAGTGAAACAAGAACAACAATAAAGTCTTTTCAGGACAGTGATATAATATCAGCAACGGCAAGAACATGAGAAAATGCAATTCTCTCATGAAATTCACCTTGGCCTAGGGCTGTGTTTTTCACAGCCAGACCCACTGGGTGTGACTGTCAGGCAAGTGTTGCAGAGAGCCTACTAGTTGCACCTCATACTTGCAGAAAACAAACCAAGGAAGTCAACATACGCACACACACCCTCAAAAAAAAAAAAAAAAAAAAAAAAAGGCACTGATCCCCAGGATGAAGCAAAGTTAAGAAGCCTGCCTGTCAGCCTGCCCCAAGCTTTTCCCAAACTCTTTCCAACCTAAAGCTGTCCCATAGCAATGTACAGTTTTCATGTGATGCTTTTCTATTCACTGGCACCAATGCACTTCCACAGACAGAAGCAGTATAAGCATATGTGACTTGCCTGCAGCAGAGTGAGGCAACATCAGCCCAGCAACAGAGAGGCCCACCAGCAGCAACGCAGCCACTGGAAACCGAGAATATACCAGCACATTTAGGGGGCAATATTTCCAAAGTATTCTGGCATTAGCATTCCTAAATAAACTCTTGTTCAAAATTAAGTTTGTGTCACAAAATTAAAATATGCTCTGTATCAACACAGTTTGCTGTAAGTTTAATGCCCTGTGCCCCCCACCTCCCAGGAAACACTATCATTACCGTATGGTCCCTTTTATTCTAACCAAGCAAAGAATCAAGTGAATCCCATATGCACAGCTATTGATAACAACATGATGTAAGTACACAGTAGATGGAAGAAGCACATGAAGACAGAATGCCATAACAATAATAATAATAACCTGAAGCTTTTTACAGTTTAGTCTACAGGTCACCACAGTCTGTTAGACAATACTTGTACATATGTAAAAGCCAGAAAACAGGAATCTAGAAAGACTGACAAGCTTGCAAGCCTGCACTGGTTCCCATACACAAGTTTGGCTCAGTCACAGCAAGTTTGGTTGTCTTGGCAGAGCTCTCCCCTATACCACTGCAACCAATACACCACAGTCTAATTTTTCATGTAGATTCTAGACAATCACATGAGGATCTCTGAGCAAAAGCGTATGTCAGCATCAAAATGATAGCTGCATTCCTAAATTTATTAGTATGATTCCAGTCAGTAGATCCAAAAATATAATCAGTGTTTTGCAGCATTAAGAAAAAAAGGACTGGGATAAACATACATAATAAAAATCATATTAGGAAGTGGAATTTATTAAGCAATGATGCAGTAAAAAGAAGTGCAGTGATTATGGGACAGAACAGTATAAATTCTCTGGATCATATCTTTCCATGAGCAGCAAAGAATAATCATAAATTGACATATCTGGACTATGTGTTAAAAAAATCTTTTTCCCGTCTTTCCATACTTCAAGTGCAATAGCTCGCAGGCTGCCAGAATACATATTTTTGACATTGTTTGCAGACTCATAACTAAGACTGGAATGGTTTAAATCATTAGAAAGCAAAAAAAAAATTTCTTAGCACAAACAACAAACTCCTTACAGCCTTGAAATCTCTAAAAATGAAGTTTGTGCCTCTTAGGAAAGACAGTCTCCATCATACAGGGACTGCAGATCAATTTCAACCTGTACAGGCTGAAGACCCTTGGATCTGATGACTACCTATGTTCAGTGCCTGCTGACAACAAACTCAAGGTTGATGGCCTGGAAGGGACAATATTTAAATTGAGTTTTGTACATATTCACACATATGCATACCAGCAGTCCTTCCTTCTGCAGGGGAGATTTGTCAATTTCAAGGTCGCAAAATAAACAGCAGCAATCAAGATCATCTTGCTGATTACAGACATTCCCAGGAGAAAGCTTCCTGAAATATTCTGCAGAATCAAGCTCTGTGAAAACACTGCAGTGATGTTTCACTTTCAGGTACTGAGAAAATTACTATCCCCACCATGGCACCAAAGAACATCCAAACCATTCACCAACACAGAAACAGAAGTTATATGACTACGCCGCTACTTCACCATTACTAACGGTATCTGCTTAGGGGGTAACTCTAGCTAGGAGTGTATAAATCACAACTCAGCAAAGCACAGGTGGAAGGACGGACAAATAATAGTAACAATTGCCACTGACACTTAGAGAGGATTCTTCTGTTGCATTAATAAGAGCAGAGGGCATACATGTCAGTAAATTAATCCTTGGTATGCAGTGAATTCAGAATATGCATCTTAGTGTGTGTATAGTTAGAAGAGGTTGTCCACAAGCAGTATTTGACTCCAGGAAGCACGCTGTTATTCCATTAATGACATTGCCAGCCCTTTTACCCAAAGTCTAGGTCTATAATTAACTTTAGGAATAATACTGCACATGAAATTGTTAAAGATTTACTATGAGATAACTTGCAACCACCTGTATGAATGAATAAAAGAACCAATAACATATTCTTTTTCATACCTCTCCTTTGCAATCTCTTGGTACCTTCATCCTGCCACCACCATATGCTTTGGAATACTTCTCAACCCTGCAATCTTCCTACTGTCCAGGAAAACACTTATAAAAACAAAAAACACTAGGAACCATACAGCTTTCTTGCTGAACTAAGAGATGGACAATTAAATGCTGCCTGTGGATGAAAAATACTTCCATTTTTCTCATTCTTGTTGCTGTTAATTTAAAGAAACACCCTCCTTTAGAGGTGTGGAAGATAGGGAGAGGCTGAGAAGATGATGAATAAAGTGAATAGTCTCTTTTGAAGACTGACTGAAATATGAAGTTATCCTTTGCAACCTGGGCTTTGATGAATCATCTGAGCAGAAGGCTTCCCATACAATTACGCAATGTTACAACTCATGGGTAACAGTCATGCTGCATTTATGTCAACTATTATCAGCCCTAGTGTTTTGTCAAAAATAAAGAGCTTAAAGTATTATGCGAGTATCATAGTCATAAGAAACATTACAGAAATATAAGTAGATACATTTTCCTGCTTCAGCTTCATAAGGTGGAGAAGAGCTGAACCAAATTAATGAAAACAAATTTTTGGGGGGGAAAAATGCACATAACTGTTCAGTTCAGGAATTTTCAGATTTATGTTGGTGAAATTAAAGTTCTGAGTAACCATATACTTATAATTAGAACTTTCTGATTATGCATATTACATTAAGAAGTTAATACATGGACACATACATTAAAGTAGTTCCAACTGCAAAGAAATGCATTACTAAACTCCAAAGGAACTTGACTCACAAATANTGAAAAAAAAAAAAACTGGGTGGGGGAGGGGAGAAGGATAAATCCGCAAAAGATGTATCACTTCACATTCCACTGAGCTTCACTCTAATTTCCTCTTAAATGTTCAATTTTCACTGCCTCTCTAAGCAGTTCACAAAACTGTAATCCATACACTCCTATTGCCAAAACTTTCCCTGTATTCCTTTCTCAGCATTTTTCTCAGCCATGTGCTGTGTACTTTCCCTTTAGCCGAATACAGAAGAACAGAAAGAAAATACCAGTGTTGCCATAGGTGATTTCAAACCATAGCTGTTTGATCTTTTTGTATAAGCTTTTGGCATCTGTGACTTGGCAGGCAGAGTGCAGGCCAACCCAGGACAAAGAGGAAGACAGGAAGCAGAAAACTGGCGGTGTCTCCTTGGCAGTCTGCTTTGCAACAGGGTGAAAAACCACATCGTAGCCAAACCAGAAAAAGTAGGGGAAGCCCAGATAGTTGGCAAGTCACTAAGGGCTGTATTGTACATCCTAAACACTAAGTGCCTGATAAATGCAAGTGCAATGCCATAGCCTAATCTTTTTAAACTATCTTCTGCTGCACAGGGTAATACTTCATTTGTCCTTGTTTATGTGTTTCCTGGAGAATCGAGATGCTGTTGTTACTACCATCTAAGGGCTGGCAGCTTGAAAACTTGCTGCTAGTGTATGTGTATGAGCTTTCAGTATCTTTCTAAAAAGTCCTCTGAGATAATACCAGAGTAGGGAATTCCCACCACTTTCTGCCCCCAATCCCTATTCCTGGGCATTCAAGCTTTCAAGCACCTCCAGTATATGCAGTGCACAACCAGTTACGCCAAAATGCATTTATCTTTTTGAAAATATTCTTTTAATTCTTGCCACATTGGTTGGGAAGGACCGCTTGACTTCCAAAATTTGCCCAAGTATTAGGTAACGTCCAGCTTCAGACCTGTGATCTGGGATGAGAGACAGGCTTTGGGTAAGGGTGGCTGTATCTCTGCATCCTCCCAAACCCCTAAATAAAGGGATGGTGTTTCAGGCGTTGTTTTGGGTACAGTTCCACATTGGGTGCAGGGTCATATAGGTCACTTCCAGCACTGTGCTCTGCAGATTGCTGTAGGCTGCTAAACAAAGCAGTGCAGTAATGATGCCTATGGTTGCAAAGGCAGAGGTGAGATTTCCTGGGACATTGGCATTGCCAGCACATGCAGATAGAAGAACAGTGTTTCCTCTAGCAGTTAATCGATGCTGATTGCACTTACAGTAGACCATGAATTTTAAAGGGGACATGGCAGAGAATGATACATGTTCCTCTGCTCCCCAGGAAGACCTGGCTCCCAGGAAAACTTGAATGTTGGTATTTGCTGACTTTCTTCAATTAGCTTTTTAATATAACTCTGTTGCTATGCTTTAATACTTACTAATCTAGTCACATTTATTTGATGTCTATTATAAAAAGTCAATATACTTTTAAAAAGACAGCATTTGAGATCAATTCACTTTAATGAAAATTAGGAATGGACAGATCAATTTTCTTCACTGGCAACCTCTCTCCCAACACCTCCCAAGTTAAAAAACCACAAGGTGTGGACCAGGGCAGTGAAGTCCCTCCCACTGTATGTGAAAGTCATGTTTATGACCTCCTGAGGAACCTTAATATACATAAGTCTATGGGACCTGATGAGATACACCCCAGAGTCCTAAAAGAATTGGCTGATGTAGTCACCAAGCCACTCTCAATAATATTTGAGAAATCCTGGCAGTCAGATGAAGTCCCTAGTGACTGGAAGAAGGGGCATGGGAACTACCAACCTGTTAGCCTCACCTCTGTGCCTGGGAAAATCATGGAGCAGGTTCTCCTAGAAGTTCTGCTAAGGCACATGGAGGAGAGGGAGGTAATCAGAGACAGTCAGCATGGCTTCACTAAGGGCAGATCCTGTCTGACAAACCTAGTGGCTTTCTATGATAGTGTGACTACCTCAGTGGACAAGGGACAACCTGTGGATGTGATCTATCTGGACTTGTGCAAGGCCTTTGACACAGTCCCCCACAACATTCTACTGGCCAAGTTAGAGAGCTATGGATTTGATGGGTGGACTGTTCAGTGGATAAGGAACTGGCTGGCTGACCGTATCCAGAGGGTAGTGGTCAATGGCTCAAAGTCCAGCTGGAGATCAGTGACAAGTGGTGTCCCTCAGGGCTCTGTGCTGGGGCCTGTACTGTTTAATATTTTTATAAATGATATCGACAGCAGCATTGAGTGCACCATCAGCAAGTTTGCAGATGACACCAAGCTATGGGGTGCTGTTGATAAGTTGGAGGGGCAAGATGTCATCCAGAAGGACCTAGACAAGCTGGAGAGGTGGGCCCAGGTGAACCTCATGAGCTTCAACAAGACCAAGTGCAGGGTCCTACACCTGGGTCGGAACAATCCCCACTATCAATACAGGCTAGGGGATGAGATGATGGAGAGCAGCCCTGCAGAAAAGGACTTGGGGGTGCTGGTGGACAAGAAGCTGGACATGAGCAAACAGTGCACACTGGCAGCCCAGAAGGCTAATCGCATCCTGGGCTGCATCAAAAGAAGCGTGGCCAGCAGATCCAGAGAGGTGATTTTGCCACTTTACTCTGCTCTGGTGAGACCTCATCTGGAATACTGTGTCCAGTTCTGGAGCCCTCAATACAGAAAGGACATGGATCTGATGGAGCAGGTCCAGAGGAGGGCCACAAAAATGATCAGGGGGCTGGAACACCTCTCCTATGAGGACAGGCTGAAGGAGCTGGGATTGTTCAGCCTGGAGAAGAGAAGACTTCGGGGGGACCTACTAGTGACTTTCCAGTACCTAAAGGGAACTTACAAGAAGGCTGGAGATGACCTATTTACAAAGGCCTGTAGTGAAAGGACAAGGGGCAATGGTTTTAAATTGGAGAGGAGTAGATTTAAACTGGACATTAAAAAGAAGTTCCTCACCACAAGGGTGGTGGAACACTGAAACAGGTTGCCCAGGGAGGTAGTTGAGGCCCCATCCCTGGATGCATTCAAGGCGAGGCTTGACAGGGCTCTGGGCAACCAGATCTAGTTGGGGATGTCCCTGCCCAGTGCGGAGGGTTGGACTAGATGAGCTCCAGAGGTCCCTTCCAACCCGAACCATTCTATGATTCTATGATTCTATAATTAGAAGAAGTTCTTGTTTTTGTGATGGCCTTTCACTCACGTTTAGAATCAAAATTTCTGTAATTAATTAAAAACTGAAGTAGTTAATTTCACTCACTTGGGTTTGGGTCATAACATGCCCATTTAAAAACCTCCTGGTAAGCTATGCCTTCATTGATGCCTACAAAGATTGTCACTTGTATCTGCTTGTATATATTTCCTTCCCTTATACGAAGTTTAAAAATACTTCACTGAGTTCCCAGCAATTTTCTGCATATCAGCTGAGAAAGAGAAGACACTCTGGTGCCTTTTACCAGTAATCAGCCTGCTTCATAACACCACCACTTGACCCCACACATGTGCAAATCAAAGCTGAACACTGTGGGGGAGAGACCGTCGTTGACTGCATGATTATGAGTATCAACAACAACAAGTGGCTTGGCCTGGAAATACAAATGCCAGTAAGAAAATAGACAAGATAGCAGTTTCTTGGATGCTTGTCAAAGTTTCCTGACTAAAGTAGTCTCAACATACTTTAAAAACAAACAAACAAACAAAAAATGCTTCCTACTCCTAGCCTGTCCAAACTGAACTGATCTTTTGAATCCTGAAGTCTGTCATCCCTAGAGAACGTGTTAATCTAATTCTGTTACTATGCTAATTCTGTCTTGCCTAGACCCTGAATACAGTGCCCTCCATACCAGGGATGGTCCGTTTGATATGGTGTGATCTCTCACAGGAGTGGGGCCTCCTGACTGTAAGGAAAGCTTCAGCCTTTTGGCCTTTCAAAAAGCACGCTGAAGCTTTTCATTCCCACAAAATGTAAAAGGAATTAGAGTTACTTTAATGTATTTGATAGTGAGTAGAAAGATATTATCTGATATTCTTATAAAACATTAACCCGCTTCACAAAGTCAATTAACTCATCTCATTATAAAATACTCTATCATCCAGCATTTTGAAGTTTGCAGGAAAGGATCTTTGGCTGCTTTTGCCGTCCAACACTGAATAATGCTTGTGACTGGAAATTATTTTTCTTTCACTCTGTAAGAACAATTATCACAGCTATCACACAGCTTTTGCAATCATACTCATAAGAACTGCTGTTCAGAGCTGTTCTCTATAGCACCATTCTGCAGTGCTTGGAACACTTGCCTTTTCTAACGATCACCAACATAAATGTCCTTTTGTAGCTCTTTAAGTGATTTAATTTCTTTCTATTGATATCTTGTTACTTAAATTGGAAGAAAACAAAGGAGACAAGCCCCAATTAATATATACTTTTAAAGCAAAGGCTTCTATTGAAGCCAGAGCTAAGGCATTTTAAAACAGGAATTGACACTTCTCTTTATGACAGCCAAACATTTTCAATGTGCCTTGCTGAACGGACAGACAGCCCTCAAAATACTTCAAATCTCTGTTTCATAAACTATATTCTAAGAGAAGTAGCAATAAAGTTTATTGCAGACCTAAAGTATCGCATAAACCCAGTTAATTGAAAAGTGGGTGGAAAAGGCTGCCAGATTAAATGTTTACATTAGCACAGCTGTATTGTAAAAACATTCTGCCCCCTGTGCTTTGTAATTATAAGATATTTCTGGACTGTGTATCTCTGCAAATTTATCTCTACTGCCAAGAGTGTTTTGGCACAGAGTGTCTGCAATTTTTGGCAGCCAACGAGCTCTCAGCGCAGGCAGTATCTAAAATGGCTGCCAAACAGTTATCCTGAAATGTCGTCAACCTAGTGTCGACCTGTGTGAGGGGCAAAAGCCAAAGCTGGTTTTAAAACAATCTGATTGTTTTAAATGAGGAAAAGAGCTGGGTTTTCAGACAAGAGAGGGACCTGGAACCACAGGTTAGTCATGCCATGCTCATCAGAACACTATCCACATGGGAAGGCATAGGGACTGCTCTAAGTATCCCATAACAGGGGCAAAAGGGGGGAGGAGGCGTTTCCTGAAGGGAAGCTTAATTTTATTGTTTTAAATAAATCATAAATCATCATATGCTTCCCTTGTGCCAGGAGCACACAAGCTGAGACCTTCCCAAAGCACAGCTATCCTGCACTTGGTCACAAGGCACCAGTGAAGTCAGAAGGCACCAGTGAACCCCAGACACCTGATAGCTCCTTTGCGCTGACTGCATTTGCCTACTTTTAAAGAAAAACTCTCTCTCTTCCAAGCAAACAACAAAATGTACAAAACCCTTCCACACAGCTCAAGCCTCCGCTGTGCCAACCTCTCTCTATTTGATTTGAGAGGGACAGCGTCACCAAGCTATCCCATCCTTGGCCAGAACTAGGAAACCTTAGCTACTCTGTTCTGAGTCTGAATAACAAAGAGAGGAGACTATCTTTTCATTGTATCCACTGCCAAATGGAGATATTTCTTTAGCCTGCTTATTGTGCTGTTAATTGTAACTGACCATGACAGAAGCAGAGCCATTTTGAGCCTTCTCTGAGACTACTGCTTCTTAGTGCTTACTGAACAGTTTCTCCAGAGTCCCAGGTAGGCTTGGTGGTTAGGGTAATGACAGATTCAGTGTGTCATAATGTTTCCACTGAGTTTCCTTTATAAAATACAACTCTACAGTCATTGTATCATCACTTGAAATTAAAAA
>VWZO01016350.1:30372-41304 GCA_013396975.1 Bucco capensis
GGTTTTGGCTGAGATGGAGTTAATGTCCCCATACAGTTTTCAGAAACACTGTGCCTCGGATTGAAGATAACATCTGATGTTGTGACTGCTACAAGGCTGGCATAGCACCAAGGTGATGGGGTGGATGAGATCCTGGGAGGGGACATAATCGAGACAGCTGACCCAAACTGACCAAAGAGCTATTCCATACCATATGACATCAGCTCAGGGATAAAGGACAGAGGGAGGGAAGGAAGGGGGTGGGAAGAAGACGTCTGCCCCCCAAGCAACCACTACGCGTTCCAGAGCCCTGCTTCCCGGGAAAGGGCCAGACATTGCCTGTAATGGGAAGTAGAGAATAAAGCTCAATTTTGCTTTGCTTTGCTTCACGCACATGGCCTTACCTTTCTTTATTTTGCTTATTAAACTGCCTTTACTAAAACCCACAGGCTGTTTCCATCCGTTCTCTCCCTCTTGTGCCATGGGAGGTGTGGGGTGAGAACATGATAGAGAACCTTGGTGGGTACCTGGTGCTCGGCCCAGGTCAACCCACCACAAATGCCATGATATGGAAAGGTATGCAAATCAAAAGAAATCTCATCTGATAATAGCCAAACAGTTCTATTTGAAAACAGGTTCATAAGAAGTTAATAATGAAGGCTTTTGAGGTCCATCATAATACATAATATTAATTTAATTTAGAAGCAAAACAAAAAAACCTAGGTAAGGGGCAAAAGGCATTACGACATAGAAGTTTAACAACTTTACATTCTGGTTAAAAACAAAAACCAAACCAAACCACATACAAAAGTAAACAACACAAACAGACAAACCAAGAACCCCAAATAAACTAAAAGAAAATATAAAAAAGGAAGAAGAACAACAAAAGAAGAAGCAGCAACAACCAGTAGGCAAGACAATAGTGTTTTTACTGTTTCTGCTTGACTGCTTTTTCTCATATAAGAGATACTTCCGGACTACAATGACACTGTGGTAAAACATCTGTTTAGGGATTAAAGATCCAGCAACACTGAATATTCAGTTCAACATAAACTGGTCAGTTGTTTAACTCTGCTTTCACCACTGTTCCCCCAAAACACTCAACAAATATCAGCTTTTTAAAGTCTGTGGATAACCAGAAATGTATTTTCTTCTTGGTCTTGAAAAATATTTTACAATAAAAGTGCTATAGCTATAAATTTCAATGCAAACTAAAATCAATTTAAAGTTAGGCCCAGGAACTGGACTGTAGCCATGAGACTGAAGCGCCAGTTGCTGATTGTTAACAGATACTTGAAGTGTTCAAGTAGTAAAAGCATGGAGTACATCACACAATATAGCGTAAACAGTCTGAGAGTTTAAGAAAAAAAAAAAATTTAGTCTAAATTTCAGGAAATTCTGAGACTTTCAGAACTGCTGCATCTTTTTCCAAAGGAGCAATATAACACTACCTTTGCCAAACCAGAGCAGGTCTGTGGAAGTAGGCGTATTTAAGATACACATTTTAGTGAGACATCTGATGAAAACAGAGTTAGGTATTGAAGGTGTCAGTCTCATTTACTGTTTAGTATTACAAACCTAAGGATTAGAGCATGTATGTAATGTATCTGCTACATCTCTAAAATTTATTATATAAAAAGCAGTGTCCTTCCATAAAACACAATAAAGCACATTATGTTCTCCTTTGTAACACATACACATCACATTTTTCTCTAGACTTAAAAAGCTGCCCAAAAAGGGTAAATTATACACATTTTACTGCTGATATCTCACTAAAATACATCTCGCCTTTCTGCTTTGAGCTTTCTTAGCTTACCCCTTTCCACTTAAAACTATACCCGAGTGGCACACAGAGCAGCAAAGCACAAGCTCTGAAAGCAGCAGTGCAAGCCAAAGTTTCCTGAAGCCACCGTGAAAACTCTTATTCAGCAGCCTAAACTGCTGCTCACTAAATACAAAGAATACATTGTCGTCATGGCTAGGCTTCACGAATAAAGATCCAAGGAGGGCTCTACCCAAGCTCCTCATCAGCGCCTTTTCCAAGTGCGCTNAGACAAAGTATACAAACTCCTGCTAAAAGGCAAAAAAAACCTGCTAATTGCCCCATCTTAGAAAGCTACTTGCCCTATGGGCAGGTTATCCTCTAACTGTCAGTTAACACTTGTTCATTCTGCAGGCTGCTATCATACATGGGGTGCTGCAACAAGTGCTAAGTACATGATACTGGACCACTGATCCCACCCAATACAGTAACATTTCTGTGGTCATAGCACAACTCATACTATTTTGCACACTTCTACACAGAGACTGTGGCCTCTGCTTCAGGACTCCTCTGATTACCTGTTATTCCTCCCTCCTCAGGGCATTTAAGTAGGTGTTCAACTCAGTTTCTACAAGCCCTGAGAATGTACTTGAGGATGCCTTGTAGAGACAATGCCTTCCTGAAATGGTGACTATATGTTCATGACCTGGCGGCAGAGTCTGCTTCCTTCATCAAACAAATGAACCAAGGAAAAGTGGAGGGAGTGAAGGAAGCTAAAGAGGGCAGCATCCTGTACCCACAGAAATAGTTTATCTGTTTCAGGAACATATCATGCTCTCCTCTTACGTGACTCCTAGTGACTGAAATGTTCAAATTGGGGAAAGCATTTCTCATCTTATTAGAAATGCAAGCGAAGAAAAAAATCAGAACTACTAACTTTAAAAAAAAAAAAATCTTGTTCTGGAAATAAATGTTCTAAAAATGCCTGCCAGCATTGCCTCTCTGTAGGAGTGGGCATATCAACAGTCAGCCACTGAACAAGGAGTTAATAACTCAAGGCCCAAACAGTCCTGCCCACAACCAAGTATAATAAAATCTGAGAAATAAAGCTGACAGTAGCCCTATCTCATAAATTCACCAAGCCTGTCACAAGACAGATGACTAGCTAAGATTAGCAAATGCACTAGTGTTTTCAACAACATTTTAACCTCACTGAATGGTGCTGACACTGAGCAGAGTGTTTATCTAGCAAGAAAGGATAGTCACAAATTCCTAGAACTACTACGTCTTCCTTGTTCTCACTGCTTGCTACACCCTCTCCTGGCATCAAGCTTTGAAGTAGACTGTAAACTCCTTAGGGTAGATATTATGTCTATATCGGTTTTGCACAGTGCCCAGTACAATTAAATGTTGATCCCAACTAAGAGGCAGCTTTGGGGAATGTCATTATTTTTATTAAATATCTTCAAGATTTTATTCACGTTTTTCTCAACCTTAGACTTTTACTTCATGTAAAGGAAAGCTGTGATTTAAAGTATGAATAAAAGCATTTTAAAATCCTTATTAAATAATCAAGAGAATTCACAGACACACTCTCCTGATGCTTTTGCCTTGTACACTCAAAGACATACCCTATCCACACAACTCCTTCAGCAGAGAGGGAAATGGTATGTTCCTAACTGTTTAGTTGATTCGATTTAAGCATTCCTTGCTAGAGGGGTGGAGGAGTGGAAGGAAACACCACAAGAACCAAAACACACAAAACCCAAAACACAAAAAACCTTAATCTTTTTATAATACCTTAAAAAATTATGCCAGAGGTGAAAGATCCTTGACCATGCGACAAAGTCAGTGCTCTCCAGCTGTCAGTACTACATTTACCTTATTTTGAATAAGCCAATCAGTCAAAATAATATTCAGCAAGTTGTATTTCATGTATCAATCTGATTGCTCAAATCTAAAATCTCAGTCCTCTAGAATTCACTTTCTGAGGAATGTATCAGCTAGATAAAGATAAAGAGTCCCTAAGCATGGCTCTAGAAAGAGTTTATGCCAGCCCTGTTCTTCATGATTAACAGTGGACTGGTTAACTCCCAGGCATTCCAGGGTTAATTGCTCAACTTTAAAGTCAGAGGCCCCAATCACATCGGATTACAAAAGGTTCATATGTCTTGCTGGTTTTTTTCATGTTGCACAGCTGCAGACTAACAGGACAGTTGTGCGCCATGCCTCACTGCAAAGGATGTGCTCCCAACTGTAACAGAAACATTTTTATTTTCATTCAAGCACATAAACACTAACAAATGCAATTTAAAAAGCAGAGGAAATATCAGTGGAAGGGGTAACTGCAGCTGCCATAGGCAGTTCAAAAAAAACCCCTACATATGTAAAATGGGAATGCTATCGCTGTTACAAAGCACCATCAAGCAGTCCCAGGCCATCACCCTGCATGGCAAGTCTTCATGATTTAAGTGTGGACACTTAAATGTATCATGCTTTGGACAGGGTTCAAAAAACCACATCTATAAAGAACAAGCAGGTGGTTTATTAGAAGAGGCAGTGGTTTCACCTGATGCCAGGGACAATCAAGAAGCATACACAAAGCAGAATGCCCTGCCATTTCAGGACTGCAACTCTAGAACAAGGGGCCTTAAAAGCATGGGGCCCAATGAAGTTCTGCACACACTGTATACTCTCCCCTGAGGTTCACTGCTGGCTGTATTTAGTTCCATTCCACCTCTCTGGACAGGGAACCAAAGCAGGCAGCAGGGTAGATGATTCATACAAAAACCTACTTTCCTGTAAAGCACAAGCATCAAAGGTTGATGTGCTACTGAAATTCTCTTACTTTGGATAAGATTTAAAATATATTAAAACTGGCACACTCTTGAGGAAGTGGGATTGTCAATCTTCACATCACAATCTGCACTCTTACATTTTGTGTAGATCTTTGTTTTCCTCCCAATTTGTGTAATGCATTATGAGGTGTTGAAAAAAGTCATGTGGCATCCACCAGCTCAGTGATAGGCAACACTGACACTTAATGCCACTTTTGACTAATTTGTGAACTGTCTGCTGACATTAGTTTAAGTTCTGCCACAGAACAAAAATTTTGTAAATTAATTTAATTTGGCAGGTGGGAAGAGATGGACAGCTGTTTGGTAGAGCTTCTCTCCTGTTACACATACAAGACTGTTTTTCCCAATATTAGTCATACAAGCAAAAGGCAATACCAAATTTCATATCACAGAATCACAGAATCACGAAGACTGGAAAAGACCCCCAGGATCATCAAGTCCAGCCTATGACCCTATANCTTCTGTGATCTGTGAGATAAACTCTTTTAAAATTCACTTTGAAGGGCACACTGGTAATCTTCAATGATGGAGATGGTAGTTAGAGTATAAGCATCTGCATGATGCTTACCTTCCTAATTAACATAAAACCGTGAGATATTCAAAATGCACTAGTCCACAGAGATTAAAGGAGTATAATATAAAAGAATCAATGTTCATCTCAGTAAATAAATAGCAGAAATATTCTTAAGAACACCATTCATGTTATGATACTGGTTTTTCATATGATCAAGAGCATAAGGTGCACATTTCTCTGTTACTGCTAAATTCCACAAGAAGTTTTGGGCTCTGTTTAATGAATAAGGATGTTTTTTCATATAATGTCATTGTTTTACTACTTCTCATGTTTATTTGGACAGATTCATAGCACTGGGTAGGAAATGTATTGGTTGGCAACTTTAGTTTTGGAAGGAAAGTAAACACATGGTGATTAGCAAACAGTGAACTCTACTGTGTTTAATTTTGTTTTAACAAAAGCTGAAAACACACACAGAAAAACACATGAACGAGGGACCGTTTTCTATTTTGTTCCAAGCATTTGTCCAAATGTCGTTTCCTAACCCCTCTCTAACCCCTCTTTGGAGAGTTTACTTTTACTTTTTTTTTTTTTTAACATATTCAGTAACACTAACTTCTGATGCCAGTAAGGCGCTATTTAGGAAGAGAATAGCAAGTTACCAATAAACAACCTGTTTCTGAGATATAAATGAAATCACTAAGCCATACAGGTCAAAGGGAGTTTAAAAAATAAAATAAAATTTTAAAATCGTGTCAAATGAAAGGTCACAAGAGTCATTTATAGAAAAACTCAGAAAAATTACTGGAAAAAGTCTCAATGAATTTCAAAGCTATAGATAAATATGTAGCAATCACATAAGTTTCTAATTGTCTTTGTTTTTATATTCCCATTGCTTCTTCTAGTGGTTCATTGCTTAACTTAGCCTAGGAGCTGGGGGTTTTTGAGGCATTTGCTTTCACGTGCAAATGTGCTGTCTTTTCTGAGATTGACACCCAAATTTAAGCAGAGTTAAGTGGTCAGAGCAGAAAAATAGAAACCCAAATTCATACAACATATTTTCAGTACAGCCTCAGAATCTGCCGCATCACTTCAGGCAAAACAAATACTCCTCTTCCATGCTTAATTTCATCTTGCTGTAACAGTGTTTCTCTGATTTACAGAAGAGTTGATGATATTTTATTGATGCCTGTAAAACAGTCTCACAGCACTATGGTGCAGGTAGACAGTGCTCTTACAACTCATTATCTCCCTCACCACATTTTTCTATCTATCTGGCAAATATTTTTCCTGAAGCATGCATCGTTCACCTTGGAGTTTCAAGTGGCTACAGCGTATAGCAATACACAGCGAAGTATTTTACACAGGCCTTGCTGCCTGTGATGCACAAAATCAGTGCTCTGTATTCCATAAAGATGAAAAGCATTTCCTATCACCCAGCCCTGCAGCCAAGGGCTGCATCCGCTAGGGCTACTTAGTTGATTTCAAACAAAGGTAGGAAATGGCTATATCCTAATCCTTCATTGTGACTTCATGAGTCAGTGCTTTGGAACTCGGTACCTATTCTTCACTCTTTTACCAGAAGGAGGAAAATAAAAACAACCAAAAATCAAACCCTCAAAAAACCCAGAAAAGCAGCAGATAAACACTCCGGCTGTTCAGATAAGTGCTTTGCTCTGGAGAGATCTCCTGGTTCTTAATTTTTATTTCCTAATCTCCAGCTCTGCAATAATATTTTCTCACGAGCAAGAAATCACTCATGGTGATCAGTCTTTCTATTGCCATGATGGCCCCGCACTGAGCTGTTGTTTCAAAACCATGGTTGTTACAGAGAAAGAAAGAAAGAGAGGAGGTGTGCAGGCTGAGAAGGTGACTCAGTAACCCTTCTGAGTGGAAAATCACTCTTGCTAACACAAATATAGAAAGGTTATTCACAATAGTAACTAGGTAGCCAAGCCACAAATACGTTTTCACTTATCGGTTACAGTATTTTTTCAGGGCTAACAGATAGCTTTTTACAAAAAGCATAAGCATGAGGAAACAATGAAAGGGTTGCCAAAACCACATTGAACATCTTTGACCCTGGCTTTCTGACTAGCCTACATGATGTGGATGGCCAAATTAACAATACAAGAGGTGTGCTATTGTACAGCTGATCTGACATGCTACTGGGCAAACATCACAGCATTTTAAAAACTCATTAAAAGTAAAAAAATAAAAAACAAACAAACAAACAAAAAAAAAAAAAAAAAAAAAAACAAAACACCCAGATATTGAAAATCTCCCTATTTTTTATGCCTCTAGAGATAATTTTATCCACCACAGATATGCAGCTGCCTCTGAGGAGAACAGAGGCAGGGACTTCACAGAATCATTAAGGTTGGAAGAGACCTCTAAGATCATCACGCTCAACCATAAATGCTGAAGTTAAAGACAGTCAATATTTCAGATGTTCATTATCACAGAAATGTCTCATGTTGCAGTCTGACAAACCTCTGATGTTATGAATATTCCTAGTTAATGTAATACCTCTTCAGAGATACCAGTTGTGACTGCAAGATATCAGGGTTAAAACAAATATCCTACACAACCACTATACACCATCACCAGATACAGGAGAGATACCTCATTCAGACAGGGGCAAATTTTTAGTTCAAGTGGAGACCCCACCATTAAAAACAGACTAAAAGAGGGTGGGTAAAAAAGATTTGGGCTGAAATGTATTATATAATCTTTAACACTATTGAAAGGTATTACTGTAGTTTTTACAACTTGAGAACTTATTTTATAGCATAGTCACAATGATGTGGTACAGTTCAATTTTATATGACCATTACCAACTTGAAAAATAAAACCATTGTTCTCCTTTTGAAAATAAGATGTTTTTAGATTTCAATAACATTCACTAAACTGCAAATCCATCAGGTTTTGCATTTTATGAAAAACAAGACTCAGTGTCTCCCTATATAATGCAGCAACATTAAACTCTTTTCTTAGAAAGTCTTCATCTAACTATTGTTAAGGTACATCTTTACCTACTGACTTCTTGCTCATTCGAAAGAAATGAGAAATGCCCTCCTCCCATTTTTTCCCTGAACATCTACAAATAAAATGGTATATGTCATCCAAATCTTTATCTTGTCTTAGAGAGCCAAACACACTGCCAACAACTTAGTATGGAGTGTATAACAGACTATATAACAAGGAGGAAATCTTAAGAAACTACCTCATACTTTCCCAACATATCAATAGTCAGAAATTTTACAGAGGTGCAAAAAAAACAGAGAGCACAGTTCATAAAACAAAAAAAAAGGAAATGTACTCTATGCAAAAGGAAAGTTAAAAGTAAAGTGCAGTTACAGCACTGTCTTGTTACAAACACTTGGCAGTGTGTCTATAGCACCACGGTCAAAGGCAAGATGCAGTATGTGCTGTGTTCTTGTCAAAAGCACTCCCCAACTCCAAACCTCTCTAGCCATCATCACGACCTCGTTTGTCAATTGCTCCAAATACTCAGTTTATCTACTCTAAAATTACTTCACATGAAACAGCCATAAAGTGACTAGATCCTTATTGTGTTCCATGAAGCTAAAAAAGGAACATTGGCAAACAGCAGTGCAGCATATAGCTAGGCAGCTACAAAGACAGTTGTAGTGTATCATGAAAGCACACTTGTACATCATGCCCACAGCTTGTTTTTATTTTAAAATTTAACAGTGTCACTTTTCTTCATGTCTTCCTTTCTAAGTTCTTCCAGTTTCTCAACCCCATGCTTTTTCTTTTTCTGTGGCGCTACTGTTGCTGCACTTGACATAGAGGTAATGTGTTCAGAACAGACAACAAGCAGCATTTTGGGTGGACAAAGGAGGCAAAAGATCACAAAAAGGACTAACTGACATCTGTTTGATTAAGAGTTGAGCTATAAAAACTCTAGAAGCTCTATTGCACTTTCTTCAATTATCACCAAAATTACTTTCTCAAATTCTCCACAACAGCCTCCAAAAGAAAGTAATGAATTCAGGAACACTGATTTGAATTTACTGCCAGCTGTATTTCTTAAAAGGAACATGAATAAGCTGGAAGGAATCTTTTCAAGTAGCTTTGGAGACTGGGAATTCACTTTTAGCAAACCTTGTAGTTAGTGTTTAACTACTCAGTAGAGTGAGCCTAACAAACAATCTCAAAGTCAACCTAATGTGTACCAGAGACTGTGTGTAGAAGACGTAAGTCAAACTATCTGAAAGCTGAGGTGTTAAATTAAAAACATTTTTCATGTTACTATTTTTTAAATTTCCTTGTTCCTTGTTAAATTTCCTTATTATGTATCAAGATGTCTTTGTGTATACTGAGAAGATGGATCCTCTTCAGTTTTTTCCCAAGGATTTTGTTAGACAGGACAAACAAGAATGGAGGCCTATATGACCAAACTGTGTGAATCTGAAAGTCTTTAAGGATTAAAAACTCAATACAACCTCCTAATCACAATCTAGGGGGAAAAAGACAGTTTTAGCTCTATGAAAAGAGGAAAGCAGCAGAAGCACTGTCCTGTCTTCCTATTTCAGTGGAGGACTGAGGCATAAGCATTACTCAGAGATCATAGAATAAGACCTACAATAAAAGACTTCTTCAAAAAGAAGGAAAGAGAATGTTTTGAGTAGGTTGTGTAAGTACTTTCACAGAAAGAAAATAACTCATCAGTATAATAATGAGTTGCATAATAGGAAATACAGAGCATAGCTAAATGAACTCAGCTTAGCAACAGCAAGAATGTAAAACCATAGGAACAAACTTCCAAAGCAAGCAATGGACACTCCTCTCCAACCAAGGTTCAACAGCATTCTAGAAATGAACTTAAACAAACGCAAGCTGGGATGCCAAGAATTGCTACTTGAGCTAACACTGAGGTCAAACTACCCAATCAAATATCTATTGTGACCTTAGGCTCCACATATTTGCTTTCTTTTTTTAGGTAGTCTAGGGTATTTCTTCATTTGAAGAAATAAATGAATATGTGATTTTAATTTTATCATCTTACCTTTGATTTGAGTTAGCTTTTAGCATTGTTCACAGAAAACCACTCCTGTATTAAATGCAGTTGAACTCAGAGCAAAAAAATTGTACCATCCAAACTGAATCCTCAAAGCTCTAATCATCCTCTCTCACAGTAATAAATTTTAAGACACATTTCTCTATCTTGGATGACTCATTTATTTCATGTATCTCAACTCTGAAAATAAAATTTCTGTGTATGGTAAATGTCCATTATTTATTACTGTAGTTAAATAGAAATGTGATTTGAGCAGAGGACTCAAGCACTCTTGTAGTCTACACTCTGCCTCTTTCAAGAGATGTGACCCTGACTAAGTAACTTAGCACTTCTGCTTTAATTTCTTCATCTGTAAAATGGAGATAATGCTACTTATTTACATATCTCAATGTAGAATGTGTATTAGCTAATGTTTTAAAGTGCCATGAAGTTGAAAGCCATCTTTAAACACATTTTGATTAACAGAAGCATATATACCATCTGCAAATCAATAACAGTAAAATTCTTTCAGAGAATTCTGGCAAATATCCATAATTATACTAAAAAGGGAGTTTAAAGAGTTTGCTGTCTCCCTGGGGCCCAAGTTAACAATGTGGTAAGAAAGCTTCCTGCCTTCCTACAACCTACAGATTATTATCCATTGTTGAATTTTCAGGTGGGAAATGATGATCTTGGAAAATTGAAGATTGTCAAGAGAGACTTTAGGGCCTTGGGTCAACTGATCAAGGGAGTGGGAGCGTGGGTAGTTTTTTCTTCTATCTCCTCTGTTGCA
>VWZO01016367.1:0-21317 GCA_013396975.1 Bucco capensis
CACCTTGATCTCTCCCAGTAGTTAAAAGAAAAGTAGTTAAAATCTGGTATATTTATAATTTGTTGGAAAAAGTTAATTTCTGGGATGGCAAAGACACACTGTTATTTGTAATTATGACTTGTGTTGAAACCATGAAGAAAATGTTTATGTTGAAGAAGGACAGAAATCTTCCAGAGGGATTAAATTTACAGAAGGCAGAGCTGCGTCTGAACTGGTATGTGAAAGATTTCAACCACACAACAGCCCTCACACAGACACCTCATTAAAACAGTTTGCTTCTCGTAAGTAGCAAGTCCCCCCAAGACACATCCTTACCCAGTAAACACAACTGTTGTGTGGATGACCACTAGTCCACATGATCCTGAAGGGTTTGTCCTGCTCTGTCTCTGTGCCCTCTCAAACCAAGCGTGTGGAAAAGCTCTACCAATACACTGGTACGTGGTGTGGTGTTACATATGGTTATATCATCATCATCATCATGGCCAGGCTTCGCGAACGAAGATACGGGGAGGGCTCCATCCATGCTCTTCATAAGCGCTTTTTACAAGCGCGCTGATGGCTGAGAAGGCCAATGCGGGACAGACAAGAGCGGCTGCAAAAGGCACAGCAGAAGGACTCCTTAGGAGGTACAACCTGCAAGACACGATTCTTTCTATGCTGTCTTTTCTCCTCAAGAGTGATCCTGCACGCCTTCTTGAAAACATCTGCGGCATTAAAAATAGTGTGTGTGCAGAGCTCCTGATTGGAGGCCAGAGTGGATCAGTTACGGTGATCAATATGGCCAAGGCTGAGATATTGTTTCAGGGAGTCCTTGTATCTCCTCTTCGGGGCTCCTCTCTTGCGACAGCAGTAGTTCTTCATCCTGGAGACGTGAGCTGCCCAACGCAGCTCCGTTCTCAGCAGCATGGCCTCAATGCTTGAAATTGCTGCTTGTTCTAGGACAGACGTATTAGTCACATAATCTATCCAACGGATGTTTAGGATTGTACAGAGGCAGCACTGATGGAAGCGCTCCAAGAGTCATAGGTGGTGGCAATAGATGACCCATGATTTGGAACCATATTAAAGAGTGGACATCACAATGGCTCTATAAACACTGATCTTTGTGCTTTTCTTCAAGTGTTTATTTCGCCAGATTCTTTTATAGAGTTTTCTGAAAGCACTCTATGCCTTTGCTAGCCTATTGTCTATCTCTCCGTCAATCTTACCATCCGAGGAGATGAGGCTGCCTAGGTAGTTAAACTGTTGGACTGATTTAAGTTCTGAATTGCCAATGGTGATATGAGGATGAAGAAAAACTTCCTGAGGTGCAGGTTGATGTAAAACTTCTGTTTTCTTTAAACTAACTTCCAGCCTAAAAAGTTCAGCAGCGGCTGCAAAGCAGGAAAAGCTCTACGAATACACTGGTGTGTGGTGTGGTGTTACATATGGTTATATATGGGCTATGGTTTAGTGGCATGTTAGTGCTAGATAGATGGTTGGACTTGATGATCCTAAGGTCTCTTCCAACCTTAATGATTCTGCGATTAGTGTCTAGAGAACTCGTAGCACTGAAGCTGGAACTCAGCATGTCCTGACTAACGGGCCAGGACTTCTGAAGCCTACAGGGTAGGCACGAGTTGCCAGTTGAGGGGTAAGAAAGGTTTTAGTGAGGACTTGGCTTTGCTTTGGCCTTGGATACACACACTACATCCTCTTGTGAAAGATGCTACAGCTACCCTCGGAGATGAAGGAAAAAGAAAACCGAGAATTTGCTGGATGTTTGCAAGTGCTGCCACTTCGTGGTCTCACGGAGGAAGTGTCATACCCAGCACAACCCCATAGGTGGTGGTTGGGTGTACCTAGGAGTTTCTAGCGTGCGTTGGCGCAGCATTTTGGTTAGGAAGGTTAGCTGCAGAGTCCTGAAGCTTTCTTCCAGATAACTCCTTTCTCGATACTCTCACCTTTGCTTTCAGTGCCTGGCCTGCCCTGCCAGGGTGGAGTTTCTAGCCTGGCACTGCTCTCAAAATTGAGAAGTGTCCCACCCTAGTGCCACATCGCACACCCCTCTGCCACGGCTCCGAGGAGCTCATCATGGAGACCTTCCTGATGAGCGCAGCCAGAACTGCTCTAAGTCATATGATTATGTCTACCTCCATTAATAAACAAGATATCAACATTCCCATGATTATTCTCGAAAATGCTGGTCTATACCTCTGTATACAAATGAAAGCAGCTTCTTTATCTGTAGAAATTGTAAGAAGATGGGAAAAAAACCTCACTGTAGGATTTTTAGTACTGTCAAATGCCATGACATTTATGGTGAATGTCGTTGGTGAGATGAGTAAACATCCAGAGTTTATTGCATTTACCTTCAGGAATCCTGATCTTCTGAACAGCATGAAAATAGATTTTTAAATAATTATTATTGCAATAGAGACCTTGATCATGCCTGTATCAGAATGATTTTTGGCAATGTATGTAGTAACAGAAACAGGCACCTTGTGGAAAGGGAATTCTCATGTTATAACACCTTTCAACATGTATTTTTAAGACTGTTTCATATGCATATTAAAACATTTCAACAAAAGCTGTTGCCTAGTATGGTGGTAGTCAGTGATAGTATGGCATGCTGAGGATTTGGTTTCATGACCATTTTATGCTGTTGTGAATTCACTGCATTTTACTAGTTTCCAGTTGCCTGGAATCACTATCAGAATTTAAACCAGAAAACTGAAAACCTGATTGTCTTAATGTGACATAGACCCAAATCTCTAATCTAATTCTTAAATGTTTTTTAGCAGTGTTTCTTGTCACTGTGAGTGAAAAATCAATCATTCAGGGCTGCTGTGGTGCAGAGTGCCACATGGCCCGGAGATATTTTTGTCCTACAGACTCAGATAATGATACAAGAATCAAGGGTTAAATATATCTCCTACTCATGCCTATGGCACGCAAGGCTCCTGCAGCCACAGCACCATTAGGTTTGCCTTGGAAAGATAGCTCCTGGGTGAGTCGCATGCCATGGCAGAGGCAGTGCCGAGGGACACCCGTCCACATGCACAGGGTGTATTCCTGCAGAGGCACATGCTTTGCTGGAGCTGGGCCACCAAATCTATAATATGATCTGTGACATTCAAAGAGCACAGAGGGACAGGGAGGACATGCACTTGGTACCAGTAACAGCAACGAGCTGCATCCAAATAGCTCCATGAAACCCTTATGCTCTTTAAGGCAAGAAATGCTGAACTTCCAACCGCGCACAGAGTGAGTGGCTCGGGAGGAAGCCCTTGCTTCCTGTGAACGGCAGGCAGGCCGCAACGACACAGAGCAACCCCTTTCCCAAACTCCCTAATTCCTTTCAGATTTCTGTCTCCTCGTTTAGTGGCTAAGCTAAGTGACATGCCCAACAGTGTTTTATTTCCCAGAAGATATATTCATAAACCATTCCTGTTTCCCCCCTGCTAGACTGACTGATTTGTTTGAGTGAACTGTTTGATTTACTAAATACTACCAGGTCCTGCCCGCACCACAGTGTCATGTTTTCTTGTTTTATCTGTTAATTGTTAAATCGCAATACCATTTCTCATTTTCCCACAGCTGAAGAAGACTGGATCTCTTTAAGAACAAATCAAATCCAGATACTGCAAGCAGTTCCTTTGACAAAGTCTTTCTTTGTGTTTAAGAACATACAATGAGATATTTCTAAAAAGCTCAGATTACACACTAAGCTCCCTTCAGCAAGTTTTAGCTAATCATTTATAAAAGCAGGCACCAAGAAGGAACAAAAACTGGGAAGGCAGCGAGAGGCTGGCCGCTCCCGGTAGAGTCACTACCCCTCCTGCCTCCGCGTTTCTGTGCCTGCAGATTCAGACTTTTCAGACCAGTCTGAAACTTCCCCAAGTTTCTCATCACAAATATTCACTTACATGTCTTGTAGAGCATCATTCATCGGTTTCAGGCCTTTGTACTGTGCCCGCTGCACGACCAGCGGCAGGGCAGCCGGATTGCTTTCCTCCTTTCCTGGAGGAGCAGAGGTCACTGCCAAGCTGGAGAAGCGAAAGTAGCCTGGAAGAGGTGAGTCCTGCGGTGCACAGCCAGCAGAGGCTGTTAAGGGCCCGGCTGCCGGCAAAACACACCCTGGCAGTGCCGCTGTGGGGCTGCCCCGTCCCTCCCGGGAGCCAGCAGCAGTTTGCTGTTGATTTTAAGCGACGTGCAATCAGCTCTGAAAACCAAGATGTTTATTTACTCAAAGTTATGGGATGATTTTTTTTTCTTTTGTGCTAATTATTCCTACGATTGCTTTGCACATAGGATGGGTAAATTTCCCAGTCTTATTTATCTAGTTATTGTTGATATAATCACCTTTTATTTCTTCATTGGTAGGAATGAAATGAAGAAAAACAATTCTCTGCCTCCAAACACAAAGGCAGAAGCTGTGTTGCAAGATCTCAGGTGTTTATTCCTGGCCAGCTAAACCAAACTATTAGATGTGAACAGAAGTGACTTGGGCAAAATCGTAGCCTGGAGCTTCCACAGGACTGGAAATCATCAGTTTAAATGTCTTGTATTCATGGTATGAGTGAATTACAAGCATCCGAATTCTGCTGTATGACACCTAGCCTTCAAATGGGTGTATAAATAAACAGGTAACAGATTTGGCAAACTGACATTCAGCAGTGCTCCAGGGAGAGAACAAAGCCACTTTGTCTATAGTGTCCTCACATGGAAATCACCACCCTGCCAGCTCAAGGCCTCACCTGACCACCATAGGCCATGAAAGGCAGAAAGGATAGTGTGCAGCCAGCATGCCACCCACAGGCTGTATGAAAAGGCCAGCTTCTGGACATGGATTAGAAACTACCACATCCAAGTCAAAGATACATGCAACATACCTCCTATGGGAAGCACTACTGGGAGCATTTCCACATAGCCTGACCTTGAAATGCACAGGTAGCCTGAACACACACACATGTTTAAGTGCAGCATCAGGGATCCAGGAACAAGCTGCTTCTCCTCTGCTTTACACCAGATGAATTTTTACTGCCTCACTTGCTGTTGTGCCAGAGGAGTTTCATGTCTCCATCACTGCATTTAGCATTATCTACCAGGAATGGAGACTGGCTTTTGAAACATCTCAATGTGCAGGGTGCTGGGGACTACACAGCATTCCCACCAGCTGATAACCTTCTGGGCACAGTGACAATAGAAATGGCTACTGGTTGTGGAATAATTACATATAAGAGCTCTTGTCAATTGTCTCTCTCTTTGTAACAGTCCTTTGAAAATAACTAGGGAAGATCACCTGCTCATGTTACTGAAAGAGGAATACAAATGAGGTTCTTTGTATCACTTTTAGGGTGATAGGATTTCATCAGATTTTACATAGTTGCATGCTATGAGGTGTAACTCAAAATACCAGCCCACATCTGAGAAGTACTGCTCCACCCCACAGCAGGAGCTTATTCAAATGTCATAGAAGAACCTTGCTTTACTGCTTGGCTCTTGTTATCTGGCTCTTTCCTGTGGCCTGACTTGTCAAGCTGTTGAGCTCAAGATGAGGTAAAACAAGACTCAAGAGTATTTTAAACACATATCACTGGCTTTTCTGGACATTTGCTCATCCATGAGTTACCCTACCCTAGTCCCATACCAAAAAGAAAAGTTCTTAAACTTCTCAACAGTGATTAAATGTGCTGAAGATGAAACAGTCCTATAGATGCAGTCAAGTGCAGCCTCCTTTCTGAAGCAAGCCAGGGGAGCACGCAGGTCTCAGCTGTGGCTGGAGGTCCTCCACCTGCAAGGTGCTCATTGTGACATTGCTTTCTACTCTTCCCTTGGGTGTTTGGTGGGGTTTTTCTGGGCAGAAGACCTGCTGCACTACAGTATTTAAATTCTGCAGATAACTTGTAAATCCTAACAGATGTCATCAGGTAGTGTTTATGTAGCTCCTCTCTGAAACTTCCACAGAACACTTCAGAAATCCCTAAACAAAACCAAATATGTATTAGAGTTTAACAGCTTCTTGCTGAACTACCAAAGTTATGAAAGGATGCAACTACAGGTCTTTTCAAAAACTACCAACTGGCATATTGCCAAATATTCTTCTTGGTCCTTCCAGGCAGAAGATTCAATTACACCTACTCTTTAATTAAAGTTATGAGAAGTTTGTGCTGTGTGACATTGCTAAAAAAAAAAGTGATGCTTTGTTATAGCAGATTCTTTTAGTTATTCTGCTTCCGAGACATCACCGATGTTTTGGAAGCAAAATTGTTAGATGTCTGCCTCCTCTCCACCCTAAAACCATCAGCCATTTATATCAGGTTCTGATAGGTGATGTCTGGTGTAAGAAGTGGGCTCCAGCCTTCCGGGCCATTTCAGACCTGTGGTCTCTGCCACCTCCTACAGGTTGTCACATTCCATCAGTTTGACAGTCCTGCCACTTGCCTGGGTCCTGAGCTTCTCACAGAAACGTTAAACAATACTAGCCCACAAACAAAACTTAGGCTGACAGCAGCAGAGCATGCTGAGGAAAATATCTTCATTCAAGACTTCCAAGATGATACTCAAGGGGCAGGTGTCCAGAAGAAACCCTGCATGGCTAAAAATTCATGTGGAAGGCTCCATTAAAGCAATGTTAACTGTGGATACTCTGGTGTCCATCCCAAGCTTCCTTGCTCCATCCAGATCAAAATGTAGTCTTTCTTTCAACTGTAGAACACGTCAAGGTCGCACAGACATTTGACAGGTTCAAGTATTTGTGAATCATGGGCCAGGCCTCCCTCAAGTCATGACATTATCATCAAAGAAACTTAAGAGACTCACATGGTTTTTTCTCTTGTTTGACACATCAGGACTGAAAACTCTCCCTTCAGATACAAGTGTGAAACACTTGTTTTATTTTTAAATAGAAGCTGTGATTTTCACATATTCAACTAACCCTACCATTTGTGGCTTAAAAAATACATCACAAGATTTGTGACAAAAAATCACAGGATCTGGCAACACTATACTCTGTGATATCCCACAAATTCATGTTCCCCACAGGAGATATTTCTGTAGGGACCTACAGAGCAGGGAAATGCAAGTCTTCTGCATCAGAAATGGGAGCCTGAATCCATTTGAAAGCACTGGCTGGCAAACTTTTAAGGGTTAACTTAATCAATATGAGTTTTTAAATGTCTAATTTAGATGCTCAGCTCTTTCAACTCCTTCCTGCATAGTACTTATTTTCCTCCTGACAACAAGTAATGTTTACATGAGCAATAAAGCTAACTCCAGGGGGTGCAGCTGTCATAAACTAAGCACAGTCCCAGAGGAAACCAAGCCACCAATCTTATGACAACAGTATGGGTGTTATTTCCTTATCTTGTAAATTTGCTGTCTCTTGTGTTAGACACCTAAATAAATGATAGCAATCCAATGCTCTGGCAGAGACACAGTAAATTTGCCTACCTTCTCTGTTGCTTCCCATGGCTATCAATGTACTTGTCATCTCAAGGTTTTGCTTTCCCTCATCAAACATTACTCAGTTGGCCTCGTGTAGAACAGCGTAACTGGGCTCCCTTCTCATGTGCTCACCCAGACATCCCAACAAATGGATTTATTTCACACAGTGACTTGCAATCATTCTATCACATTTTAAAGTCACATGAAAAATTTAAAATGCTGGGGAGCTATTTAATGAAATCCGATTGACAGAGATGTCAATTCTTCCACACAGGTGTGGAAGAGGAGGGAAATTCAAAAGAGCTGCAGAGAGGCAGGATCAGGCAGCCTTCACACCTGTGTCTGCTTTAAAAATTCAGGCTTGATACTACTAGTAGAACAAACCAGTTCCTTCCTAGGCCTAACTCTGTTTAATCCTAGGTTGAGATGTGCCTTCTTTGCAAACAGATTGTTTAATCATTTGTTCTACGCTCTTTCTGGGTATTGGAGAAGCACCTTTCTTCTCTTACTTCCTGAGGTTCTCTGCTCTCCCCTTATTGAAGTTAGATTTGCCCTTTACCATCTTCTAAGACCTCCCTTGTCCCTTCACAGTTTCCTGAAGCTGTGTTAATGATGGTTCAAGTAATTCCTTAGTGCTTTAGGATTAATTTTGCCATGGAATCAAATTTATCTTAATATTTGTGATCTTGCTTTATTCTAAGCTGCAATCTTAGTCACATGGTAAAATTCATTCCATTAATCAGTGAGCTTTTCAGTGATGCCTGAGCCCAAATAGTCATTAAGTGGTTGTCATCTCTGGGTCCATTTTTGTTTTTTCCAAGAAATACCTTACCTGTATTTTTATTATGTTTCTTCTACTCTCTTTTTCATTTCCCTTGCTTGCTGTAACTCAGCATTATCTCTTACCTTTCTGACCAGCTCCATTCACTTCTTTTTATTCTGCCCCTCAGTCATCTGCCATATTTCCATTTTCTGTGGTTTTCCACTCTGATTTTTGTGTCCTTAGAGTTCCTGAGGCAGCTGTATCAGATTTTTGATGGCCTCTGCATCTGCTTGTCTAGTATGCCTTTAAGCAGTCTCTGTTAGTGACTACCAGCTCTCCTGGGTTCCATCTATCAGATCATTTCTAATGAATAGATCCTTTGTACTTGGTATTTTGGCATGTCAAAATTCGCCTTTTTAAAGTCCATTTTCCTTATTCTGCTGCTCTTCTTCCTTTTCTTAAAAATGTGATGTCACTTATTTTTTTACATTCACCCAAATGTCACTTTGGATTTTTAACAGGTTTTCCTCTTCTATAGCCAGGAGCAGCTGCCACCCCACCTCTTCCCACCTTCAGAAATAAAGCAGTCACCAAGACCTGTGTTCCAGTTCCTGAGGGTTGTACACATTTCCAGCAGAGAATCAGACAAAGTCACCCAATAGTAAAGGTGGTGCTGTTATTTTCCCAGGTAAACTTCTGCCAACTCTTCCTCCTAACTGCAGTCAGTGCTGAATGCCCATCAGCCCATGCTCCCTCCAGGCTCCTTCGCCCTTCATTTTGCAACTGCAGACATTAATTAAGGAGTATTTCACCTCATGCTGAACTTCAGGGAACATACAGACCTTTCTTCCCACATCCTACCCGGAATAAGCCATCACTTGCCATGCCAAGATCCTAGTCCTATCATTCATTAACAAGCACTAGTAATTCTTATGAAGTTGTACTTTATAATGTGGTAAGTCTTTAACTTCTTTGCATTTAATTCTGATGTACCAGCCACATGTCTAGAAGCATCTCAGATGCTTGGCTGTTTTTCCCAGCCTTTGTTTCTCTTTATGCTCGTAGAATCATAGAATGTTAGGGGTTGGAAGGGACCTAGAAAGATCATCTAGTCCAAACCCCTTGCCAGAGCAGGATCACCTAGACAAGGTCACACAGGAATGTGTCCATGCTGCTTTCACACATTTTGTTCTTATTTTCATCCACCTGTGGACTTCCACCACTGATGCTCTTCAAGCCTCTGCTCTCAAAGAGGACCTGGGTGTGCCTTCCTCTGGTGGATGGAGCACAGCCATTTCCAGTTGTCCTGCCAGAGAGCCCCATGCCGGCAGTGGCAAGAGCTGCTGTGGTGACGGCTGGAGCGTGTAGCTTTGTGCAGAGATTTCACACCCTTGCATCTCATTTTCCACTTGAGGCCACCCTGCTAGGGCCTTCAGCTGGCCCCTCTTAGTGACTGCCTTGCACCAAGACTTCATAATGCATCTTCTCAAAAGCTTTCTGACCCCTCTGCATCCTCACAAACATCTCCAGCAATGCTGCAACCCTGGCATGGCTCCGGGCAGGCTGGCAACGTGGGACAGGCAGCGGAGCCAAGACCAGCCCTGTGCAGCTGGAGGTGGGATACAAAAGCGCATCTGGGTACAGGAGCTGCCTGGGTCTGGCAGGGAACCAAAAAACTGCAGGGAAATTATTCATAGTACAAATACGTCCTGAGAGCACAAATACTTCACTGGCATGAGTGTTGAGAAGTAATATCCATTCTGCTTTTCACAGCACATATTAAGAAGTGTTTTGCAGGGGTGCAGCCTGTTGTAATGTATAGAAGAACTGATCTTATTAGGAACAACAAAAAAGCTCCTTTGCTGCAACTTCCACACAGCTGAAGTTCAAGTATGTTTTTTTGATCTCTGCTGAGTATGGCCAGGATGGAACAAGGCATTTCTGGGACTCCCAAAAAGCTGTAATAATTTGTATTTCAAAACTCTAACTTCAGAACTGAAGGTCTTAAGAGGATACCCAGATTCATAACAACCAGGACATACAATAAAACAATTGCTGGAGCTTGCTGTAAGATTGTATTTGCATCACAGTAGGAATGTGACTGTACCTATTAGACAGCTGATGACAGGAGAATAAATAAGGCTTCAACTTGAACAAAAATTACTACACCGTAACTACAAGACATACATGTGTGTGCATGTAAACAGCAGAATAAGAGCCATATCAGTTACTTAACTATTCAAAATTGACTCCCCCAACCTTGTTTTCTCACACAGTGAACAGATTCATGATAAGAAAAGAAGGCAGGTTTCCAAAAAACTACATCACCCCTGTATTTAGGGTGCTCTCACAAGGATGCTGCAGCCATCACCTGAGCCTCGCTGCTCGAGGAAGGCTGCAGCACCTTTCCCACCCACAAGCCTGCACACTGGCTGCACTTTCACACTGTGAGACCTACACCAGCTACAGAGGGTCAACAATATGCCCCCTAACATGGCAAAGTGTGCCACAGTAAGGCAGTACATCCCTCCATGTCCTCTCTCCTCTCCAACAGCCTGGTGGATTTGGAGATGTTCCTCTAGTGCACCCAGTCTCACATGGTCTTTAAAGGTAGAGCAGATGAATTAAACAAAAAGCCCTTCCTGAGACAAAACAGTGGGGGCTTTTAATTAAAAACAAAACTTTATTATAGTTCTATCATACTACTGTGTAAAAATATGGGGATTTTTCATTCTGAAATGCTTACAAAAAACCACTGCTTAAAAGAAGGGCGTAACTATCATCAGTGACTCTGTATGAGTCAAACTGGGTACCATTTCTCTCTAGATGTATAGAAGAGTGATATTATGCCTTTGCCACAGTCACAACACACAGCACACCGTAGAGAATGGCTATGGACTGCCATCCTCAACATCCATTTTGTTATTTGTATCAGACCTTGTAGCATTTCTGTTAAATAGCCATCTTGGAATATAGGAAACTTTCCGATTCATATGAATAATTAACTTCTTATGTTGTCCTTAAGGCACATGTTTCTAGCTAAGTTTCATTTTGGTCCAGAGGAGCAACTGTATTTCAGACACCAGCTATCCAGGTATCTGAGAGCTCAGTGTGTTATAACTATCCTTATGTCCATAGACTTCAACGACATGTATGGAATTCACTGTCTGTACCACAGGGCTGCGTCCTGGTGCAGCTTGCTTCAGGGCTGCACTACTGCTTTTGGTTAACCTTGGCAGATGGTCCTTGTCTTTGTAACATCCAGGAGCTGTGGTGTCCCGAGTCCACTCCTCTTGGAATCTGCAAGCATGAAGAAAAACAATTACTTCTGTTTCATTTGCTCTAGGGATGGTACAGAACTTCCTAATCCATTTTATTTGCACATCAGGCATTTTGCAAACAACTTGTGCTGTAACATATAGACTCACTTCTCCTAGCATTAAACCCAGTTGGCAGCACTGGGGCAAATAATTATGTCTCTGTAAAAGTTGATGAAGACCTCGGAAAGACTTGTGAGGTTAGTTTTATTGGGGGTTGGGGCAGATGCTGTTCATTTTCCAACAACTGAGTCCCCAGCTTCAATTCAATGCTACACTATCTAGGGAATATTACCAAGACTACTTGAATGCTGAGACTGGTGCAGAAGTCAAATCCTTACTTGGTTAGCAGAGCACCACCACAAGAGCCAGATGTGCTTGGTGGGATTTGAGGTGTTATTTGCAGAGCTGCCAGCGGAGCCAATGCAGCACAGTCACATCATGGCTTGTGCTGCCCCTTCACTGCCCAAGCTGGCTCCCACCCAGTGCTTCCAGAAGGGTCTGCAGACCAGGACTCTGCATTTGCCAGCTGCCTGTGTCTGCTGCACTGGTGGTCACTGACCCACCCTGCACCCCACCTTTCCACACCAGGAAAGGAGGGTTTGCCCAGACAGCAAAGAGCCCAGCAAGGGAAGCTGTGGGTAGAGCAGCAGCAGGGGCAGACAGAGATGGCAAAGCTGCTGAAACCACACATGACTCATTCAGGAAAAGGGGGGAGGGGAGCAGCTTGGTTTGGAACTCTGCTGTGAGAGGCGTGATGGATGGAGCTGGCTTTAAGCACATGGTTCTGTGAACCAGAAGCAGGTAGGACACAGTCCTTTTGGGTTTGTGCCAAATTACTGTAATCTGAGTGTGCGGGCTTTTCTAAAACATCATTTTACGATGACACCAAGCTGGGTGGTAGTGTGGATCTGCTTGAGGGAAGGGAGGCTCTCCAGAGGGATCTGGATAGGCTGGATCGCTGGGCCAAGGCCAATGCCATGAAGTTCAATGAGGCTAAATGCCAGGTGCTGCACCTTGGCCATAACAACCCCCAGCAGTGCTACAGGCTTGGGGAGCAGTGGCTGGAGAGCTGCCAGGCAGAGAGGGACCTAGGGGTGTTGATTGACAGCTGAACAGGAGCCAGCAGTGTGCCCAGGTGGCCAATGGCATCTTGGCCTGTATCAGGAACAGTGTTGTCAGAGGAGCCCCTTTACTCAGCTTTGGGGAGGCCTCACCTCGACTACTGCGTCCAGTTTTGGGCCCCTCACTACAAGAGGGACATTGAGGTGCTGGAGAGGGGACAAAGGCTACCAAGCTGCTAAAGGGCTTAGAACATAAGCCTGAGGAGGAAAGACTGAGGGATCTGGGCCTGTTTAGCCTGGAAAAGAGAAGGTTGAGGGGAGACCTCATGGCTCTCTATAACTACCTGAAGGGAGGTTGTAGAAAGGCAGGGACTAGTCTGTTCTCCCTGGTGGAGAGTGATAGGACAAGGGGAAATGGATGGAAATTGTGCCAGGGGAGGTTCAGGTTAGACATTAGGAGGAATTTCTTTCCTGAAAGGGTTGTCAGCCATTGGAACAGGCTGCCCAGGGAGGTGCTTGAGTCCCCATCCCTGGAGGTGTTAAGACACGGGGGGATGTTGCACTGAGGGGCATCATTTAGCAAGTTGATAGGGCTATAGGACAAAGGCTGGACTTGATGATCTTCAAGGTCTCTTCCAGCTGTAACTGTTCTATGATTCTATGATTCTATGATTTATTCCAAGGCAGCTGCTGGCACACAGGGCAGATGCTGAGGTTGCTTGCCTCACATTCACTGCAGATGACCTAGCTCACATGGTTCCTCTAACTTCAATGTTGGCCACTGAGTGCAGCAGCTCAGACAGCCACATCCAGGATATCATGGTCTTACCCCTTGGTACATGAAATGCTGGTCAGGAAAGAGAAGCTGAATTCTGCAAGTATCAGTTGCAGAAAGTCAGTAGAAATGCTGAGATGCAAAACGTGCATGCATTTAGGAACCACAGGGGAAACCCAGAAAATAAAACCAAATAACCAAGGTTTTGCTGTTCTAGTACACAGTAAATACACCTTTCCTGCAAAGGGAGTATAAATCTTGTTCTTCACTGGAAAGCTGTATTACAAAACTATTTGAGGCCTAAGCTGCAGTCAGGTAGTGCAAAGGCAGATGCTCAGATGAGCAGAATCTACCCACCTGTAATTTAGACAACAACAAACTCATCTATTTCTCAAAAAACCAGCCTGAACACTTTACATACTTTGTATTGACCTGTACTGTTTTAACTGTGCCTTTTAATCCTGGTGCATCAACAAGCCCTCAGGTGTCCGAGTACCCTGGTGGCTTGCCATCGGGTAACTCAAGATACATGGAGTAACATTGCTGATCTCACTGCTGAAAGAAAAATCTGAGATACTTGTTACCACTGTGCAGTTGGGTTTGTTTATAGTACAAGAAATTCGGTTCTGTCTTCTATATGTAGTAGTCAACAGCTACAAAACCAAAATCAAATCAAAATAACCGGGATAAAGCTTTGCATGCAGTAGCCACAGCCTTTGCAAATAGCCCTGTCAAGACTGTAGTTCAAATCTAGGTATTCTGGTTACTGTGCATTAAATATAATTTACCTGGGCAGAATTCATCCTGTTCTGATGTTTCCTCTGCACTGTAAAACTCTGTAATTGCCCCATCAAATCAGAAAGCCAAACTGGCTAAAACTGTACTTGGAGGACAACTATACTCTTCCTTGCCTTGCAGGAACTATTAAACACCCACTGACTGAACTAAGCCTAGGATGAGGTGAGGGTAGGCACCCTCCATTCACTGCAGTACATAAAACCCTGTCAGGGGGACTGGTAGTGTGTCATTCCACCTAAACAGAGGCTGAGAAGAGCTATTAAGAGGGTTGCAGTGTCAACAAGGAACAGATACATGTGCATACAGTAGGCTCTCTGCCCACATGGCTATTAATTAGATATAGCCTTCAGGTTGCACTTTCATCCTTGGGAACTCTGTACTTTGTCCTAAACAAACGTGAGGTTTTTTCCCAAGCACTTCAACTGCTTTAACTCTAGTTTCCAGCTGGGCCACTTCACGGTAAGAGGATTAGAAGATCTCCCTGTACGCTTACCTGGAAAGGCAAACCCACCCCAGGATGTGATGTGCTGAACAGCCTAGTTAGATTTGAGAAGGACAGACATGATTTGACAGATGAAGTCCAAGCTCCTATCTGGGGAGAACAGCCACCATAGCATTTGTCAGTGGGTTTCAGAGGATTCACAAGAATTTTTGCTTTGTATGATTCAAGAGCTGTTCCTAGCTGGAGGGGAAAATGCTATTAAGGAGACATCTGAGAAGTGTGAGAACTCAGAGGAGTGGGGCTGTCACAACGCTGCCCAGTGCCAGCACTGGCTCTGACAAAGATTTTTTCTACTAGAGGATGGGAGGAGTTTTCTTTGTTGCTGTATGTCTGGTGGCTTTGTACAAGACCCTGGGGTAATCATGAAAGCATTGTGAAAGCAATAATAGCAGCTTTATTGAAAGCACATGTCGCCGTGCACACCCCCTTCACACTCACCACAATGATGTGAGGACTGAAATTCAGAAATCAGTCTACTCTAGCAGCCAGCTAGCCTCCCTTTGTGACAGGGCCCCAGGATGAAACCACAGCTCACTTCCCCTGCCTGATCTTTCTTGGCAACACATGTGTCAGAAGGTACTGGAAGATTCCAGCCTCTGAGAGGTGGCAGTGCGGGAACACAGGGCACAACAATTTCTCCTCCATGAATAGAGAAGCCCAGGGTGGGAGAACTCACAGGGTGGGGCAATCTATGTAAAAGCTTGAAAAGAAAATCTGCCCCTTTCCTGTGCTTTGTCTCCTCCCCTCTGCACCCAGAGCGCCACACAGTCAAACATCACATGTGCAGGGAACTATTAATTACATATACTTGTACTAAACAGGTCATCTGCTCTTTGCAGCCATTTCACTGGATGATTTCTGTAGGAAAGGACTAAACACCACCGTGATGACTGGTGATACATCTCCTCCTGCAGCCCCGGGAACAGCCCGCAGGCAGCTCTCTGCAACTTAACCCTGGTAGCTGAGCAGGGGAGGCACATTCAAACCCGGGCAGACATTCACCTGTGCTGTGCAAACAGTTCTGCACATGTACCACAGCTTGAGCAGCAGGAGCCTGCAGGGCTGAGCTCTGAATGCCTCAGCTTTCAGACAAAAATGAGCAATTTCTGATAGCAAGGACAATCATAAAATAAAATGTATGATGGATCTTTTGGAGGGTGTGAAGAGTCCAAGCTCTCTGGTGAGACTGCTGACCATTAAAAGCATTCAGATAAACTGGTTTCCCCAGGACCTCTACAAGTCCTGCACTAAGTGACTCCTGTAGATGTTTTGCCTTCTTAATTCTCCCATTGATGCATCTCCTGATTGTCATTTCTTGTTCTACTTACGTTTTCCTTTGAGCTTTGCAGCAGCCTGTCTCTCAACATGGGTCTTTTTTCCAGTCTTGTCCCCTTTCACCACACTACCCTGCTTCCTTCAGCTCCTTCAGCTTTTTCATCTCTTCTACTTACTGAGGTGTTCAGAGAGGAAAAGCATCTGGGAAAGTGCCTTTGTTTTTTTCGGTTGGACTCAGTGATCTGAGAGGTCCTTTCCAACCATGAATATTCTGTGATTCTGAAGGGGGCAAAGTAGGAGTATGGCTAAGTGTCCCATCCCAACTTGTCCATACTTGTACAAGGTCCTTTGGGTTACAGCCATGCTCCTCAGTACGCCTGGGCTGACATAAACGTTTTCTAGAGCAACATTGAGTTTCTGATTTGTGCTTTCCTTGCAACCCTGTACACAAAGCAGTGGAAAAACTTCAACCATTACAATCACTACATCAAAGAGAAAAAGAAAATGCATTTCTTTTTACTGTGGAGGCCAAAGCTGTGAGCTAATTTCACCAACCTTACACATGATTTCTTGTACTGACAGAAAAGGCAGAGTTGCCTCTCCTAAGGGCATGCTGGCTTTGGGTTTCTTTGCAAAACTTTTTCACTTGGCCATCTTTGTTGTCCTCATTTACTTTTTGCCAGGTACAATGGTAATGCATCTTGTAGTCACACACGGCTCTGGTATAAGAATTTCAGGTACTAAAAATACTTTCTGTGGGAGAATTTCCTACTCTGTTTCTCTGCAGAAGAGATTTTTTGTTCTTAATATGCTCCAGCTGCAGTGGATATCTGATTTTAAACCTACTGAGACATGGGCTTTTTGTTTGACTCCTGCCATCAGATAAGCTACTTCATACAGAATGTTTCATAACTTGTCCTGGACCTGTATAAAATAGTTCAACTCAAAAGAGGCCAAACTCAGAATACACTTCTTTCAAATGCTTCCACACCGAATTACTTTGCTGCTCTTTAATTGTATTTTTCAGCTGGACTAGTTTCTTTCTGGTTGTCTGTCTTAGCTGACAGAGGACGAAAAGGAGTTAAGTCTACAGCTAAACTCACTTCTTGAGTGTGGAAAATGCTGGACTATCGATTCTCCCATGCAAAATAACAGAACATCCCTGAAACAAAGGAGTATCTATTTCAGGACAGGTTGCAGGACTGTTGGGTTGAAAATGCAAAGAAAATAGAAGCTTCCTTAGGTGTGGCTTTTTCTTACTGTAATTAGGAAGTTGATGCAAACTGAAAAGAGCTTGCTCAGCTTCTTATTTCAAGCTCTCTGTATTTCTCCTGGGACAGCTATCTTTGATGCATGCTGATGTATATAGATGCTACAACCCAAACAGTGGAATGCCCAGTTCCTTAATGTCTTTGCAAGCCAGAGAGGGTTTGCTGTTTGCTCTCACAATGGTTATGCTAGACTGGCATATTTTCATGATTTCTCCAACAGGCATAGCTAGGACTCCTTAATGGAAAAGAGGAGGCTGCTGTTTCAGTTTGGGAGTCACAAGCAAGCTGCTGGAGTTTCTCCACCTTACTGCAGGGAGCGGATCCCAAGGCCAAATTGGCCTCAACCCACAACCACTCGCTTGAGAACAGCTGACCCACAGCAGCGGAGAGCATACCCCTGCACGCATGTGAGTGGCCTCACTCTTCTTTTTGACACCAGCACCTTTAACATCGTCTCTTACTGGCATTCACCTCCATCTCAAACATCACCAGTAGCTGGCACAGAGGAAGGACAGCTTTCATTAAGCTTCTCTCTACTCGTATTTCACCTTGTGCCTGTGACAGAGCAGAGGACAAACTGCCTGCTCAAGACAGCTGAATAAGTCCAAGCTCTACCACACGGCTGCTTGCTGAGAATGGGAGAGGACTGTTCATCTTGAGAGGTCGTTGCCCAAGCAGTTATTCTACAGAAGGATTACTGCAGGTTTAGGTGCTACTCTTCATCACGAAATAACTGACTCAAAAAATTACATATCTCAATCAGGAACGTGTCCATTTCAAAACACCTCTGAAACCCAGCAGAGCATTTCAAATGCTAGTTCCTCTGTGACAGCAAATGTCCGTGGTGCCCAGGGCTCTCCCCTGTGAGACCCACCATGCCTGTCTGACCCCAAGCAGGCACGGTGCTCTCTGCTGCTCTGAGGAAGGTCTCTCATGTTGGGTGAATGATACGAGCAGTCCTGGGTTCATTCTCATTCAGAATTGGGAAGACTTTCGACTCTTAAAATGTTAAAAAGCAAAATATAAACTACTCATGCTAGTCTTTTCTCCTGATACATACTTAAGTCAGGCTGTGAGAGCTAGTCCCAATACTACTCTGTATTGGCAAGCCTTGCCTCTCCCTAGCAGTCGTCTCAGGGGTCTGTTTTGGGGAGTTCATGCAAATTGTTCTTCTCTAACTATATGGCCCAGAGCTACAGATAACCTAGGCACAGTCTGAAAATCCCTTGTGGTCTCCTGTGNACCTCCCTCCCATAGACACTGGATGCTTTTCTTCAGCTAATCTGTCCCAAACCTCTGCATTACACAGCAACCTGCTATCTCTGCTCTATGCTCTAAACTGCTGGGAAGCCACACTGAGGAAAACAAGTCCCTCCCTCCCAGTGACCCCATGCCTTGTAACTTATCTTTCCCTGCTCAACACTAGTTAGCTCTTCAAACATTATAAAAGAGCAAATACGCTATCAATGCCTGCAGCTCCTGAATATAAAGCTTTCTGCTAAAAATTGGTATTTTTATCCTCATTGGAATTCCTTACATCCAGATGAAAGAGGTAGCATCAAGGGTGACTGCACTCTGTAGTTAATAATCCCAGGTGTCTGTACACATACTTCTCAGCATTTAAAAGCAATTTATTCAAGCAGCCAAGAAGCCAGAATGGGGCTCATTACAATTAGAGCAGTTGCCAATAAAATTCAAAATTTCCCTGCAAAACTACATGTTAACCACATTAGTTCCATGTTTCAACCATGAGGTGAAGAAGACCTCATTTTGTGGCAGACAGGTCCAGAATACCACACCGAAGCCTCTACTGTCCAACAGATGGGCTTCTACATTATTTATAACTTCAATACATCAGCATTCTGCATCCACATTATGTCACCTCGTTACAGCCATAATTACCTCATTGGCATACTAAGGCACCACTTCAGCAAGTGGAAGTTTTGTAATCCTAAATTACTCTGCAAACCACAGCAAATACCTTACCTGTCCAAAAGAATTGGCTTTTTATGTGTTCTTACAGTATTTTTGATCCTTAAAGTGCTGAATCAAAATGTTAATCTCTAGTTAATATCTCAATCTATTTCAATTAAGTCTGAAAAGCAGCATGACCTACATCCTTTTCTAGTCAAAAACGGGCTAAGATATACTCAAGAGGGTCTTCTTCAAGAGTAGAGGAGTTCTTATTCTTCCAGATGCTTTATATAGTACATGAAGAAGTCAGAGAAGAGTTTTCTTTCAGAAAAGGAAATGCTATCATAAAAACAAATTACCAAGCCTCCACCCACTCCTTTCTCAGACAAGGGCACCACTCATCTCTCAGCCTTCCCCTTCTAAGTGGGTCGCAGAGCCACTTCCCTGTTGAACACTGACAGGCTTGGGGCATCGACCACCCTTCCAGGATTCCTGTTCAGCCTCTTGGTAAAGAAATGCTTCTGAATGTCAAGTCTGAAACTTCCTTAAGGAGCCTTGAGTAATTTATCTTTCGGCTTGTTTGTGACCATGGACACAAACTTTGGTTCACCTGCACACAGCAATCAATATACTGAAGCTTTCCTTTGGGCTTGCCTGCCCTCAGTTTTGCTGCTTTTTTCCCAACCATACCACATGCCTTTATTTCTTTCCTCTGACAATCAGTGCTGTTAGCTCCACCACTACAGCAACACCCACCTCGTTAGAGATGTCAGCAGAATTCCCACATCTCATCTTGCACATTTAACAGAATTAAACTGTAGAAATTAGCAACTTTTACTAACCTTGATTAAATAGACCTTATTTGAGTGAAGAAAGGAAACAAGGTACAGATTAATGAAGGGTCACACCTCTTCCTAGAGCAATTCAAAGACTGTTTTATTCAGAGTCTGTCACAGCTTCAATGCCATTTCAACCTCTGACTAGAAGCAACACCTCCTCTCCACGTGCAAAATGGCTGAACTTTTGGCTGTGGGGTACACAAACTTGTTCTCTTGGCTGCTTTTTGCTCTGACTATTAACTAATCAGGATCACATCACCTCTGCATGGTGGAAATAAAGTAGACCTTGATTAATAGTGTACCTTATGCCTTGGGACGGGGGTATGTGCATGAGTATTTAACACAGCATGTGTATTATAGGAAAAAAAGGAGCTCACAGGATTTCCTCCTCCTGCCCTCTGCAGTGCCCCACTTAAGTTTATATATGCTCCAGTTTTCTAAAGAAATCATAAACTTGTTGATTTCACGCCCCAGAGAAGCTGCTCATTCAGAGGAATTGCATATTCACTGCTCCTTTCAGTTAAGGTGTACAGAATTTAGTATAAAGACAATACAGCAGCCTGTGCTCTGTGGAGTGGTGCAGACGATGCCAGAAGGAGCTCAAGGCCCCAGCAGAGCATAAAGCTCTGTGTACAGCCCTTGAGGAGTTCAGGCATGTTATTGGAAAAGCAGATTACACTTACAGCAAACATTAACATCCCAGCAGACTGAAGTTGCCCAAAATTAAAAAATGCATCTTGAGTTTTCTAAAAACTGTTTCGGTTATAAGCAGCATTTAATTAGGGTTATACATCTTTCTGAAATCATCCAAAACTAGGAACTGATTAAGCAGCCATCAGACTTTTGTGCAAGTGCTCCATTTGAATATCATTCCTGGCAGCACTGTGACATGGAAGTTGTTTTACAATCTGCATAAAATTGTTTTCTGCAGGTAACCACTACAAATCACAGATAGTATTGCAAATCATAGAATCATAGAATGCTTTGGGTTGGAAGGGACTTCTGGAGCTCATCTAGTCCAACCCCCCTGCAGTGGTCAGGGACATCCCCAACTAGATCAGCTTGCCCAGAGCCCTGGCAAGCCTCACCTGCAATGCCTCCAGGGATGGCAACTCAACCACCTCCCTGGGCAACCTGGGCCAGTGTTCCACCACCCTCGTGGGGAGGAACTTCTTTCTAATGTCCAGTTTAAATCTACTCTTCTCCAATTTAAAACCATTGCCCCTTGTCCTTTCGCTCCAGGCCTTTCTAAACAGGCCCTCTCCAGCCTTCTTGGAAGTTCCCTTTAGGTACCAGAAAGTCACTAGTAGGTCCCCCCGAAGCCTTCTCTTCTCCAGGCTGAACAATCCCAGCTCCCTCAGCCTGTCCTCA